>CM048744.1:883061093-883523593 GCA_026315105.1 Locusta migratoria | reverse complement strand
GGCGGTGGCCATTCATCCTAATGGACAGCTGGTTGGTGGTCATGCCAATATAGAAAGCTGTACAGTGCTTGCAGCACAGTTGGTAAATTACGTGGCTGCTTTCACAAGTGGCCCGGCCTCTGATAGGGTAGGATAAGCCTGTGACAGGACTGGAATAGGAAGTGCTGGGTGGGTGGATTGGACAGGTCTTGCAGCGGGGTCTTCCACAAGGATATGATCCCTGTGGCAGTGAGCTGGGTTTCGGGGTGGCATAAGGATGAACTAGGATGTTGTGAAGGTTGGGAGGGCGACGGAACACCACTTTAGGAGGGGTGGGAAGGATCTTGGGCAGGATGTCTCTCATTTCAGGGCATGAGGATAGAAAATCAAAACCTTGGCGAAGGATGGAATTTAGTTGTTCGAGACCAGGGTAGTACTGGGTGACAAGGGGAGCGCTCTTTTGTGGATGGTTACTAGTGTTAGGAAGAGGATTTGGGGTGTGTGAGGATATGGCACGGGAGATTTGTTTGCGGACTAGGTCTGTGGGGTAGTTTCTGTTTGTGAAGGCCTTTGTGAGACCTTCAGCATATTCAGAAAGGGAATTCTTGTCACTGCAGATATGCCGTCCACAGGTGGCCAGGCTGTAAGGGAGGGATTTTTTGACGTGGAAGGGATGGCAACTGTCAAAATGTAGGTACTGTTGGTGGTTGGTAGGTTTAATATGGACGGAAGTGTGGATGGAGCCATCAGTGAGGTGGAGGTTGACATCCAGGAATGTGGCATGGTTGGTTGAGGAAGACCAGGTGAAGTGGATGGGAGAGAAGGAATTGAGGTTCTGAAGAAAGGAGGATAGGGTGTCCTGGCCGTGAGTCCAGATCATGAAAATATCATCAATGAACCGGAACCAGGCCAGAGGCTTGAGGTTTTGGGATGCTAGGAAGGATTCCTCCAGACGGCCCATGAACAGGTTGGCATAGGAGGGTGCCATGCGGGTGCCCATGGCTGTGCCTTGGATTTGATGGTAAACTTTCCCCTCAAAGGAAAAGTAGTTGTTAAGTAGGATGAAATTGGTAAGGGTTATGAGGAATGAGGTATCAGGCTTGCGTTCAGAGGGACGTTGGGAGAGGTAGTGTTCCAGAGCGGCAAGGCCATGGGCATGTGGGATGTTGGTGTATAGGGAGGTGGCATCCACTGTGACAAGTAAAGATCCAGGAGGCAAAGGGGTGGGAATGGTGGAGAGTCGGTGAAGGAAGTGGTTGGTATCCTTGATGTGGGAAGGTAGATTTTGGACAATAGGTTGGAGGTGTTGGTCAACTAGGGCTGAAATTCGTTCGGTAGGCGCACAGTAACCAGCCACAATAGGGCGTCCAGGATTATTAGGTTTGTGGATTTTGGGGAGCATGTAAAAGGTGGGTGTGCGGGGTGCTGCTGGGGTGAGGAGGGAGATGGATTCAGGGGAGAGTTTCTGGGAGGGGCCATAGGATTTTAGTAGGGATTGGAGATCTTGTTGGACTTTGGGGATGGGGTCAATCTGGCACAACTTGTAGGTGGAGGAGTCAGATAGTTGGCGGAGCCCTTCTGCCAGGTAGTCACTGTGATCCATAACTACAGTGGTGGAACCTTTATCAGCAGGGAGGATGATGATGTCAGGATTAGTTTTAAGGTTTTGGATGGCTCTTCTTTTTCTGCTGAAAGGTTTGAGTTCTTGGGAAGGGACTTGGGAAAGGATGGTGAAGACAAGTTGGAGGTGAGAAACTCTTGGAGGGTAACCAGAGGGTGGTTAGGTGGGAGTGCAGGGGGATCTTTGTTGGATGGTGGTATGAATTGGGACAGGCAGGGTTCAATATTGGGATTAGGTAGATTGCGGTCAGAGGGATTGGTGGCAAAGTAGTGTTTCCATCGTAGGGATCGGGAAAAGGAGAGTAGGTCTTTGACAAGAGCAACATGATTAAACTGGGGTGTAGGACTAAAGGTAAGACCTTTGGATAGAACGGAAACTTCAGTGGGGTTTAGGTTTTTTGTGGATAGGTTGACCACAGTGTTCTGGGGTTATTCCCATCTAACACATCCCCACCATCGTGACGTAACCTTTCTATCCCCTCCCCCTCCCCTCCCGTCCCCGATTCGCTGCAGAGCGTGATTCAAAGTGTGGCAGTCGGAGGTGATGGTTGTATGACTGTGTTGTGTGCCTGTGTGATTGCGTGAGTGCTCTATTTCTGAAGAAGGCCATGGCCGATAGCTGAATGTGTTGTATGTATGTGTCTTTTGTATGTGCCTGTCGCAGCTCGTCGCCACGTCTTTGCGGTGAGTAGTAAACTGTCCTCACTATATTATATATATATATATAATATATATAAAATAGCTCATGAGCCCTCAGACAAAATGAATATTTGTCGCAAATTGTTTTCACACCATGTGCCTGTCTCAAACACCGTTTATGTTCATGCCTATGCGACGACACGTGTTACATTGACAAAATACAGTCAGTTTTAGTGCGGTGGACACCTTGTTCCAGCGGCTAAATATTCACAACACACAGTAGCACTCGATACAATTTGGTGCAGTCTACGACGAGCAACCACACGTGGCGATTGTCACACACAAATCTATAACCTCCACCTGGCGATCCGCATGCCGACTGAAACAGCGACGCCGCCCGGCCAGCTACCCCACGTGCTCCTGTCTCGTCACTTCCTGCCCTCGCGCGCGCCGAAATCTCCTCCGCCGGGTTTTTTCCCCTACGTCATCAACTTCCCCATGTAAGCTGTTCTAACCGATTTGCCAACGTACAGCGCTCAGCCAATACATTTCTAAAACTTTACTTAAAATGAAAATAATTACACTACACATTAAACAAATATCTTCTTACGTTTTTATATTGGTATAAACATCCTTTGTACTATTTATCATAATCATGCAATTTCTTATATCACAGATAAGTGATTTAACTGAATACTTCAAGATAAAATACACAAGATTAATTGAAAATAAAATGAGAAATAGTTAATATATTATTTTTATAAACAAACATTGCCATGCTAGTTGTGTAACTGTCTTGTATTCATTGGTAATTTATTACTTTTCATTGTCAATTAAACATATTACGTCAGATGAGACTATATCAGCTAATGTATTGTTTATTTATCAACAGGCTATTTTGTAATGAGGGCCTCAAAAGTTCCTAACTGCATCATATTAGTTCAAATGCCAGTAGTACTAGAATATTTTATTTCACGCTGTGCACTGCACTCCACCTGGCACTCGCCATTGTCCCTCTCCCCTCACCGGAAACGAAAACTGAAAATCCTAATCTGGAACAAGCCACCAACGTCGGCCTGCTCGCTGGCCTCCCTTCAGCTACAAGCAAACAGCAAATCTCAACGTGAAGAATTTCTACCTTTGGCCTAACTATAAATGTTGTCACCCAACTGTGTACATACATTGCTACCATAATTAATAAGATTAAAATTGTGTAACATTTAGTGCATTGGCATGGTCAATGTTTGCAGTGAACTTCATACTGTTTAATTATCAAATGCTATTAATTACCAGTATTTCCATTGGGCGGTAATCGCACAATGCAGAAGGTAAAAGCTGTGTTGTGTTGTGGATATTGAACCTATTGTTAAATCAAACAACAAATTGTTTATTAACACAGCAATTTAGTTTAATTATGGCCCTGATATTGATGTATATACTATTAAATAAGAAACAGTGCATTAAACTGATTATGTGCGCAACGGATCTTTTAACAAAACAACTGTGCCAAGTCACCATATGAAACAGACACTGACTATACTCAAAATATTTGACTGCGAGAAAGATAATAAAAAAAAACACAAATCACTTTCTTAATGTTTTGACTGCGAGAATTTAATGCAGATCAGTACCTGATTATCAAAATCCAGTATCCTAATCAATTGACTGCAGTGTTGCATAACAATCATTTACTATAGCACAAATAACGAAATCTGTTTAACAAGATTACCAAAATCAATGCTGCACTTTAAATCCACTAATAACTAATTATCAAATGAAGGAAGTAGGTTAATCTTCTAACTACGAAAATGAAACAGGAAAGAAAGGTCAACTTTGTTACTTATTATTAATAATCACCATTACATTACCTACATAATACAACTTTTTCCTAATGACATCAAATGCACCTACCTTCATTCCAGGGGTGATAGTAATAAAAAATACTATATATATTCCAAATACAATCAAATCAACTTGCTGGCACAGCAGCCTCTACTCTACATCGGAGCCATACACACAACTCAACCGCTCTCTAAGCGAGCTAAACCACGAGTCCCGCTCTCTCTCTGCGCGAGCTACAATGCTATGTGATACATAATCTTTGCCAGAGATGAAACTTCACACACTTAAGTACACTTATCGATACACACAGTAGAAGCAACATTATACATTTTCTTGCAAGAAAGTTATTCGACACAAAACAGGAGGCACATTTTCTTACAAAAAATATTTTTTATGGACACGTTTCAAGGGTTCAGTTTAAGATTTTTTTTATTTGTACATATTGATTACACCATTTCTCTCTTACACCGCTGTGTCTCTTCCTTTACGTCCTATTCTGTATTTAGGTTAGAAGCTTCCTAGGGTTTTTAATTGTGGACGGAGAAGTTAGTACTGCTTCCTCCCACAAATCCCCTAAAACCTCTACATCCTTGCGGATTCTGTTGCGTAGCAGTGTTCGTTTGTACCGCCCCTACAGTACGTACGAGGTGCCGTAGTTGCTCTCCAAGTCTTCATGGAAAGCATAGAGCTCTGACTAAACTGTTGTCTTCTAGAGTTGTATCCCCAGGGCAGAAGACAGCACACAGGTCGTTGGTTATTCTACGGCATACAAGTGAGGCTAATGTAAGTTCTGTAGGATGGAAGCATAAGAAGCGACTCGCGAGATTTTTAATTGTCAGGGATGCCATTTATTAAATAAAAAACATAATGTGAACAACTATTGTTAATACGACACGGCCTATGCTGCCCGTAGTTCATGTTGAGACCTCGACTGCTATCACAATTATACAAAACTTTACTCATTACCGGCATGGTCCGGCGCGTTTAGTGGTCAGCTCGAGACTGAAACTGCAGCGCGTTGCGAGAGGGCACCAAAACATGGCTGTCGCGCGCCTTCTGCAAAATTGCTTTTCTCTTGTTACAATAAGAGAAGATACCTTAAACTTTTTATAGTGTCAAAACCTAGCCTGTCCTTAAGAGATATTTATCACAAATTCTCAGCTCTGAATAATTAATATTTAGTACATAATAAACAAAACTGATTTTAAAAAAATCACGTGACGTGAAATGCAGCAGCCAATGCGAGGAGAGTACCAGTAACATAGGCGGGCTTTCCCATGGGAACCAGCAACTACTGTGCCATGTGCTACTGCACCCCACCCCACATTTCAACATATGCTCCACTTCTTTCTTCTGCGTTTAAGACACGTACGATGTTAGCAAAGAAACGGCCAGCGGGCAGAAATATGAAGTGGTCATAGGCCAGGAATGTCACAAGGTCATCACGAGAACTCAGCAAATACGCGGTTCTGTCTCCAGCCACAGAAGATATACAACTGCTGTGTCCTTGCGGCGTATAGGGTATATTCAACACCGTTTCTCCTCATGCGACTGGCTACGTGCGAAAACTTATGTCGTCTATTCGGGGGTGGAGGGGGGGGGGGGTTGGGGCAGTAATATATGTAAAGATTGTATGGTAAATGCATGTAATATGGTGGCCTGAATATGCGAGGTATGTCCACAAAATAAGTTCCGTTTGTTTATATAAACGAAACGTGAACAGATACAGAAAAAATATTTATTGTCTAAAAATCTGCAACTGTTCAACTACTTTTCTACGTAACTCCCGAAATGCCGACCGCGGTGGCCGAGGGGACTGAGGCGCTCCAGTCACGGTCTGCACGGCCACTACGGTCGGGGGTTCGAATCCCCCCTCGGGCATGGATATTTGTGCCGTCCTTAGTTGTAGGTAGTTCATAAGTAGTTTGTAAGCTTAGGGACTGATGACCCCGTAGTTAAGTTCCATAAGCTATACAAACATTTGAATATTTTTGAACTCCCGAAATGTTGTAGGCACTTGTCATAGCGTGGGACAAGTTTTTGTGTGCCTTCTTCATAGAACTCCTGTGTATTCAACCATGTGGCAAACATGTACTTTCAGCTTATCATCGTTGAAGTGTTGACCACCAAGGACAGATTTTAGGTGTAAGAAGTGATGAAAGGAGCCTTCTTCCCTTCAAGTTACTGCCCGACCTCACAAGGCGAATGTGGCCAAACAAATCTTACGGGAATTTCACTGGGACGTGTTTGATCATCCTCCGTGCAGTCTCGCTCCTAGAGACTTTCTTCTTACACCTAAAACCTGTCCATGGTGGTCAACACTTCAGCGATGATAACGAGCTGAAAGAACATGTACCAAATGGTTGAATACACAGGCGGAAACCTTCTACGAAGAAGGCATACAAAGACTTCTGCCAAGCTATGACAAATGCCTACAAAATTTCGGAAGCTATGTAGAAAAGTAGTTTAATAGTTGTATATTTTTGTACAATAAATATTTTTCTGTATCTGAACACGTTTGTTCTATATAACAAAACGGAACTTACTTTGTGGACATAACTCGTAGTTTTAGAGTCGCAAATGGTTAATGTTTATATGTTTAAAATTTCGATGCAGCTAAATAAATATTACGTTGTTTACAGTACATACAATGTTTGGTATAGTATTATTCGTATAATTATGTCGGCCTCTGTATCTCTCTCTGTTTACTGTGAGCTCAAGTCAGGCGCGCTCAGTCACTTACGTTCTTACTCGAGAACACCGCCCGTAATCTTTTTTGGAGCCCTGGACTATTTCCTCTCAAGTTTGCGTTCTCCCCTCTCCCAAAATAGGAGAACGAATCAAACTGAAGCGGCCAAAAACAGCCAATCGCCGGTGCTGCTTCGTTCCTACTCTTTCCTGTCTCGATAACTTCGCGGACAGATTTCGCGTCCTCAAGTGTTCACGGCTGCGACAATATTCCCCACAATAACAAGCCCAAATTTCACACGGCTTGTGAGTAAACCAACTGCATCCCCCAGGGGAGCAAGTGTTCTGCGGAGACCGCAAACTGGGGAGTACGGCTTGACCCCCCTGCAAACTAACAGGCCATCCGTTCCGGACGTTCCTCCCTGCCGTAAGCTGCTTATCCACCGGTCAGTGACGAAAGACCAACTGGCCACCACCAGACACCGTTTCACACGCGATAAATTCGCCAAATCTGCGCAACGGCGATTTCCGCCCGTGGCTTTTGTACGGCAGTTCCCAGAAATTCTCTCGTAAACACTGCCTTGCACTGAGTTCCGAAATTCTACAATTTGAAGTCAGCAAACCCTACATACACTATGGAATCAAATGAAAAAAGATTTACTAAATATTTGGAAACATTGTTAAGTATTTATCCAAAGGAAGGTGCTTCTAAATACATGATTTATTTCGACAGGGCTTTTTCGACGCGAATGCCATCGTCAGATTAAATTAGTAACTTTTCTTCTCATCGCAATATCGCTGTTTATCTGATCTGCTTGATTGTTTCTTAACAGATGTATTTGAACTGTTGCGCTGTTGTTCTCTTAATTCTTTACGTAGCTGTTTATGTGACAGCTATGTTTTGACAGTCCGCTGACACAAGTGTCAAAATAAATGTCACGTAAAACAACGTAAAAATTATTCTCTCAAAAAGGTAGTATACTTTGAAGATACCAGGAGATACTGGAAGGTTCCAGATAGATTTTATCAGAGTAAGACATGGATTTATAAACTAGGTTTTACACTATACGACACACCCAGGGGCATATATAGACTCTGACCATACCCCATTTGACATGAATTGTAAACAAGAACTGAACACACTCCAGAAAGATTGGTAAATAAGGAGATGGGACCTGGATAAACTGAACGAACCTGAACTTTATGAGAATTTCAGAGGGAGCTTTAGGCACCAATTAACTGAAACGGGGAAAAAACATTTGTAGTGGAATGGGTAGCATTGAGAGATGAAACAGTGAACGCAGCAGAGGACAAAATAGGTAGAAAGGCAAGCCCTACATAAAAATCCCTGGATATCGAAGGAAATACCAAGTTTAATTGATAAAAGGAGAAAATATAAAAATGCAGTAAATGAAACATGCAAAATGGAATCCTTTTATTCTGTCGAGGAACTCCTAGAAAAGTTAAACAATTAAGCTAATTCATTTTTTTAATTGATTCTTATCACTTTGTCTTAAGATTGTCATGTGCATAGGACTACTTAAAAATATTCTGTTACCATTCTTGCTTAAAAATTCAAGTATTGACTTGTTACATGACCATGTCTCTCCTCAATTGGGTCCTATGGAACAGAAAACCATATTATTCGAATGTTCGAATGTTTGTATAGCTTATGGGACTTAACTACGGGGTCATCAGTCCCTAAACTTACAAACTACTTATGAACTAGCTAACACTAAGGACGGCACAAATATCCAAGCCCGAGGGGGGATTCGAACCCCCCCCCCCCAACGTAGTGGCCGTGCAGACCATGTCTGACGCGCCGCAGTCATTATAATATTATTATAAGAAATGAGATTTACAGGAAGTACAAAATAGCTGAGCGAGAGTGGCTAGAAGGCAAATGCAATTCAGTAGAAGAATGCTTAAATAGGGGAAAATTAGATACCGCACACACGAAAATAAAAGAGATATTCGAAGATAAGAATAACAGCTCTATGAATATCAAGAACAGAGATGAAAAATCAGTTCTCAGCAAAGAAGGGAAAGCTGAAAGGTGGAAAGAGTATATAGAGGGACTGCACAAAGGAAATGAACTTAGAGGCATTGTTGTAGGAAGGGAAGAGGAAGTAGATAAAGATGAAATACGAGATACTATACTCAGAGAAGAATTTGGCATAGCACTTAAAGCCCTAAGTCGAAACAAGGCCCCTGGAGTAGACGACATTCCCTCAGAGCTAGTGAAGCCTCCGGGAGAATCAACCATGACAAAACTATTTCACGTGGTGCGTAAGATGTATGAGACAGGGGAAGTATCCTCAGACTTTAAGAAAAATGAAATAATCTCCATTCCCAAGAGAGCAGGCACAGACAGATGTGAAAAGTACAGAACCATCATTTTTATAAGCA
Source organism: Locusta migratoria (assembly GCA_026315105.1). NCBI lineage: Eukaryota > Metazoa > Arthropoda > Insecta > Orthoptera > Acrididae > Locusta > Locusta migratoria. Next base: position 883,514,416 of record CM048744.1, on the reverse strand, counting down.
ATGGGTGCAAAATTTTAACACGAATTATTTACAGAAGGATGGGAAAGCTGGTATAAGCCGACCTCCGGGAACATCGGTTTGGATTCAGGAGAACTCGGGAGACAATACTCATTTTACGAAGTATCTTAGAATACAGATTAAGAAAAGGCAAACCTACACTTGTAGCTTTTGTAGATATGGAAAAAGCTTTTGACAATGTTGGTGGGAAAGGACTCTTTCCAATTTTGAAATCAGCAGGAGTGAAATATAGGAAACGGAGGGTTATTTACAACTTGTACAAAAACCACACAGCAGTTACCAGATTTGAAGGGCATGAAAAGGCGCAGAGGTTTGGGAGTAAGACAGGGTTGTAGCCTTTCTCCAATGTTATGCAATTTGTACATTGAGCAAGCTATAAAGGAAAGCAAGGAGAAATTTGGAGAAGGAATTAAAGTTCAGGATGAAGAAATAAAAACGTTGCGGTTTGCTGATAACATAGTAATTCTGTCAGAGACAGCAAAGGACCTGGAAGAGAAGACGAACGAAATGGACAGTATGTTGAAAGGCGCATACAAAATGAACATTATCAAAAGCAGAACAAGGGTAATGGAGTACAGCCTCAGAAAATCAGGCGATGCTAAAGAAAATAGATTAGGTAACGAGACATGAAGGTGCTAGATAAGTTTTGTTACTTGGACAGTAAAATAACATACGATGGTCGCAGTACAGAGGATATAAAATGCAGAATGGTAATGAGAAGAAAAGCGTTTTTTTAAAAAGAGACATTTGTTAACATGGAATATTAATTTAAGCATAAGAAAGTCGTTTCTGAAGGCATTTGTGTGGCGTGTAGCCTTGTATGGGAGTGATACATTAACGATGTACAGAGCGGACAAAAAGAGGACAAAGGCTTTTGAAATGTGGTGTTACAGAAGAATGCTGAAGATTAGGTGGGTGGATCGCGTAACTAATGAGGAGGTACTGAACAGAATTGGTTATAAAAGGAATTTGTGGCACACCTTGACTAAAAGAAGGGATCGATTGGTAGGTCACATTCGTAGACATCAAGGAATCCTGAATTTAGCATGGGAGGCAAGTTTGTGGGGTAAAAATCGCGAAAGGACACCAAGAGATGAGTACAGTAAGCAGATTCAAATGGATGCTGGGTGCCGTCCTTAGATGAAGAGGCTTTCTCGGGATAGAGTAGGTTGGAGAGCTGCATGAAACCAGTCTCCGGACTGAAAACCACGGCCGCGCGGGAGTAGCCGAGCGGTCTGGAGTGCCATGTTGCAGATTCCAAGGCCTACCGCGTCGAGGGTTCGATTCTTCCCTTGGGCATGGACGCGTGTGTTGACCTTAGTTTAAGTAGATTGTAAGATAGGAACTAATAACCAAGCAGTTGTCCTACGGATTTATAAGCATTTGAACTTTTTGAAAACAACAACAACAAGATTTATTATAAACAGCTACATAAATAACTACAAGAACAACAGCTTTGATACGTCTGTTAAATAACAACCAAACAGAACAGATAAACAGCGATTTACGAAGAGAAGATGAGCTACTAATTTAACCTGACAATGGCATTAACACCGAAACAGGCCTGTCGAAATAATGTATTTAAAAACAGCGTTCTTGGAATAAATACTTTCCAACGTCTCTAAATGACAGGCAACGTAGCGGGGACAGTTTACAAATTTACTTAGAAACGCCTCAGTCACAACTAGACATAATTAATGAATATTATTCTGCTCGGCCGAAATTTTAATATATTTGCATACATCCCCACGTTCTGGTCGGTCAGGAGACAAGTATTGTAATGTGGAAAATAATACCACCTTTCAGTATCATGACCTCCACGCTGAAATGTATGCATCTTTCCAACTATCTCCTACAATATCCCTCCTCCAGTGCTCCCTCCACGTCCTCTATATCCACATCAGATCACCTCCCTTCCACACCCTACCCCTTTTCCTTCCAACTATATTGATCCTAATACCAACTGTCCCTCACCCCTCTTACCTATCAGTCCTACAACCTCACCACCGTCACTCTTTTCTCTTCAAAAGCACCTCTGCTTCCCTCAACCATACCACGGCAGGTGACGCTGAAATGAATCCGTTTCTATGTTCAGTTCCTCTATTCAGCTCATTTTCAGTGCTTCATTACTGGTCCACTGTTCTTAATGTCTGCCAGTATCGATGTGTTTCTTTCGTTTATTCCTTTCAACTGTACTGACTGTTTTAATGTTTATTTTCATCTACTTTTACTTATGTATCAAGACAGCCGAAGTTGTCTGTATACCCTCTCATTCATATTACTTCTTGAATAATTTTAAATCCTTTGTAATATGTCACGTAGTATATATATTCTTATTTCTATATAAAAACATTCAGGTCATATGGCCGATTAGCGGAATAATTGTACTGCAGACAGATTGCACCATATGGGGTGACGGACTCTGAAGTAACAATAAAAGGAAAAAATATGCTTCGTGAAGTGAGCGAAAATCTGAGAAAAATTCCATAATTAAGAAAATCAAATAATAATAAAAAAAAAGAACCAAACATGTTTAACGAACTTTTTCCGATCTATAGGACGAATGAAATTGTACATTTCTATCAAATCATACCACTGAATATGTTTTATATTCATGTAAAACTATTCGCGTCCGGTGAAAAAAGATTGCATAGACGCAAATTATACCCTTCGCAAATATATTTTCGCATTCGGAGGAGTAAGAAGACGATTAAAATTTCGTACGCTTATCTCGCCACAACGAAAAATGACATTGCTGTAATGATTAAAACCACAAATAGCGCATCATTTCCGTGATTATCTCGATGATATATACAGAACTGTCCTCCGACAGTACTACCTGATGAGGATAACATTCTGCTCAGCAATATTCCAAAAGAGGACAAAGAACCGAAGTCAGTCACATTAATAGTTCTGTTCCATCTCCTTTCTGCTAATAAAGTGCAGCCTTTCGTTCGCCTACCCCGCAATATTTTAATGTGTCGTTTCCAATTTAAGTCGATAATAACTGAAATTCCTTCAGCACCAATAGACTACTGAAGAAGGCTCTAAGTGTCCGAAACGGTCGAAATGAAACATTCTACCTCTACAAATGGTTGCTTCTTTTATAACAAATTATAATACAGTGCAAAAGACTGATAAAATACTAGGTTAGTAGGAATTTATCTAAATTTATGGCATGGTATATGTCGTGAATGAAGCTCAACGGATTATTTTTATTACTCGCGCGGATGAATTCACACATTACTTACAGTAAATTGCTCGGCATAGCAGTTAGCACAACTGGTAGGATTATCCTCAAAGCCATCCGTCAGACCACGCGAGCTAGGCGGTGCATTGGTAACACATTGGACTTTGGGAGGACCCTGGTTCAAATCCACCCCCGGCCACCCGGAATTAGATTTTCCATGATTCCCTTAAATCACTATAAGCAAATGCCGGGGTGATTCCTTTGAAGGAACCTGAGGTTCGTCTCTAATGACAGTGCTGTCAACGGAACGTTAAAAACTAATCTTCTTTCCTCCTGTTTCCGTCAGACCTCAATTCATTACCCACTCACTAATGAGTGCTCCTCTCCATTATCTTCAACTATTTGTGCTGTAGCACCTTCTAAGACGATACTTTATTAACTTTTATTATTTTTATTATATTATTAATAAGGCCAATCGAGGGAATAAATCTATAACGTTATTGTAACTGTCCAAAAGCTTTTCATTATATTTCGCCATTGCTACCGATTTCAGTCCTTGACCATTTTCAAGCCCCAGCAGACGTTAAACATATGGTAATAGTGACATGTCAAATGTTGAAAACGAGAGAAAAGTGTATAGCATGCCAATTTGTTAACATGCTGGCTATACGTTCTCTTCCTTTCTATCGTTTTAAAAATAGTGTGGTATGTCATTGTAACCATCTGTATAGGCTCAGGAGTTGAAAGACGAATTCATAAAAAAATGTTTAAATGTTTGTATAGCTTATGGGACTCAACTACGGGTCATCAGTCCCTAAACTTACAAACTACTTATGAACTAACTAATACTAAGGACGGCACAAATATTCAGAGGGGGGGATTCGAACCTCCGACCGTAGTGGCCGTGCAGACCGTGACTGGAGCGCCTGAGTCCGCTCGGCCACCGCGGCCGGCGACGATTTCATACCCATTATGCAAAGTGACCGTGATTTCGGCAAGATGCGGGTCTTGCATGACGATTCTCGACCCAACTGAAGCCGGAGAGTTCTGATATCCTGGAGGACTTGTCCTGGAGAACATCTTGGGGACCACATTCTGGCTCTGGGGTATCCAGAGACCACTGGCATGGGTCTCGACTGAGCGACATATTCTCTGGATCTGACCACATGTTACTTCTTTTTGTGGGGCTATACTAAAGACAGTATTCAGCAATAACCCAAACATCACTGATGAGCTGAAATTAGCTTTTCAGGGGGTAATAAACAACATCGATGTTCCTACACTGCATGATGTTTACATGCTGATGAAGTATGTACACGCAATAGTTTGCAACTATTTATGTTTGTCGGCTACGTCTTGAAGTGCTGGTTTGATACGCAATACACGCAATGGAAGGCTAGTATGCATTACAGCATGGATTATTAAAGGATCTGAAGAAGAGAAAAGTGTATTCTGGAAGCTGGTCAATAAAGTCCAAAAGTAACGGCTGAAGGTTTTTCATGTATAACAATTTGTTTTGTTTCAGGTAGTTCAGTAATTTTAAATAATGGGATCCGCAACAGTTGTTAACTTTAAACTTTTATTTCATGCACTACCCGAGTTTCGAGACCTATATATCATCATCAGGTGCATCTGCAAATTATAAATAAAATAACAATGTCTATCATGTAATAAAATAGCTATCCTACGTCTTTACTAAAATTATTCAGTACAAAGGGAGTATACGTACTTAGTGAGTCCGTAAAAACTTCCCCGCTTGTTGCATGTACCAGAAACTCACTATTTTAATCTGTTCCTAGATGTAACAGTTTAACGGACTCACTTAGTACGTATACTGAATAATTTTAGGAAAGATGTAGGATAGCCATTTTATTACATGATAGACGTCATTATTTCATTTGATTGTAATTTGCAGATGCACCTGATAATGAGATATAGGTCTAGAAACTCGGGTAGCGCATAAAATAAAAAGTTTAAAAGTAACAACTGTTGCGGATACCATTATTTAAAATGAAGATTGACGGTTATGGATGTTCCGAAGGAAGAAAATTGTTGTTCAGTAATTATCATCCTGTATATTCAACATAAAAAAAAAAGAAAAAAAACCATACAATAGTTATAAGGAGAGCATCAATAGGTTGCAGTTTGGCAAGTGATTAAGACAAGGTTGTAGCTTTTACCCAATATTATTCAATCTGTACAATGAGTAAGCTGTGATGGAGAGTAAGGAGAAATTTGGAGAAAGAAAGAAATTTCGGAGAGAGAGAGAGAGAGAGAGAGAGAGAGAGAGAGAGAGAGAGAGAGAAATGAAAACATTACGGGTTTCCAATGACATTGTAATTGTGTTAGAGACAGCAAGTCACCTGGAAGAGCAATTCAGCGGATGAACTATATCTTGAAATGACGGTATAAGATGAACATTAGTAAAAGCAAAACTAGGATAATGGAATGTAAGAAAATCAAGGTATTATGAAGGAATTAGATTAGTTAACGAGACAATAAAAATAATATGTGAGTTTTGTTATTTTGGTACAAAAATAACTTCTGATGGCCGAACTAAAGAAGCTATAAAATTCAGAACAGCAATCAATATTAATTTAAACGTTAAGAAGTCGTTTCTCAAAATCGTTTGTCTATAGTTTCCTACGAGGATATAACGTCGAAGATAAGTACTTCAAACGAGAAAAGAACTGAAGGTTTTCGCCTGTGGTGTTTGAATGTTCAAATATTTGTTAAGCTTATGGGAATTAACTGTGGCGTCAACAGTCCCTAAACTAAAAACCTTTTAATGAACCAACTTATACTAAAGACAGAACCTCAATGCGCTCTGTCATTTCGCCGCGGCACCTGTGGTGCTATAGACGAGTGCTGAAGATTAGATGAGTAGATAACGTAATTAATGAGGAGGTTATGAACAGAACTTGAGAGAAAAAAATTCTGGCAAGTCTTGGTTAAAAAAGAAATCGACTTATTGTGAATCATGAAGGCATCGTTATCTAGCATTGGAAAGTGTGTCGTAAGAATAATGGAGGGGAACGAGATAAAACGAATAGAGTAAGCCGGTTCAAGTGCATTCAGATTACCGTTCTTATTCAGAGATAAATGGGCTTGGGTTAGGGTAGCTTGGAGACCTTCGTGAAACAAATGTTTGTAGTCCACAACAATCATTAGCATCACTTTACTGTTGAATTATTCAACATATAATCAATGTAAATATAGAAAACTGCCTTTGCGATGGAACTGCCACTGTCCATACACCAATAATGGCTTTAAAATCATTAATTCACCAACATGAATTTAGAAAGCTCCGCCCTTTCCTCACATTACTTCTTGATAATCAAGGATGAAGGGTAACAGACTGATTGTGTATTTCTCGAATTCAGAAATGTGTTTGACATCATGCCGCTTGGCAGACTGCGTATGTATGAGTGACACGATGACACCGTAAATACTAGAAACCAGTGCGAGAGTTCATCAGAGGCAAGGTCAACGTCAGCAGTGTCCTTGGAGAGTGTGATAGGACCATTAATATTTTCTTTCTATGTAAAATATGTGACGAATAAAATGAGTAGCAATTTGCAGCTATGTGCAGGTGACGCTGTGATGTGCAAGAAGGCGTCGGAGGTAGTAGGAAGCAAGATTAGTCAGACAAAACATGTAGAGTGTGCGATGAACGACAGCACTTTCAAAATATAGAAAATGTAACGTGTTGAGTGGCAAAATAAAATGGACGCCTAGTGCCGGCTTCTCTTTATTGGGAACATTTTGTGAAGATTGTCCTCCAAGGAGACAGAGTAAATAATACTCCCACCAGATGGGTTTAATTGGAAACAAAGAAGCTAATCATTGGCGGGCTGCTAGGTTTGTGACAGATAGGGTCGATAAATGAGAGAGTGTGACACAGATGATTTGGAAAATCAAATGGGAATCGCTGGAGGGTATGCGACATTACAGTATTGAGGATTTGCAAATATTTTTATTGAGAATGAAGAAGAATGATTAAGGCACGCCGCGGTGGAGTAGCCGAGCGGTCTAAAGCACCTCGCTGCGGAGCGCGCGGTTGCTCGCCGTGGAGTGTCGAGTCCTTCCTGGAGCATGGGTGTGTGTCCGTAGGTTAGTTTACCATGGTTTATGTAGTTTGTAAGCTACGGACTGATGACCACGCAGTTTGCGATAGATTTACGAACATTTGAATTTGAACATTTGATTAAGGCACGGAATGACTTTAGCTGCACTAGCGCATTTAAATAATTCAGTGGCGACAATCGAAAATGAGAGAATGGCCAAAATTCGAACCTAGGTTTCGGGCCAGCTGTCGCCATAATCATTTGGTAACATGCCGTCCCTCTCATATTCCCATAAGCCGTACACTACAGCCATAGCGCCCACACAGTCCATGCCATCTTATTCAGTCGAACGGTATTATCAAATCTGCGGTGAAGTGGGTGATTCACGGAGATACGCAAATATTTTAATACGTTTTTCTACAAGTAAAGCTAAAGAAAGAAGTTCACATAAACATGGGTCCGCAAATCTGTAGTTACGCAGTTATGACTAATAAAAGATTTTGCCTGAAAATTAGAAACCCCGGTAACATGTAGCCATCACAAAACTCTACGAGGCTAAAGCACAATTTACATTTATTTTGTTGATTTTGATCTGGTGAATGTAATGAAACATATCCTCAACGTGTATCTGCAGTAGGTTTCCAGAAATTCCAGAGAAGCAAAGAAATAATTTTGGAAAAATTGTAAGTTATTACCTGCTTGGTCCAATTTTTTTTCTTTCATTTCCAGACAATTGCACAAAGTTTTCAACAGAAGTTGTAAAGAATTTAATTTTGGCAAATGGTGCTAATAAAAGTAACCAAAACTGCATGAATGTCTTAGACAGTCTGCTTTTATTAATTCCAGGAAAAAAAAAAAAAAAAAAAAAAAAAAAAACATAGCTCAGTGTTAAGAAAGTTGTATAGTGGAGCTTTATTACCAAGACTTTTCATAATTATTTGTAAATCCTTTGGAAAATTTTGTGCAATTGCATGTAATTTTAAAAAAGGCCAAGTATTTAATATATTACAAATTTTCCCAAATTATTTCTTTACTTCTCTGGAATGATGGTTGTTTAGATTCAACTCATTAATATCAGCAAAATAAATGGCATTCGTGCTTTACTGTAACCTCGTACAGTTTTGTTGTTGTCTCATTAGCGAGGTTGCTAAATTTCAGGCAAAACCTTTTATTAGCCGTAATTCCGTAACGAAATATTTGCGGACCTATGTGTGAACTTGTACCTTTATTTGCACTTTTAGAAGAATATATAAAAATATTTGCATAACTTCGTGAATCACCATGTATATGTAGACTGCAGTGGCGTCTGCTCTGTCTGAGATTTCCAAAAGAACAGTTGAGGACATTTAGCGGACCGTCTCTAGAACAATTCTGCTGCTGCCAACTTACATTTCGCTTGACGAACACTAATATGTGAGAATGTCGGCTCTTACGAAGGTAACCATGACTCGTTTATACTCGCTATGTTTGGAAGCGAAACAGTAAAGGAAGTTCTTGATGGCACGAGGTACCCACCGCCACACACCTTACGGTGGATTGTGGAGTTTTTATTTAGATGTAAATGTTATGTACATATAAGTCCATTACACTGGCGTTGCAGTAATTACAGGAATCACTTAATAAAATAATTTTTTGATGCAATATAATTAAAATGTCTCTTGAAGCACAATAATTAGTTCACAAATAAGCTGGAAATTAGTAGCAGTGGAACTCAAATAACTGTGCAAACAGAGAACATCACTCTTATAATATCATTCCTGTCAACTCGCAGGCATTTATCAGTTGCTCATATTCGTTGATTAAAACGTCTATAGAATCACAGTTGTACGTACGCTTTTACGCAACAGCTGAAGAGCAGTGTTCGCAATGATACATTAAAAGTCGGGCATGAACGAAGGTTTTGCGTGCATGTTTCACTTTGTGGCGCGTAGAGGAAAAATGAAATGTTGTTCGTTAGTGTGAATGGGACGTGATGTATGCAAACGAAGTTTTAATGGTTGCAGAAAGTTTATCATGTTGCCGCGTACTCCATTCGTGCAACGGACTACAACTGTTTCCAGTTAATTCGTACACCGTTTATAACTGTGACGTACGTTGATGCTGCATGCTATTTCTGAAATAGCAAGGTTGAAAGTTTTGGAGGACTCAGGCCAGATACAACAGAAAATTAAAACTATTTCTCCAAACTAAATTTGCACTAGGTAGTGGTAAGCTGAGCACATTTATTAAACTAATACAATTTAGAATTTATCAGAGGATCTCCAAATCACAATCAGACTACGATAAGAGTACTTAAATTTAACATAAAAAGGTAATGCAGGTGTTTCTGAGGGTTGAATTAGGTACGGTATAGGAGAATTGCTTAACAAGTACCAAGCGCCAGAACAGATTATCTCTAAACATAAAAGGCAATGTCCCGACTGAGTGACTGACTCATCATCGCTCAGCTCAAACCACTGAAGATAGAAACTTGAAATTTGTTGAGAGTGTTGATCTTACTCTGTAAGCGTCATTTAAGAAGCGATTTTTCGATATTCCGTCTGTAAGGGGATGGAATAGGGGATGAAACGTTTTTTGAACATACGTTGCTATTTAGGCAATTTTGAAGCTAGAACTACAAAATTTTGGGTTTTAATTCAGGGTTCGAATTTCCAATAAGTGGGTAAATGGGGGACGCAAGAATTGATTTTCAAATATATGTTGCTGTTATCTCAAAGTTTAAGCTACAACTACGAAATTTCGGATATGGAATCTTGATCAGGATTAAAAAAAAAAAAAGACAGGTTTAGTATTTTTGGAAATTCAACAAGTAAAAGGGTAAAATAGGAGATGGAAAATTCTTTTTGAAGACACGTTGCTATTATGACAATATTGAAGGTAGAGCAGCAAAAATTGTTATTTCTATTGCTGGTTAGAATTAAAAAAAAAATACAAGTTTCGGCATTTTTCGAAATTTAACCATAAAGGGGGTTAATTCGAAGAGGGGATGTTTTCCGAAAATCTACTGCTATTTAGGCGATTTCTAAGTTATAACTACAAATATTCGGCTTTGGATTCGGGGTTCGAATTTAAAAGGCACGTTTTTCGGTATTTTGGGAAATTCGACCAATAAGGGAATGAAATATGGGATGCAAAAATTTATTTTCAAAAATATGTTGCTGTTAACTCAAATTTCAAGCTATAACTACGAAACATAGGATATGAACTCTTGATTAGGATTAAAAAGACACGAGTTTCGATATTTTTGGAAATTCAACAATTAAGGGGGTACAAGAGGGGATCAAAAATTATTTTCGAAATCATTACTATTCAGACAGTTTTGGAGCCAGAGCTGCAAAATTGGTATTTGTATTGTTGGTTAGAATTTTAAAAATACGTTCGTCGGTATTTTTGGAAATTCAACCATCAAGGGGTTAAAATGCGGGAACGTTTATTCTAAATGTTTTGCTGTTAAGATTATTTCGAAGCTACTACCACGTAAACTGGTATTTGTTTTCTTGGTCAGAATTAAAAAGACACGTGTTTTGGTATTTTCAGAAAATTAATCATTTAGAGGGTGAAGTAGGGGATGAAACATTTTTGAACCCAGAATTACAAAAAATGATATTTCTATACTTGGTTGGAATTTAAAAGACACTTGTTGGGGTATTTTTCGAAATTCACCTGTTAAGTGGTTCCATAGGCGGTTACAAGTAGTAAAATCAAATGTTCAAATGTTTGAACATCTTAAGAGACTACGGGGTCATCAGTCCATATAGTTTACAAACTAATTATACTAACTTAAGCTAACTTAGACTAACTTATGCTACGGACAACACAAACACTCATGCCCGAGGGGCGAATCGAACCCCCGACGGAGAACAGCAGCGCGCACCGCAGCATGGCACCTTAATACGCACGGCCTTTCTGCCGCGGGTAAAAGTAATATCACAAAATTTCATTATGATAGTACTTAAGCTACATCTATGAAAATTGATATTAAAATCCATTTAACAACTGTTGCAGACCTGCCAACGCACGCAGTCTTAAAAATGACTGTAAATAACATTTGTTTCTAAGCAATTACAATCTCATTGAATTATTTGTCTAATACATTACCTGTTTTTGTTTAACAGAGTGCCAGGCAACATTCCATTTGATTTTACAATATAAGTTCTCGTATCGTGTAGTTCAAAAATATTTATGTTACGTCTTACGAAACAAAAGAAAACACACCAGTGGAACATATAAGTTAAATAAAAGTTTAATAATTAAGTGATTTGAACATTTGTTCAAACATTAAAATTGGTTTATCTCGAAAGCATATAAATTTGTCTTGGCACTTTATTTCCCGGAGCCCTGTTTTTTCCGTCTAGGAACGCAAATAAACGTTGTTGTTGTTGTGGTCTTCAGTCCAGAGACTGGTTTGATGCAGCTCTCCACCCTACTCTATCCTGAGCAAGCCTTTTCATCTCATCATAAGAACGACAACCCACATCCACTTGAATCTGCTTACTATACGCGTCTCTTGGTCTCCCTCTGCGATTTTTACCCCACACACTTTCCTCCAACGCTAAATTCACAATTCCTTGATGTCTAAGAATGTGTCCTACCAACCTATCCCTTCTTTTAGTCAAGGTATGCCAGAAATTTCTTTTCTCCCCAATTCGGTTCAGTACCTCCTCATTAGCTACGCGATCCACCCACCTAATCTTCAGCATTCTTCTGTAGCACCACATTTCAAACGCCTCTATCCTCTTTTTGTCCACACTGCTTATCGCCCATCTTTCACTCCCATACAAGGCAACACTCCATACAAATGCTTTCAGAAAGGACTTCCTTAGGCTTAAATCAATATTCGATGTTAATAAATTTCTCTTTTTCAAAAACGCCTTTCTACCCATTGCCATTCTGCATTTTATATCCTCTGTACTACGACCATCATTTGTTATTTTACTGCCCAAGTAACAAAACTCATCTACCTCCTTTATTGTTTCGTTACCTAATACAATTCCTTCAGCATCATCTGATTTTCTTACACTGCACTCCATTACCCTAGTTTTACTGTTGTTAATGTTCATCTTATATGCACCTTTTAGCACACTGTCCATTCCGTTCAATTGATCTTTCGGGTCCTTTGCTGTATCTGACAGAATTACTATGTCGTCGGCAAAACGCAATGTTTTTAATTCTTCACCCTGAACTTTAATTCCTTCTCCAAATTTCTCCTTGCTTTCCTTTATAGCTTGCTCAATGTACAAATTGAACAACATTGGGGAAAGGCTACAACCCTGTCTTACTCCCTTTCCAACCACTGCATCCCTTTCATGCCCTTCAACTCTGACAACCGCTGTCTGGTTTTTGTACAAGTTGTAAATAACCTTACGCTCCCTATATTTTATTCCTGCTTGCTTCAGAACTTGAAAGAGTTTATTCCAATCAACATTGTCAAAAGCCTTCTCCAAATCTACAAAAGCTAGAAATGTTGGTTTGCCTTTTCTTAATCTATCTTCTGTACCAACTGAGTAATCGGTTGCTAAATGGCACCTTTTCCGAGTTTCACACATTTTACGGAGTAACGTCTCAAACGAATAAGCATAATTTCTCTCAGTCACATGTGCAAAGAAATTGTTGGTAATACGCTGTTAATATTGGAGTCTGCTGTTTATCGAATCTTCATTATCTTTTTAGTTAAACAATCGGTCAATGCAATTCCGCTCGCCACGGGAACGACGTTTCGCAGTTGTATGTGACCGAGTTTGTTATACCAGACTCTGAGTGTGGTAATTCTTTTGATATGTCAGTTAATGTAGTATAGTGCAGTATACAGGCGTTAATATTTCCTATAATTTGAATTTTATGACATTATAAGAAGCAGTTTTCTCTAGTGGTCGCTAGAGAACACATTTTGAATAGTAGAAAAATTATACTGCAATGTGATAAGAGGATCCGCATCAGATGTACGTTATTTGGGATGCCAGCATATTAGGCGGAAAGCAATTCAGATCGTACGGATTCTTTTGAGCATCATGGTACACGAACATTCAAAAATAAATCACCCAGGTCTCATAATGAGTCATTTTCCACTACTTCTGACTTGTTTTTAGGAAATTGTGAATAAATATGACTTTCGGTGCTGTTTGTATACCTGGGAGTAACTGACAAGTAAATATATAAATTTTGCATTAGCAACGTCATCATGCAGACAGTACGTGTGCTGCATCAATTTTAAACTGAATTATAGATCTTCGTCTTTTACATGTGATTCCACGTTTATTCTACATTTTTTATGTTAACTCCTGCATGACTGTTTCTGGATTGACAATACAGTTAGTGGAATGTATTTTGCTTCCGTCTGCTGTGGCTGCAGTTTGACCAACGTTGGACAGCTTAAAAAAGCATAAAGTTTTCTACCCTTGGCTTTTGTCAATCACTGGTTGGTAAGTCGGTGTTGGATGGGACTCTGATCATTTTCATTGGCTCTACGAGGTTCGCTGGCTGGGCACCATGAAACGGTACTCAGCTGTTGAGTACTGATTGGGTAACATCGTTCAGTAAGCGTGATCTGTATCACTTCCAGGCGGTTTGAAATTGAGTATGTCGTCAAACTAACTAAATTAACCTGTTAATTGTACAGCTCTGCGATTGAAATCCTCATCCATTATTTATTAAATGCAGGAAAGGACGTGGTTGTGAGATTTTACTGTGAAATCACGGTTAGAAAATCGTTTCTAGTCTGAATATTCGTCTGATTGTGACTTAGGTTCGCTGTTCTTTTATATGCAGTTTTCTTAATGAACCTGTCTGTGTGCTCTATACGCTGTACCCAAGTGTTCGTTATTGGTTGACCGAGACATCCGCCGATGCTGTCTTACTTCATGATATTTAACTTTCCAATAGTTTTGCTGATCCAATTTTAGTGCTGAATTGCGCAGTAACTTAGAATCTTACTTAGTTCCTGTGAACCACATGATCACTTGATTTCATTTCACATGTAATTTCGTTCCGTTACTATGCCCGAGTTAAATGTATTATTGCCGACTAGTCAGTCTTTGGAGATTGCTTCACCTTCCGTTTGTGTTGCAGTGTGTTGGGTTTAATTTCTCCTTTAAGGTTGAATGTGTGAATCTGTTGCCCCTTTAATCCTTCCCTTTCAGCTCTCGTTTTATATTCGTTTAAATGGTACAGTAAATAGGCACCAGCAATTTCATGGTAGGATGCTTGCCTCTTTAGATATGTACTCGCTAAATAAATAATAGCTCTATTTAAACCTTAACCTTTATATACCACGTAATTTAATCCCATTTATACCTAAGTGTTATATGTTTCAATCTTTAGTGTTTCACTGTGCATTTCAGTCAGGGTCCTTGTATAATAATTTGTGAATACTCGTAAAATATTGTATCGCCCTGTCCTCACAATTTATTTATTTCCTTTTGTTAAAGAAACGGTATTATGTATATCAGTGGTGGATAGTAGTCTATTTCAGCAAGGAATTTTATCTGATTACTTAAATGTGCTGGAGTAGTGCAGTACTGGAGTAACACTTCCGAATTTCGGTCGTACTTTCCACCTACTACTGACAAGTTGTGCAAGTACTCGTCTGCTAATGTGTTTCTAATAGCAGATAAATGAAATCAGAGAGAGAAGAGGTCGATTACCTTAAACAGTAACAAACAAACAAGAAATTATTTAGTGTAAGCGGCTGCTAATGTATTTGAAAATTATTAAAAATAGCTGCTGAGTATCGGAACAAAGTAATAATCCATAAAGTTTCGGGATTGCAGCCGGATTCCGTCAACTTTTTGCCACGATATTTCGGCTGACAACCGTTCAGCCATCTTCAGGTTAGTGCACTCACCTGAAGATGGCTAAATGGTTGTCAGCCGAAATATCGTGGCAAGTATCCGACGAAATCCGGCTGCAATCCCGAAACTTTATGAAACATTCCGTACGCCGGGAAAGCTTCATGAATCATATAAGTAATGTATCTGTACTCCTAGGGCCTTTACTGGAATCAGACTGGTGCTTCTATGATTACGATGTAATTCTACCCTGCTACTTTTATTGTAGGCTATACAATTATTATAGCTGTGAACTGTCAGTTTATCGAATTGTATAATTAAAACAGTATTTTTAGGGTAAATCAAAGTAAAAAGTGCATGATTTCGGTTTTATATACTTGATATGCGCTGTCAAACAGAAATACAAGTTCCAATTTAATTAAATTTAATCACCGGCAGCTTCATACAAAACTGATTTCCACGGGCTATAAAAGTACAATTAATTTAACTCGCGAATATCTGTCGAAAGAGTTCGCAATGCAGATAGTATTTACACACACTACTGTTATGTAACTGGACTAATTAAACTGTCATCATAAAAGTTTTTCTATAGCTCAAGAAGTAGGGTCAACGCTGGCCGCTATTCCTATTCTGTTTATCTGCCCCTAAATTTACAGCTGTGTTTAATTCACTGCCGTGGTAGACGAGCAGTACAAAATGGGCTGCTGTAGCTAATTCTCATACAAGATGTATCAAAAGATTCTTTAGTTATCGTAAAATAAGGGAGCAGATGACTGGAATGAAACAGTTTTGTTTGTAATGTTAAATGTAATGTTCACTGGCAACGAGTTTTTAATGGTGGCTTCCTTAGAAATCGATTGAAACATTGCGCCCTACTCTAGAATCCATGCTTTATCCTTTGGAAAATAACAACTCAGTTGAATCAAAACATATCTCCATGGGGATAAAACTTAGCAGCAAAACTTCGATTATATTTGTGGTGTTTATCATGGCAAGTGTAATGTGCTACGAATACATCAAAAGAAAGATCCTTTATCATTTAGCTACACTATAGCAGGTCAGCAACTCGAAGCAGTTAATTTCATAAATTATATGAGAATATGCATTAGGAGTGATTTAAAGTGGAACAACGATATAAATTTAATCGTCGGTAAAGAAGACGCCAGACTGAGATTCGTTGGAAGAATCCTAAGGAAATGCAGCCCGAAAACAAAGGAAGTAGGTTAGAGTACACTTGTTTGTCCACTGCTTGAGTACTGCTCTCTGGTGTGGGACCCGTACCAGGTGGAGTTGATACAGGAGGTAGAGAAGACCCAACGGAGAGTAGCGCGCTTCGTTACAGGATCATTTAGTAACCGTGAAAGCGTTACAGAGATGATTGGTAAACTCCAGTGGAAGACTCTGCAAGAGAGACGCTCTGTAGCTAGGTAGGGGCTTTTGTCGAAGTTTCGAGAACATACATTTACCAAGGAGTCTAGCAGTATATTGCTCCCTCCTACGTATATCTCGCGAAGAGATCATGAGGTTAAAATCAGAGAGATTAGAGCCCACACAGAGGCATACCGACAATCTTTCTTTCCGCGAACAATACGAGACTGGAATAGGAGGGAGAACGGATAGTGGTACTCAAGGTACCCTCCGCTACACACCGTCAGGTGGCTTGCGGAGCATGGATGTAGATGTAGATTAGTGTTTTGATACGCCAGCGAAACAATGCAAGGAAGGCAGTCGTCGTCTGTGACGGCAGGGCTACACGAACAGAAAAGTAACACTGTTTGAAAAAACCGAGGAAAGCAAATCAGTACGTACGACGAACGTATCGGTTGGGACAGTGCGGCTAAATTTAGCGTTAATGAGCTGTGGCAGCAAAGGACCGATTCAATTGTCTGTGCTAACAGCCGAACATCGCCTGCAGCGCCTGTTCTGGGCTCCTGGCCATAAAAGTTCAATCCTTGACGACTCGGAAACCGCCATTTAGTCAGATGAGCTCCGATTTCATTGGTAAGAGCTGATGGTAATCTTGGTTCGCGTGTAGTGCAGACCCGACGAAGCCATGGACCTTAGTTGTCAACAGGACAGTGCGGTTTCATAATGGCACAGTCTTTTATTACATAGTGTGGGGATACAGGGTTTTAGGTTAGTAACCTCTTTTGTACGTTTCGGTCGAACGATGGTTATCATTGGCGTGCAGCGATAGCTGCTGGCAACAATGTTTAGGTTGGAATGTTTTTTGTTTAATACGTTGCTTGCAGTTTTTTGTTTGTTGGCCGGTGTGCGACAGTCTCCCGCAGACCGCAGAGCGAGGCAGTAGCATGCTGACAGTGCGTCCGTAACCGGCGTTTAGCGGTGGCTAAAGTTTTGCCCATCAGTCGTCTCGCATGTGAGTTTCGGTTGTAATTCCGTATTGTTTCAGTGTGGACTTGTAGATATTCATCGTAGTGGCACGCGGTTATTTAATCAGTGTATTTAAAGGGAAGAGTTTTTAACATTTGTCGTTCCATAATAAAGGAGGTTAACAAAGTTTACTGTTATGGATCGACCTAGTAATTGTCCGCATCCCATACCGTCAAATCATTGGAACAATTATTAAATGATTAAGCAGAAAATAGTATGTAACGGCAACTTCGCCCATCTAGGATTAGGTGGCCGCAGTGGTGACGTTACAATAGAATGAACTTTTTTCTCTGGTTCAAGTGAATCGATCATTGATTGGAAATGCTTATGTTCGGTCACTTCATGTTACCAGACAACGATGCATCATGTCAGCGGACCAATGCTATTCGCGAGTATCTGTAGAACACTGGTGGCAATTCCAGCAAATGGTTTGGCCACACAGATCGCCCGACAAGAATCCATCAAACATTTATGCGGCATAATCGAGACTTCAGTTCGTGAACAAACTCCTGCACCGGTAACGCTTCCATAATTAAGGACGGCTGTTATCGCACCATAGCTCAATATTCAACTGCTTGTTGAGTCAATATAATGTCGAATTGATACAGTTAGACTGGTAAAAGGAAATTGGAAGCTATATTAGGAGGTAACATGCGAATTTTCTCACCTCAGTGTATTTTGACTCTCTGTGCTATAATTTAAGTTGCTTGTTCACAAGAAATAACACATTTACTATTGGTAACAGAGTTATTTACGTTGCTCTGAAAGGTATTTTTAAAGCTTACGCAAATGAAAAGTTATGTCGGAGATTAGGGTTGAACAGTCTTAGTCGTATTTAATGTGTGCTTTCTTTTTTTGATGTTATTCCACAATGGTAGTTCATACATGCATATGTAATGAAAAAAGATTATAGCTCATGGATGATTAGAGCCAATTTTGTATGACAGGTATTGTTTATAAATTTTAACTTTGGAATTCATCTGTTCTCGTAATTTAAATCAACTAAATTCACTGCGTTTACAATTACGAACAATTATAATTGGAAAACGCTCACGTATATAAAAAGTGAGGCGTTTGTGCCTATATTTCAATCTACAGTCAAAACTACAAATCGCAAACGAAAAGTGTAATTGGTAGTAGGTTTCAGTCTCCCATTGCGCACTATGGTGATAGAAGCTTGATAGCGGTAAAGGGGTGGAAGATATTGCAGTTGAAAGTTACCATCTTACTTAAAATTTTACATGTGAGTGTCAATTTTTTGCTCTTCAGCAAAAATTTCACAGTGGGGACAAACGATCTCTCTACGTTGTTTTAGTAGTCTCCCGTTGTACTCCACAGCAGTCCCGAGTCGATAGCTAAAAGAGGGTGGAAGATATAGTGGATGAAAATCGTCAGCCTATATAAAATTCTGACTGAAGACCAGCGATGACTTGACACTTTAATAGAGGTTATATACAGCAAAAGGTGTTGCACATTCTTCAGTTGTTTTTCTGCAACAAGCGCACGAATAAAGAAAAAAAGGTTCACATTTCAGTTTAAAAGTCGACCACTGTACATAACAAGAGCCTTGCTTTGTCACTAAAATTAGTAAATGAGGTCCGTGTGAACTACTGGTTACTCCCTGCTATAAGGCCTTATTCCCTGGCCCAAACTGAGAACTGACTAGTTTCAAATTACTTCATTAACAGGAATTTAATACTACAGTGGTCAATATACATAGCAGCTCACACGTTATTACACACAGACATTAATAACCAAGCCACCGCGATTAAAGTTATCTTAGAAAGGTGACTAAGAAAACATTTATGGCGCAACGGAATTCAAACGTAAAAATTGCATCAGCACTTGTGAAAAAAATATTAAAAGAGGGAAGGTGGTCCAAAACTACAATTTATAGGCAATTTACGGATTATGTTGAACTTAAACTTGTTTATTCAGAGAGAAAACAAACAAAATGGGGAACTAATTTTGTTAATATAATAAAAATGCATCTATTACAGGGATTAATGCGGACGGTGCCCAGTCTAAATTATACATGATTTAACTTTACTGGGTTGGAAGGATTCACTAACAACACTCATTCTCTCTCACACACGCAATGCCACAGCGAATCTCACTAAAATCAGCGTGCTGAGACGAGGCGGAAGCAGGCGCCGCTATCGTAGGCGAAATTCAGCAAGTCGGATGTAGCACAAAACACAATATTCAAAAACACTGTGAAGCTGGCTCTGATCTGTCGTGCCTGATTTGAGATGGTGCGTGTGTATAGCAAGTTAACTTACATCTGAACAGAAACCGTAAGCAAACACGCTAACGGCGACACACGGCTACGTTACATGAACGCACTCCACTGCACTGAAGGTGAAGTGGTTGAAAATCGGATTAATTATACTAAATCACGGTGAATTCTTAAATTGCAGTCTGTCAGCAATCGATCTAGGTACTGGTTTTTTTATGAAAAGCGGCGTGAACTCAGGCAACTAGCTGCAAACCCCGGAAGTCAGAACGCGGACCCACGTGGTTCCGAAACCCGATAAAATTGAATAAATTCAGTTTCCGAAAAATAAAGAAAATTAACTACAGCATGCAACCCATAGAAATGCTTAGAATATTATAACGAAGCGAATGAAATACAGTTACACGCGATAGGGGGCGATTACAGAGACGTATGAGGTCTTGAGTCAGAAAAACCACAAAAATGAAATAATTACAAAGTCGGAAAAATAAAAATAAGAGCCACGGCATGCAACCTAAAGAAATGTTTAGAATTACTTGAAAAATCGAAAGAAATGCAGCTACACGCGATAGGGAGCGCTTACAGAGATGGATGAAGTCCAGTCTCAAAAAACTCATAAAAGTGAAGTAATTACAAAATTAGAAAAATAAAATTAAGAATTACAGAATGCAACCCACAGAAATGTTTAGAATTACACAAGGAAGTTATTGAAGGAGGTTGTACAAGGCTCAGAGAAAATTACTGACAAGACAGAGTGCGTTCTACAAGTCGGAGAGGAAACAGCGAAGTATTAGTGGAAATCAGAAGGATACCCACATAGTTATTTGCCTGATGGGCATGGAACAAACCAGAGTGGAAGCCGAAGGCTTTGTTTTATGAACCAAACACGTGGAAAACATATCACTCACGGAAGGAAACGATGAGAAGATTTTTACATGCACTGTATAAAAATGAACATATCACCTATTAGAAATCGGGCCCCACAAAGCTAGAAAGTATTTACATAGAGTTCATACGCCGCCACATGATCACAAAGGTTTTAACATACCAGGCGGTAATCAAACTGCAACTAGAATCACACACACCACGTTGATATATTGGAAATGACTGAATTGAAAAACGAGAACACATTTCCACACACGATCGGAGAAAATATTCCAAAAATGATTATAAGTTCACAAATCTAAGTTAAACACGCTAGTCAATGAAACACTTCCATCTCCAAACACAAGAGCAGAATCAACCTTATCTCACCAGACGACCAGCCCAGAATGAAGATCCAGTGGTCATGAGGCGGGAAACTACTAGCGGCCGCGGGAAGCCACAGGAAGCCGAAAAATCCAAGAAAACAGCGGTGGTGTGGACGGACAGCGATACTCGCGCTGGAAGGAAGGCTCGCTAACTAGACTGTAACCAAATGGTGAAGAAACCTCTTTGGTAACTTCAGCAGCTATCGACTCTGAGTCAGAGAGAACGATGCAAAGCGTGCTATCACTCCCCAAATTCAAACAGCCTTAGATTATCGCACATACATAAAAGTACAGCACCTGCATATTCTCACAGGGACAGTGGCGTAGGGGAGAAGCCATGCCACATTGATTAATATAATAATAAATAATTAACATAACAAAATAAGAAAAACCTATCAATATTAACTAATATTTTAACACAAGAAATAAAAATGCTATTCCTCAAGCCTTGAAAAGAGTGGGGTTCAAGTTTTAACAAAAATGGTAATCTAACGACATTAAATAAATTATAACTTTACAGAAATATACAATAAATATATGGAAGACAGCAGACGGTCGTCTTTCAAGTTGGAAAAGTAAAACTACCAAGAATGAAGCCAAAGCCTAAGAAAAAAATTTCGCGTTCTCGTTGCGTTTCTAAAAGACAGAAAACGGTTCTGAAAAGTGACTCTACCAACGATGGAAACTTGAAATTTGTAGACGTTGTTTATCTTACACTGTAGGCATCAACGATTTTTCGATATTCCCATTCATAAGGGGATGAAATGAACGTTTTTTTGAAAATACATTGCTATTCAGGCAATTAGATGTTTGATTAGAATTTTAAAAACACGTGTTTCGATATTTTTGAAAATTCAACCATTAAGCGGGTGAAATAAGGGAAACATTTTTAAGGGTGCTACTGAGACTATTTTGATGCTAGAAATATGAAAATTCGGAGTTGGAACCATGGTTAGAATTTAAAAAAAAAAGTATTTCGGGATGTTTTGAATTTTGCCGTCAATGGTGCAATAGGTGGCAAGTTGTATCAAAATACTTGATTAGGAAAGCATTTTTAAAGCTAAATCTATGAAAATTATTATTTACAAGTAGAAACAACCGACGCAAACCATCCAGTCTTCGCATGCGAAGCAGCTGGGAATTAAGCTAGTACATACTGTAAAAATGATATTGTGTGTGTGTGTCTTCCATATCTCCTCCTGAACTACTGGACCTATTTCAGTGAAACTTTGCACACGAATTCTTGAGCATGAGACAACAATAACAGTGGCGTTAAGAACTACCGACGGCAGTTAGATTTGGACGTATGACGACTTATACAATTATCGAATAACTGCCAAATATTGCAATAATTTTAATTCTCTCCATATTTAATGGGTTGGGACATCACTTGTATGTAGTAATGCATTGAAGAAAATTCCAGCAGCTGTGTGTATATCTTTGTAATCAATAATGCGACCGGTTTTCGTGATACTCTTGCACCATCCTCAGGCCCCCACTATGAAACGAATGTATTATATCTTGCAACAGTTGCAGAATGGTGGCCTGAGGATGTTGCCAGTGTAGTACCGAAACCAGTCACTTTATTAATTAAAAAGATATAAGCACAGCAGCTGAAATTTTCTTCAATCTATCATTGCAAAAAAGTTCCTCATCTATAAAGTAATGGACCGATTGAAATCAGATTTGGTACAAATATTCTGTACTGCAAGGAAACAAACGCTATAGGAATAAAATTTACCTACGACACATAGTTCAGGAAATATAGCGTCGTAGAAATGAGCGTCACATATAGCTGTCCAACATGTTTCGTAACATCATTCATCCGCTAATTGTGATTGACACCACTTAGCGGTTAGCAAAAAACTTTACACGTAATTTCACAGTTTTACGAAACTTTTTCTCCCTGACAGCCCCATTTCAACCTAACGTGGCACACATAATACTTACTATCAGTCAACAATCGAGAAAATTGCACGTAATGCGACCAAGTTCCAGATCTTTTAGTACACTAGAGACCCAATTTCAAATCAAATATTTTTACAATT
This sequence comes from Locusta migratoria, assembly GCA_026315105.1. Taxonomy (NCBI): domain Eukaryota; kingdom Metazoa; phylum Arthropoda; class Insecta; order Orthoptera; family Acrididae; genus Locusta; species Locusta migratoria. The sequence continues at coordinate 883,491,429 of CM048744.1, read as the reverse complement.
TGCCGACTATCGCAGTGGCGGTAAAAACCACCTACAACACATAGTTCGGAAGATATGATGTCGTAAACAATATCACAAGAAACGCCCTATGAAGCGACGTGGAAATAAACTTGTTCAGTCACTGTCTGTGGATGAGAGCACTTAGCGATTTGCAACATACATTACACTGTGTTTCAAACAATCATGAAACTTGTTCTTTCTGAGAACCTCCTCAAAACTATGACAGCAAAGTAGTTTATCGCTCTTTACTTTTCTGTGTTCGTGCAGCAAAACTACGGCATTCGGCATAACGTTACAGTATATTACTTCTACACTACTAATTTTTTTCGAATGTTCGAATGTTTGTAAACCTATCGGACTCATCTGCTTGGTCATTAGTACGTAGGTTACACACTGCTTAAACTGAGGGAAACTAACCTAAGAACAATAAAAACACCCATGCCCGTGAGGAAATCGAACCCACGACGGCGAAAGGCCGCGCGCATCGCAGCACGGCGCCCCAGTGCGCACAGCTAACCCGCCGCGGTTAATTTTATTCACGACACGTTTTACAAACGGTGTAAAAACGCACCACTGAATGTAATTTTGAAATTTTATCACACGACTACATCAGTTGCTAACATATGAGGTCATAAACAATTAGGTTCATGAATTCCCCCCCCCCCCCATCACGCTTGAGGTTTCGATTTATTACTTCATTACTTCGATGTCTACTCAGTGGTGTGTTAGAGGGGGCCGTGCCTCTCCCCCCTTTCCCTCAGAAATAGTGATGGAAATAAGATAACGGTTCCAGAACGAATCTTTTCACTCTGCAGCGGACTGTGCGCTGATATGAAACTTCCTGGCGGATTAAAATTCCGTGCCAGAACCGGGACTCCAACCTGGGACCTGTGCCTTTCGCGGGCAAGCGCTCTGCCGTCAGAGCTATCCCGACAAGACTCACGATGCCGCCTCACAACTTTACTTCCGCCAGTTCCTCGCCTCCTACTTTCCAAACTTCGAGGTACTGGCGAATGTAAAGTTGTGAGGCCTCACAACTTTACATCCGCCAGTACCTCGAAGTTTGGAAAGTAGGAGGCGAGGAACTGGCGGAAGTAAAGTTGTGAGGCGGCATCGTGAGTCTTGTCGGGATAGCTCTGTCAGGATAGGCAAAGGTTCCAGGTTCGAGTTCCGGTTCCAACACGCAATATAAATCTGCCAGGAAGTTTCAAGATAATGGTTGTATGCCACTTCTGCAAACGCCATAGGCAAGCATGAATCGGAGTATCCAACAACTTTTTTCTTTTTGGGATTAGTTTGAGATATGATGCCACAAACGTTTGTCTTCAACCCCCCACCCCCTCCGAAAATATGTGCTACATTCGTCACTGAATATACTTATTTTGTTCACAATGTACATACACAGGATGTCCCACTCACCCCAGATATCTCTGAAACTATAAGAGATATTGAAAGACCACTTTCACGGTCATGAACGTAGTACGGCAACTGCTTATGAATGTAGGTACTATGAGCCACTGTAAAACGTGACGAAATATTATTTTCAAAACAAACTAAGGTTTTCTTAAATAGATACCCCATATTATTTCTTAAGCAATCGATAGGGTGAAAAATCACAAAAATAATGGCGTTGGTTGCGCCGTGATGCGTCAAATACATCCGGAGAAACTGCGAAGCGGAGTTAGAAACACATGAAGCGCGGTGTTAGCGCGCGTCCGAGACTCCAATGAGACTCACTGTTGAGTCTCGGACACTCGCTAGTACCGTGCCTCGTGTATCTAAAACGTCAACTTCGCTTCACAGTTTCTCCTGATGTAATTGACGCATCGCGGTGCAACCAGCACCATTCTTTTTGTGATTTTTCACCATATCGATTGCTTAAGAAATAATATGGGATATACATTAAAGAAACATAGTGTTGAAAATAATATTTCTTCTCGTTATAGAGTATCTCATTGTACCTACTTTCATAAGCCCTTGACGTACGTTCATGACCGTAAAAGTCGTTTTTCAATATCTCTTGTAGTTTCAGAGATATCTTGGGTGAAACGAGAGGGATACCCTATATACTACTGAATGAGCCTTCGAAATTATGTCACAGTACAACACATAGTTCAGGCGATATGACGACATAATCACTGAGATGAATGAAAAATAAACTGAAATGGTCAGAGAGTAAGGTACAAAGCGACAAAGATAGAGGAAAGGAGACGGACTAACGTAGGAAAGAAAAACTAAAATCACATTTGTGAAACGACGGAAACGAACGCTATGACTACGTAAAATATCTTGTTGTAGATATGGAGAAATAATCATCGTAGTAATTGATGTCTTGGAGAGTGGAACGTAAGAAAAACAGTAGGATATTTCTGCCCGACACGGTAGATTAGTAATGTAGTTATAGATTTCAACGCATTTATAAATGTGATTGTGGGGACACTGTTTTGGTTGTAATATACTTTGTGTCGGAAGTGTAATTTTAATTTATCGTTGTTTCAATTTTTTCAATCGGAACTTCGTAAAGGTTTCGGAGCTATTCATCCGACAATTATTAAAAGGCAACTAATTAATATTGTTGTGATTATTGTGTTTATATTAATTAGTTTTTACATTGTTTTGCTCAGTTTTTACTGTAATTATGTACAGTCGAATAGGTGTAGTTACTACATTAAATGGGACGGCTGAAATATAATTGCAACTTCCACTTTACATCCTGTGCTGTTGCCGAATCACTTTATGCCCTATCACATAACACAGCAGTTTCAGTATACTGCATTTATAGCTGTAATAACAGTCTCCAATAAAACAGTCTCATGTCTGAGATATGGCAGTTCTCAGCAGAGGGTCAATTAGCCGAAATTTTTATCAGCGCTCCTGCTTATAAGGTTCAACACAGCACACACTCAGCTCAGAAGTGAGATATATTTTCGCGAAACTTTTTGAAGTTCAAAATTATATTGAGCCCTTAACCTAAAACGTACATTCGATCTGCCTAGACCACCACGTAAAAATATTCGCCCGCTTTCAAGCCAGTCAACGGTTTGGCGAATTGGTCTAACTTTGCACCAATAGTGCTTGACTTAGACAATTTAAGTTCACGCTTAACACTCAACTAGAATCAACTTGTTAAATACGAGACGCGTCCAGAAAGTAAGTTCCGTTTCAATTTATCTCCGCTGCAGCGCTGCGATTGCAGTTCCGCACATGCGCTATAGACGATGTCTATCAAGGAGAAGAAAGTGCGCCATTTGGAGATGGCTGTCAGTTACTTACGCTTTGTTGTGCTTGTTTGAAATGTCGACGTTGATTGAAAATCCCGCCGCCTGTGTAATCAGCTCGGTGATTCGGTTTCTGAATGCGAGGAAAGTGAAACTAAGTGAAATTTATCGGCAATTGCGATGTTTACGGACCAAATGCGATGAGTGATTCGATGGTGAGATGGGTCCGACAGTTCAGTGGCGGGCGTAGTGATGTGCACGGTGAAGAACGAAGTGGGCGTCCACCTTTGGTTACAGAAAAACAGGTTCAGGCGATTGATGACAAGATCCAGGAAAACCGTAGGTTTACAATTAGTGCTCTCGCTATGGACTTCCCCCAAATTTCACGACAACGCACGATCAAACACTGCAAATGTGACGAAAAACCTCCTACAGGGATTTGGCTGGAACGTGTTTGACCATCCTCCGTACAGCCCTGACCTTAATCTGTTCTTACATCTCAAGTCTTTCCTTGGCGGTCATCACTTCACTAATGACGACGAGCTGAAAGAAACCGTTTCCAACTGGTTGACACAGGTGACAAATTTTTATGAAGAAGGTATACAAAATCTGGTGCCACGTTATGAAAAATGCCTGCAAAATTTCGGCAGTTATGTGGAAAAATAGTTTAAGAGTTGTAGAATTTTGTGCAATAAAAATTTCTTCTGTATCTCGGTACAATTTCATTTTATTACCAAACGGAACATACTTTCTGGACGCGCCTCGCATCTGATGGAATAATTGTCTCAGAAATTACACAAAAGATTCATTATCAACTAATACAAATGAATATAAAACAATATCATTTGTATCCAGTTCCAGAATACATTCACAATTTACATAGTACTTTTACCAACAACAACAAAGATACATAATAGTACAGGATATGATATTTCTCGAACCATACGAGTACATGTAATGGAACTTTTCATTGCTTCCCATGATGTTTGTATGTGACCTGACTAAAGCAACACAGACCAAGGCCGTATAGTTTACATATTCATACGAGAACCGACAGTGAAGCTCACAGTGAACTTATCTACGTGAGCTATCATCCGGCATTGAATGATCAACGACAACATACGATTCGAACCCGGATCTCTTGCAGCTGCCTTAACCACTTACGCCATATGGCGTATCCAATGCTAGCATTGATACGTCGTCATTCTTGACCGAATTCAAATATTTTCTCCTTGCTCTATCTCGACTCTTCTTACCCTTTACTGCCAAACCCATTAATAACCTTGCTTCTCTCCTACGTATATCAGTGCAACTGTTACATCTATGGTGTTCATTCCCAATGTTTCTTTATTATCTTTATTATGGACACCATCAAAAAAGAAGGTCGAAACAGTTCTCACAAATCATAATAAATGTCCCATTTCGTGAACGTATATTTACGTAATTCAGTTTCATTGCAGTGGTTCCTCACGATAGTAAAGCCCGAATCGAGTCATGTGTATACGGGGTGAGACTTTAAAATTGTTTTACGAAATATTTGGAGAAATACAAATCGGGTTGAAAGAAAGTTGTTCATCTCGAAGAGGGGCATCCATTAAAATAAGTTAAACCTATCCCCCAACCATACGCGGGGGGCGGGAGGGGGTGACTTCAAAATCGAAAACAGGAACCCCATTTTTTTATTGGAGATCAGGATTCTCCGTGAAAACATACGTGAATTTTCTTTGAAACATTTTCTTTTCGTTTGGTGATAGATGGCTCTTAATTGGCATAAATAATACTGAGTTGAAAATTGTTGCCACGCGGGAATGACCGGGCGCTTTAAAGCGCCTGTCGGAGGATCGTGTCCTCCCTCTGGCATGAACTTGTGTGTTGTCTTTGTGCAAGTTAGTTTAAGTAGTGTGTAAGTCTATGGACTGATGACCACTGCAGTTTTGTCTAACAGCTTTAGAAATATTTGAACTTTTTTTAATTAAAAAAAAAAAAAAAAAAAAAAAAAAAAAAAAAAAAAAAAAAAAAAAAGAGTATTTAGGTTTAACACTTCAGAGTTTCAGCAAACAACTAGAAAATACTGCTACGATTGTGGAAGATGTCACATGATAGAATTATCAAAAATATCAAAAACTGTACTATGATTTTCCTTATCTCATATGTATTTGCTTTTTTTAATAACCATTTTTTTGCCGGTTACAATGCCACCTATCATGAACGACAAAACAATGTTTCATACAAATGTTCCACAGATTTTCACGGATAATCCAAATGTGCAATAAAAATTGGGGTTCCTATTTAAGATTTCAAAGTCACCCCGAGTGCAGTGCAATAAAATAACGTGCAGGGGAGTTGAGATTGTCATTAATGGATGTCCGTCTTCTACGTGAACAACTCATTTTGCAACATTTTAAAATCCGATTTATGTTTTTCCGAAATATAGTTTTAAATGCTGCTAGTAATTCAGAATTAAGCTCTCAAAAAAGCGATGATTCAGATTGTGGAAATGAAACTGCTAGTATACCGCTAGTAAAATTTCGCGGTAAAATTTTACTTTCTAATAAGGCTCTGCTTTACTGTCTCTCTCATTCTTTCTTCACATTTGACAAGAAAAAGTATTACAAAATGATAGATCAGCTTTTGAAGGTAGCTAAATATCGAAACATATCAGTAATAGCTGACAATGGAAAGGGCCGAAACTCATATATACAGGGTGAGCAAATTAAAACTATTTTCGGAATATCTGAAGGAATACATATTGGATAAAAAAAGTTGGAGTAGAAGTTGTTCACCTCGAAGAGGGACATCTAGTAACGAGAAGTTCAACACCCCTTTCCGCAAGCGTTATAGTCCAAGCATTAGGGAGAAGTAGTTGCAAAAATTATTACCCGAAAACAAAACAAAATATGAACGGTATTAAACATCAAGAACAGTTTCTATTTAATGAAACTCGAGTCTAGCGAGTCTTGATGGTATTCAAGAAACTCGCCACACGACTGTACAGAAACTCGAGACACTCGAACAACCCATTCATCCTACGCTTGGGGAACTACGATCATAACCATAGGTGGAAACATAAACGCCCAAAAACACTTCTCCTCAGAGACTAACCACCTACGGTCGTAGGGAACACCAACTCACAAACACGATGAACATGGCAAACCCCTGCAGAAAAGCAATCTGACTGGAAATACCAGCTGAGCCCACAGCCGACCTACAGGCAAAGAAGGGAAACCATATTCATCGCACTAAACATAAACAAACCTAAACAGACCCGCACACTTAGCCAATTCTATGACCGAACTCCCTAACTACCATGACAAACTTGGCTATGTTACAGGTATTCTGCCACAGCCGATGTTAACGGGTAAGCTGCCGCAGCCGACCCAGGAGACTTCATTGGAGCTCAGCTGCAGCAGAACCTCGCATCAAACGGACTGATGCTTTATGACGAACCTAGCAAAGTTAACGGTACTGAGAAAATACCCATTACTAACATTACTAAACCTTGAATGATCTGTCGCAGATAGCATACCGCTACTGCCCTTCATACCTACCCCATTGTTGCAGACGTTTTTTTCCCTTGGCTCTTGCCTTGGCACTTTTTTTCCTCTGCCCTTACATACCTTTACCCATCGCATACCCTTCGACCAATTCTATCTCCAGATGCACCGTATTAATGGGTGATCGTGCCCACACGTACGGATAACATCGCGGTTCCCACATCCCGTGATCCACCTTAGCAAACTAACCTAATTACGAAGGTGACAGTAGAACTTTTGTGATGGTCACCACGTTGGTGTGGGCGTGGAGGGGCCCCATCGTTGCCAGGTGGCGAAATTAGCCGAAAAAATCCCAAAATTAATTAAATAAAAAACGCTAATTCCGTTGGAAAAATGTTAAATTAGAAAGTTGTATCCCTGAAGATTATCTATGGATTTTTTCACGCATCGATTGATTTCGAACGTTTCGAGGTTCTTTAAGAGATTCCTTATAACTCGAAAACATTCGCGTTTCAAATCTTATCATTTACCATACGTATGGTGCGAAATAAGTAAGAAAAAAAACCTTTTCCGAAAACATTAAAATATACAGTATTTGTTTTTAGATATGTAGATTTGTTTTAAAAACAGGGCTCCTAGAAAATTGGTTGGAGTTGGTCAGGGGATCGACCTAGAATACCGGTTTTTCGTCTGTATTCTTCGTGAAGAGTTGTAATATCACAATCTTAAATATTTTTTTAAAGAATTTGTTAATTATATCAAAGAATGACGTGGTACTTTTATAATATGAAGTTTCATGCTTTACCATTTCCATAATTCGACTTTTTTCATTTGGAATTGCCGTATTTGAGATACAGATATTAGGGCCGACATTTTATTCACGTTGGTAAAAATTAAAACATGGAAAACGGATTGCGGCTAAATAACTGTACCGATTTTGACATGAATAGGTCATTGACGTAACATGTAAGACTTTTATTTTGGTAAGGACAACATCTTCACTACGACCCATAGTTTCCGAGTAATGGGCGAAAATCTGAAGAATATCTCAAAAATTTACAGTGTTTTGGCGTTTTTGAGAGAGGAATACATGTATTCTACACACTGTCAACCATATACACAAGATAGAAAAAAGAATCTTCTACCACATTTTTGCAAGCAACTACCTTTTTTGTGAGGACGTTACTGATCTATGCAATCCGTCTAGACTGTGTTATATATATATATATATATATATATATATATATATATATATAAAAGGAAACAAATAAAGAAAAAGACGGACGCTGTTTCCCAAAGGAAACAAAAATGTTTCCAAAATTATATAAAATATTTTGCATTTGCGGGCCGTTTAGAATTTTCTAAGATAGAACACTCGCATTCTCTCCCGCTTGCACGCTTCATTTTCCCAGTCGATTAGTAACACTAAAGAACAATATAACATATCCAAGTATTTTTACTTACTAGTACAAGTATTCAATATTACGCCCCACGAAGCACATGACTGTAAAATGTAAATTACGTCCTCTATATTTTGTTAAAGAAAAATATTTATCTCGGCTTCAGAAGGTAGTGGAGCAATATCGTTTCTTTTAAAATGTCAAAAAAAAAAGTCAGTTCCTTTGATAACATAGAAACAGAAATAGTCAGTTGAAGAAAACGTGCCGAAAAAAGTACAAGTAATTTAAAGCCATTCTTTGATACTTGTAATTAACAAAATCTAAAAAAAATATTTAATAGTATCATATTACAACTCTTCACGAAGAAAAAAACGAAAATCCATTACTCTAGGTCGATCCCCTGACCAACTGAACCAATTTTCTAGGAGCCCTTTTTTCAAAAATATCGATTTATCTAAAAAAAAATGTACATGTTTAATGTTTTCGAAAAAGTACTTTAGTGACTTATTTCGTGCCATACGTATGGTAAATAATAAGTTTGGAAACATGAATATTGTCGAGTTATAAGTAAACTATTTTACGGAATATTAAGTTTTTTTCGATATATCTCGAAATATCAGATCAATCGATAGTACGAAAAAACAATCGATAGATAATCTTAAGGGCTACAACTTTCTAATTTAACATTTTACCCATCGGAATTCTCGTTTTTCATTTATTTATTTAATAAAAAAGTTTTTTGCAACTCTTTGCAACTTTATTTGCAATTTTTTTCGGAAAATATCGCCACCTAGGCTCGAAATTCAGTAAACAGAAACTGTATTTGAAATTTAATTTCTCACAAGTTTATATTTTTGGTTTTCAGGTAGTATGCAAATTTAGCATTACGCCGTCACATAATGCTTGGACTATTAGTTTCGTGAAAGAATTGCATAGATCTCAGTACAGTGCGAATCACTGATGGGCAATGAACAGCCTGACCATAATGTGTTAATCGATTGAGGTATTAAAGTTTTCCAACAATTTTCGAGTAACTATTATTTTGGCCATTACGTCACGTATCATCAACGAAAGAAGTTTCATACAAGATTTACATACTTTTGTACAGATAATCCAAATATGCAATATAAATAGGGGCTCCTATTTAAGATTTCAAAGTCACCTTCTTTTCGCACCGATGGTGGTGCCGGAGGGGTTAAGCTTTATGTTGATGGATGTCACTCTTCAGGATGAACAACTTTTATTCCAACCTTGCGTAATGCGATTTGTCCTCTTTCAAACATTCCGAAAAACAGTTTTAAATGTTTAATCCTTTAATACATGACATTTTCTTTGAAGCTTTAAAAACTACCGTGATTGATGTATAGTGCGTATATAGCGAGAAAAATATTAAGAAAAAGTTCCTTAAAATTACTATACACTACTAGCAACAAAAAGTTCATAACTGTTCAGCTATATAGTGCTTCCATGATGTAGAAGATGTAGTAAATGTCATTATTAAGCGTCTCATCTTTCCAGAAAGTAACTCACAATGCAATAGTAGTATGTGATTGACTACATTTACATGGCACAGGAGGAATAATGTAAACGAACGCACATGTTGGGAATAACTCAATGCAGCTAATTGCCGAAATGTTTCAGTAGCACTCCGCAATATATAATTTATAGAACGAACTACTAGCATATGTGACACTACGTATATAAGCAGCTACAAATGAATGGGAAACAATTTTCATCAGTTTGAGAGATAATGAAAAAATAAGGCATGTTCAAATGTTTGTAAATCTATCTGACCAAATGCGTGGTCATCAGTCCGTACTTAAACTAAGGTAAACTAACCTAAGGACAACACACACTCCCATGCCCCAGGGAGGACCCGAACCTCCGACGGCGAGCAACCGCACGCTACGCAGTGAGGCGCCTTAGACCGCTCGGCTACGCCACGGCGGCCGTAAGGTGTGTATCTGATCAGTTACACTAAGTATTAAAGGTTTAAATGCCACACCATGAATAATAAAGTCACTTTTCAGTTAAGTGACTTTTCTATCAGTGGTATGTCGGGCACGGCGGTCTTGGAATAAAGCGCTCGACTGGGAACCGTAGGATCGCGGGTTCGAAACCCGGCTGGACCTCGGATTTTTTTTCAGTCTGCGCTTTAACCCATCCTTCACCTCTCAACGATGTCAGGAGTCGCCAGAAACTACACGTGGTTCGGAATCCACGTTAAGCTGTAGGTCCCCTTTGCCCATTTGTTTAACGGGGGTCGGCTAGCGACACGCAAGTGGCGTCCAATTGAAAGACTTGCAACAGGCCATAGAGCCACACGAAATTATTATTATCAGCGATCTGTTCAGCTTATGTAGAAGACTGCTAGTAATTCAGAATTAATATCGTTAAAAAAAAAATATCTAGTATACCGCTAGTATAAATTCCGGCTACTTTTTACCTACAAATAAGTTTCTGCTTTTCTGTCTTGCTGACTTTTTTCACATTTGACAAAAAAAAAAAGAGATGCCTTCTTTGAGTGTGCAGCTTTGCACGGTGGAAATGTCCGCCACACCTGTGCTGTACGTACGTGGATAGCATGGTTGCTGGTGTGTGTGAGTGTTGGGTGGTGGGAGGGGCCGGTGGGGGAAGGGGGCGTTAGTTGCGCAGGCAAACGAAGCGGAGCAAAACGCGAAAACGCCGGCCATCGTCCGCCGGCCTTTGACGAGCGCGGCCGTGTGTCCAGAGGAGATTGCAGCGCTGAGGGCGTCAGTGTCTACGCTGAATGCGCGGCCAGTCGGCGATAAGCGGCCCCGTGCAGATTGTCGCACTTGTTGCCACGCGCATGCGCACACGGCGGGCGTCAAGATCACGCCTCAGATAGCCGCGGCAATCAACGCGCCTACATTCAGCCGCAAGCGCCGGCTTTCAGCCGCTCTGCTAATATTTCATGGACGCCACACCGCCTTCTTTGTACCCTCACTGCACGTGGACGCTCTCTCTCTTTCGGGAGATCGTCAGCCAGATACTGCATTTTCTGTGACTAACGGGGAGAGCGCGGCAACTGTCGTAACTCGATTTCCACAGTAAGTTGGCTCAGTGGAAGAGCGGCCAAAGTAAACCAACAAATGTCTCGTATCGTATTAAGAGTGGAAACGAGACAGCAGTTATAAGATTCGAATGGGTTGAAAGGAAAGGTATGGTCTGGGAAGGAAATAAAGCATGGTCGTAGTCTATCCCCAATGTTATTCAGTGTGTACGAAGGACAAGCTATGAAGGAAAGGAAGGAGAAATTTAAGTTCAAATCAAATGTTCAAATGTTTGTATAGCTTATGAGACTTAACTACATGGTTATCAGTCCCTAAACTTACAAACTACTTATGAACTAGCTAATACTAAGGACGGCACAAATATCCATGCCAGAGGGGGATTCGAACCCCCGACCGTAGTGGCCGTGCAGACCGTGACTGGAGCGCCTCAATCCCCTCGGCCACCGTGGCCGGCAGAAATTTAAGGAAGGGATTATAAAGTTCCTGGTGAAGAAATGAAGAAAACTTGGTGGATGGCCGATGATACTGTAATTTTGTGAGAGGTAGCAAAGGATGTGGAAGAGCAATTGAAAAGAATGGACAGTGAAAGGAGATGAACCAGTGGCGCAGCCAAGGGGGAAGAGGGGTGGTGATAATGTGGCTAAAGCCCCCCTCCCTCCCAATTCCAACACCTCCCAAAGTTATTTTTTATTGTTTTTATTTTTTTTAAACAGGTCGACACCGAAAATTTGAAATAGTACAATAGTACAACATAACTACAATTTGCCAAGCACAAGTCAATGTGACAATGGATCGCCAACGTGATGCCGCCTCTAAGAACGTGTGCTGCTGTCACTATCAGAGGCGGCGTCCAGCTTTGATGCTGCCGCTGTTGTTACTGCTAAGCTATTTTGTTTTTTGAATTAAAAAAAAAATCTTTAGTCTTTATTAATACAAATAACACATCACCTATAACTAAATGGGTCATATTATGATACAATTCTTTTGAAATATAATTTAATTCTGTTATACACTTAGTTACTGACACTAAAAAGTTTGATTTGTTGTGTTGTTGTTTGTTTCGTGTTTAATATGAATGACAAAACTTGCTGGGGTCTTATTGTGGAATTCCTCTGTTTTGTTTAGTGTTGCGTGTGTGTTGTTGTTGCTTGTGTGTGTGTGTGTGTGTGTGTGTGTGCGCGCATTTCTCCCCATCTGTAGTGTTTACAGGTGTGCCAGATGATACAAACCCACTATTATGGCCAGGTGCTATGCTGTTTCGTTGTATATTTGGTTAAATTATAAAAAAGTGTATAAATAAGTCATAGATTAATAAACACAATAGGTTTTGTAAACGAAGGTTGTCACTGTCACTGGTCGCATTATCAATTCATAAAATCTGACGTTTCGGCCACTGTTGCAAGTGGCCTTTGCTAAGGTGTACGGCTGACTCAGCAATTGACAATGCGGCCAAATACCATAAAGAATTTTATTGACACAATAGTTTTTTTTTCTTTATTAGTCCCCCCAAGAATCAAATCCTGGCTGCGCCATTGAGATGAAAATTAACAAGAACAGAACAACGGTAATGAAATGTATGCATAGAAAAGTCTGTCTAGATCTCAAATTTATTTTATGGTAAGCGTTTTCAGCCAACACTACGACTGTGGTGGTCTGAACATGGAAGTCTTGTTACATGTGCAGTAAACCAACGTACGATGGTCGCAGTACAGAGGATGCAGGATGGAAATGAGATGAAAATCCCGTCTGTAAAGCATAAATTTGTTAACATCGAATATCAATAAAGGATTAGGACGTCTTTTGTGAATACGTTTCTGTAGAGTATTGCCTTGTACGGGGTTGAAACGTAGATCACAGATTGTTGGGAGAAGAAAAAGTTAGAAGCATTTCAAATGTGGTGCTAAAAACGACTGCCGACGATTGCGTGGATAGATCGCGTAACTAATGAGGTACTGAACAGAATTAGCGAAAAAGAAATTTGTGGCGTATCTTGACTAAAAAAAAGAGGCCGATAGGTAGTACACATTCTTACAAATCAAGGAATCGTCAATTTAGCATTGTCAGAATTTATCAATGGCAGAAATTAGCATTTACAGTAACATTGTTTCAATGTATGTGTACTGCGGCTATTATGAGCAGATGAAAATGCTTAAGCAGGATAAAGTAGAGTCTCCGGTCCAAAGACCACAACAACAGCTGGACTGCTTCTGAGGGAGCGCTGGTGGAAGTTTTCGAAGCAGTGTAAAGTAACCATAGTGAAAGTAACCGAAGCGTTGGTTACAATGTTCAAACTTTGTGTAACTTATGGGACCAAACTGCTAGCGCTGTTTGTCCTTAGACTTAAGCACTAGTTGAAATAACCTATAGTGAGGACAACACACACATCCTTGTCTGAGGGAGGACTCGAACTTCCGGCGGGAGTGGCCATGGCCGCCCATTTCGTGACATGGCGACTCAGACCGCGCGGCCATCTCTGTACGTACTCTGTATAGTAATATTCTTACCTCTCACTCAACTTCCACTTAACTGAAAAGTTATATTAGATAATAATGGTAGTTCACAGAATAGAAATAATATAAATTTGTGACATTAATTTCATTCATGAGTGTGATTTCGTCGTTAATATTAACGTACGCTTGTGACAGTACTCAGAAATGAGTGAGGAACGTGAGCTTGTGGTGATAATATTGTAAGATGAAACCAGTAGAGCTTCCGGTCTGCCAAAGCGAGGGAGCTAGGAACAGTAACGCATCGGCTCGTTGTCGCCATTCTGAAGACAGCCGGTTAGGTCTAATCGTCAGCGTTCTCACAGCAAATGGGGTGAACCGTATCATGAAAACAACCAAAACACAAAGACGGCCAGTGATTGGAATAACATAGTAATACACTTTAGAAGTTTTTTTATTTAATTTAATTATTCCGTATTTTTACTGTTTTTGCCCAGTGTATCATGAATAAAACAGCTGAAGATAACACACTTAATTGAATAAGAATCAAACTTCCCGATGTTCTACTTCAAAATAAGACAAGAAATGTAGTTAAAAATATGATAAAATTCAAAAAATTAATCGAAAAACAATCTAACAACAATTGCCATGATGGAGGTTTGAACCTGTATCCACGGAACGCTTTGTGTGTTCTACTGGTAGATCGATGCTTTGCGGTCATTCCTTCATGTTCGTTCTGGGTTGTTCGTTGAGTATTTGGCTTAGGTCTTTTTTTTTTATTTTTTTTATTTATTTATTTATTTTTTTTTTTATGGCTTTGAGATCTCTCTAACCGAGCGTGCATTTAATATTAACTGTGACCGATCGACCGGCAACGGTGCTCGATAAGTAGCTAATGTTTACGAGTACCCAAGCTACAGCATGGAAACGAAAACGTTAATCACTCGAACGGCACTAATTTTTGACCGTATCGCAATAGTTTTTGAAAAATCTAGGTCGAAGTAGTTGATGGTAAATCGCATTTTCAGTGGTATACATCGAAAGATCGTCTGAAGATTATATATATATATATATATATATATATATATATATATATATATATATATATATATATATAGAACCAAAGTACCAAATCGTACGAATCACCAACAAGTGCGGCGCAAGAGACTCAGAAATAGATGTTCTGACATATGGGTTACCGATTTCGATCGAAAGTTGCATGGACGTTCTATATCAAATATAAAGAGACACGTATTTCGGCTTCTTCCTAGGCAATAGTTTTTGAAAAATCTAGGTCGAAGTAACTACTTCGACCTAGATTTTTCAAAAACTATTGCCTATATATATATATATATATATATATATATATATATACGGTCAAAAGTTAGTGCCGTTCGAGTGATTAACGTTTTCGTTTCCATGCTGTAGCTTGGGTACTCGTAAACTTTAGCGACTTATCGAGCACCGTTGCCGATTATAAATATATGTAATCTTCAGACGATCTTTCGATGTATACCACTGAAAATGCGATTTACCATCAACTACTTCGACCTAGATTTTTAAAAAACTATTGCCTAGGAAGAATCCGAAATACGTGTCTCTTTATATTTGATATAGAACGTCCATGCAACTTTCGATCGAAATCGGTAACCCATATGTCAGACCATCTATTTCTGAGTCTCTTGCGCCGCACTTGTTGGTGATTCGTACGATTTCGTACTTTGGTTCAATATAGTATCAAAAAGATGATGTAGTCGGGACTAAGAATAAGAGGCTTGATCATTTTGGTAGGGTAATTGTTAACAGGATCACTACCGCTTTTGTTTGAGCTTTACGATAGTACATTGTGAAGATAGTGATATAGGCAGTAGCTGCTGTGCTAATGTTTTATGGCGACCGCGGACACTCCTCTGCGTCCTTTGAACCGCTCATTTCACGTGGTCACCCGTGGTCACCAACACGTTGATCCGCCTATCTTCCCTGTTTGGGGAGATCTTCAGCCAGATACTGCATATTCCTTAATTTACGAGAAGAACGCGACAACTGTTGCAAATCCCACAGAAGGAACGCTCTGTGGAAGAGTGGTCAAAATAAGAAAATGAATCAACAAGTGTCTCGCATTAATCATAGGTACCGGATTGTTTCTGAGGCAAAGACTTTTCAGTGTACTGTACATGACTTCCAGAACGTAAAAGTAACCACAGCGTTGGCTAAAAATTAAAATTAGGTGTAACTGAGGGATCAAACTGTTGGTGTCATCGGTCCCTGGACTTATACACTTCTTAACCTAGCTTATAGCAAAGTAGCAAAGACCACCCACAAGCCCATGCCTCAGGGAGAACTCGAGCCCCCGGCGCGAGCGACCCTGCAATACATGACAAGGCGCCTCAGACCATGTGGCAATCGTCGCGTGGTGAAGACCTGGCCCAGAAGGTAGGCTCGCATTTTGAAACTTTTTCACCCCGTCACTGAAGAACCGATTATTACTTTTATTTATTTATTTCCGTTTATTGTCCGACGGTACTCAATTATGCTCTGGGAACCATCAAGTGTTCATCCACAGATCTAGTTTAGCTGGACACATGACTGTAAGGAATATCGTACACTGGTTGCAGAAACTAACACTCCCCATACATGATTATTTTTCCCAACGGAAGTGGCACTTTCCAACAAGATATCGCAAGCGTGTAGTGGATCGAGGAAGCCAGTAGTACTGACCCACCAACTCGACAGATGTCAATCCGATCGAAGACATCTAGGATGTCATAGAACGTGACGTGAGAGCTCATCACCTCCCCTCCCCCTCCCCACCCACCTACTCCAGGAAGTTACGGGAATTAGGTGTCTTGAGTGTCCAGATGTGGTGTTCCCTCTCTAAAGCAATTTATGAAAGCCACACTACTTCCGTGCCAAGACGCGTCATCTGATGAAAAGCATCAATTTAAAATGGACAGTTTAACCCTTTATTTGGCAATGTTGCTTTCAAGCAACCATGTTTCAAGTTTCATCCTTGGATGGGCAACAGTGCTTGAAAATAACATTTAAGCTCTCCAGTAAAGTGGTAATTTTGTTGTCTCGTTGTCTTTTGTGAAATGTTCAGCAATAAACTGAACCTTTAGCGGACACTCCAAGCATACGTTACCGAGGTACATGTGTGTTTCAATTTTGTGACGATGTTTTTCGTGATTCATGGAACACTGCTTATAAAAGGGAAAGAGGAAGCCGTGAAGTTCAATTATTATGGAAATTTGTTGACGAGTTCTAATATGGGAGACTGAAAAAGGACTTATATTCACTGGGAAGAGGAGGCCTGGTAGACTGCTACAAAATGTGCAATAAGTAAACAGGAAGAAAAAAACTGCATATCCTGTACCAGTCATTGATGTACGGTATGAGAGATATGACAATATGTGGTCACTTGACAGATTACGGGCCAAAATGAATTTGCAAGTTTTGTCTTCAGGGATACTTGACTGTAAAATGTGGAAATCACGGGACTTTTCTGAACTTTGCACCAAAAACTACTTGTTTTCACACGTTTCACTTGAAGTACTCCAAAATACTACAATTTCTAGTCATAAGAGCAGCACTGTAGTATTGATACTGTACCACCATGCAAAGTTTTTGGGCAATGGTACCTACAAATCAGAAACTATATTTTGAAGAAAATCGTATAAATTTCTTCACATGGCCATACACATTTAATTTAACATAATAGTTTTACTTCTCGTGTTTGTTGTGAGTGCCAAATAAGGGTTACGAGTTGTTCTGAAATGTAAGTTTCACATGTGGATAAAATTTATAGAGGGTAATAAGTAACTCTGGTATTCGAGAAAACGACTGCACGAAAATTACAATATACAGAAACAAGACACATTTTGTTTGATATCTCTAGATTTCGAGTCGTACTCTTGCAAAGCGTACCACCAGGAGGTGCAGTTGTGGAATTACCATCGTTATAAACCGTGTCATTTATGCATGTGGAAAAACTAATGCCTGCCGCGGTGGTCGAGTGGTCTGCGGCGCGCCAGTCGCGGTCTGCACTGCCACTACGATGGGGGGTTTGAATCCCCCCCTCGGACATGGATATTTGTGCCGTCCTTAGTATTAGCTAGTTCATAAGTAGTTTGTAAGTTTAGGGACTGATGTCCCCGTAGTTAAGTCCCATAGGCATTACAAACATTTCATGATTATTTTTGAAAAACTAATAGCATTATGAATTACGATTCAATGTCATTTCTAGTTATTAATTATTCATACACTGAAAAGCCAAATAAACTGGTACAACTGCCTCATGGCGCCCGCGGGAACGCTGGACAGCCGCAACATGACGTGGCATGGACTCGACTAATGTCTGACATTGTCCTGGAGGAAACTGATGCCCTGTATTTTGCATCCCCAACAGTACAGAGGAGTGTTCTTCTGAGCAGCTCTTTTCAAGGACTCCCAGATATGCGCAGTAACATTCATGTCTGGAGAGTTTGGAGGAGACACTCTGTAGCAATTGACGCGAGTTTTCGCGTTACCCTGGCCGTCTGAATGCACAGTGGACATTTGTGGATGTCAACGTCACTACTCAGATTAGTACACTCCTGACCATTAAAATTCCTACACCACGAAGATGATGTGCTACAGACGCGAAAGTTAACCGACAGGAAGAAGATTGATATGCAAATGATTAGCTTTTCAGAGCATTCACTCAAGGTTGGCCCCGGTGGCGACACCTACAACGTGCTGACATGAGTAAAGTTTCAACCGATTTATCATACACAAACAGCAGTTGACCGGCGTTGCCTGGTGAAACGTTGCTGTGATGCATCGAGTTAGGAGGGGAAATGCGTACCATCACGTTTCCGACTTTGATCAAAGTCGAATTCTGGCCTATCGCGATTGCGTTTTATCGTATCGCGACATTGCTGCTCGCGTTGGTCGCGATCCAATGACTGTTGGCACAATATGGAATCGGCGGGTTCAGGAGGGCAATACGGAACGCCGTGCTGGATCCCAACGACCTCGTATCACTAGCAGTCGAAATGACAGGCATGTTATCCGCATGGATGTAACGGATCGTGCTGCCACGTCTCGATCCTTAAGTCAACAGGTGGGGACGTTTGCAAGACAACAGCCATCTGCACGAACAGTTCGACGACGTTTGCAGCAGCATGGGCTTTCAGCTCGAATACCATGTCTGCGGTTACCCTTGACGCTTCATCACAGACAGGAGCGCCTGCGATGGTGTACGCAACGACGAACCTTCGTGCACGAATTTCAAAACGTCATTTTTTTCGGATGAATCCAGGTTCTGTTTACAGCATCATGATGGTCGCATCTGTTTTTGGCGACATCGCGGTGAACGCACAGTAGAAGCGTGTATTCGTCCTCGCCGTACTGGCGTATCACCCGGCGTGATGGTATGGGGTGCTACTGGTTACACGTCTCGATCACCTCTTGTTCGTATCGACGGCACTTTCAACAGTGGCCGTTATATTTCAGATGTGTTACGATCCGTGGATCTACCCTTCATTCGATCCCAGCGAAACCCTACATTTCAGCAGGATAATGCACGACCGCTTGTTGTAGGCCCTGCACGGGCTTTTCCGGATACGGAAAATTTTCGACTGCTGTCTTGGACAGCACATTCTCCACATATCTCAACAATTGAAAATGTCTGGTCAATGGTGGGCGAGCAACTGGCTCGCCACAATACGCCAGTCACTGCTCTTGATGAACTGTGGAATCGTGTTGACGCTGCATGGGCATCTGTACCTGTACACGCCATCCAAACTCTGTTTTTATCAATTAGTTCTAGTATAATATATTTGTCCAATGAATAATCGTTTATCATCTGCATTTCTTCTTGGTGTACCAATTTTATCGGCCAATAGTGTATGTAGAGCCATATCACTCCATCTGCACACGCCGCAGCCTCCACAGATGCTGTCTCCATACCTGTAGACACCCATCCTTGCGATACAATTGGAAACGTAACTAGCCAGACCTGGGAACATGTTTACAGTCATCAACAGTCCAATGTCGATGTTAATAGGCCCAGACGAGGCTTAAAGCTTGGTGTCTTGTAGTCTGTGCGTGCCTCTATGAGGCATACATTGGCAGCAATACACTGCGTACGTAAAACAGGATTGACATCACCATCCCTGGCGTCTGGCCGGCTAACGTCGGTTTGGCACCACGGATAGAACCGAATATGACCGGAAGGTTAGTTGAGGCAAGGAGTGGACGACTTCCCCGCCTTGCGTGAGCAAGGTATAAGAGAGATGTCACTGGAATAGGTTCTCTGGTGTTGGCTGCCTCACTACCTTCCAAATACAATCTAGACTAGAAATCCAGTGGTGCAACGGAGATGGATAGTGTAAATCAGTGCATCACTAGTAGAAGTAGTGTAATTTACTTTGTTTTGTAAATATAACAATCTGATAAATTAATGAGTTGCAGTGGTTACGTTAGTAAGTAGGCCCCGACCACGTCCAGGGATGGGTACTGCCCTTCCTTCAGGTGTCTTGCTAAGAGGCGGGAATTAGAGTTGTCATTAACTTATTACTAACAACGAAACAATTTGTAATGTATAATAATTTATTGTAAAGGTCTGTTTTAGTTATCCAGGTAACAGACCTAAATTGTTATTGTAATTGTAAATAAATAAAACTGTAAGTCTGTTTGGGTACACGATTTGAACCTCGACTCCGGAAGTCCATATCGGTGATACTTCCCGTTGAACGGTTCGCACGTTGACAGTTGTTGGTGGCTTAGCATTGATATATGCAGCAAATTGGAGGAGGGTTGCACATCTGTCACGTTCAATGATTTATTCAGCCGTCTTTGGTCCCGCACTTGCAGGATCTTTTTCTGGCAGCAGCAATGTCGGAGATGATGTTTTACCGGGTTCCCGATAGTCACGGTGCACTCGTGAAATGGTCGTATTGGAAAATGCCCACCTCATCACTACCTCGGAGATTATGTATCGCCGGCCGCGGTGGCCGAGGGGACTGAGGCGCTTCAGTCACGGTCTACACGACCACTACGGTCGGGGGTTCGAATCCCCCCTCGGGCATGGATATTTGTGCCGTCCTTAGTTGTAGGTAGTTCATAAGTAGTTTGTAAGTTTAAGGACTGATGACCTCGTAGTTAAGTCCCTTAAGCTTAACAAACATTTGGACATTTTGATTATGTATATCACCTCTCGTATACGTACTATAAAACCAGGTTCAAACTCACGTAAATCGTGAATACCTGCCACTGTAGCATCAGTAACCGATTTAACCTGTTGCCGACCACATTGCTGTCCTCTGAGTGTTTGCATCTCTCTCTCTCTCTCTCTCTCTCTCTCTCTCTCTCTCTCTCTCTCTCTCTCTCTCTGTGTGTGTGTGTGTGTGTGTGTGTGTGTGTGTGTGTGTGTGTGTCAGTGGCGGCTGGTGCTTCTTTGAGTGCCGGATCTTGATAGTATACCTCCTCCCATCGCTGGTCGTCCAAAGAAACAATTTGGCGAACGTCTGCGAGTGGCACCAAGGGAAATGTTCAAATGTTTGGAAATCTATCAGACCAAACTGCGTGGTCATCAGACACCCATGCCCCAGGGAGGACTCGAACCTCCGACGGCGAACGACCGCACGCTCCGCAGCGAGGCGCCTTCGACCCCTATTCCATCGCGGCGGCGCCAAGGGCAAATGCGGCGATTTGCCCCTACCCCCTCGCCATCCCTTATACTTTCGTTAAAACATATGCAGAATGCTTTACTTACGGTTGTTTGCGCTTGCTTCAACTGAGCTGAGGCGTCGACCTACCCAGCTTCTTTATTTCACACTTTTGTCTCAAGCTTAAAGCTGAATTATTTGTTTCTAAAATACGAGGCGCGTCCACAAAGTAAGTTCCGTTTGGTAATAAAATGAAATTGTACATATACAGAAGAAATTTTATTGCACAAAATTCTACAACTCTTAAACTTCTTTTCCATATAACTGCCGAAATTTTGCAGGCATTTGTCATAGCGTGGCACCAGGTTTTGTATGCCTTCTTCATAGAAATCTGCCGCCTGTGTCTTCAACCAGTTGGAAACAGTTTCTTTCAGCTCGTCGTCATTGGCGAAGTGATGACCGCCAAGGAAGATGAAAAATGAAAGTGAACCAGTTCTTCTGTAACCAAAGGTGGACGCCCACTTCGTTCTTCATCGTGCACATTACTACGCCCGCCATTGAACTGTCGGACCCATCTTCTCACCATCGTATGACTCATCGCATTTGGTCCGTAAACATCGCAATTGCCGATAAATTTCACTTAGTTTCACTTTCCTCGCATTCAGAAACCGAATCACCGACCTGATTACACAGGCGGCGGGATTTTCAATCAACGTCGACATTTCAAACAAGCACAGCAAAGCATACGTAATTGACAGCGATCCCCAAATGGCGCACGTTCTTCTCCTTGATACACATCGTCTACAGCGCATGTGCGAAACTGCAATCGCAGCGCTGCAGCGCAGATAAATTGAAACGGAACTTACTTTCTGGACGCGCCTCGTATGCTCATCGTAGTTCATTCTTATTTGCTAATAAAAACCAAGAACATATGAATATGCACATCAACACTAAAACACCATATCTCTTTACCATGTTATTTGACTGTAACAAAATAAATCTGTTACGATGAAGAGACAAGCTACCTTCGGGTCACGCAGCCCCTCCTATCGTTAAGCATGTGAAAAGACTGCTCTTCCCTACATATTTTCAAACAGTTAAATGTTTTTTAGAACGAAGAATATAAATGTCAGAATCACGAATCAAAACGTCAAGAGATATGTGGCAAGCGACAATTCAAAAGTCATTGTTGTTCCCGTATCTATTAAAAAAAAGATTTGGTTTAAACAAATTTGTTTGCAATCGGTCTCTAACCCACTACCTTCGTCGGTGCAGCACGATGCAGCTTACCACATCACTATTCTTGCTAGGTGGAGAGTAACTTCATTATTATTCATCATCTGATATTCTAAAGACTTTTAGAGTTGATGAGTCCTTAACTTATATTTTACCAAATACGACGTGTTTTTTTTTATGAATCTTCAAAGCACCCAAAAGAAATAATGAAGGACGGATATTGCTTTAATGGAGGATTTGCACATGCGCAAGGCGAGGTGCGAAATAGTTCCATTGTCTTGCTTCGGGAGCATTCGTGCGTTACCTCCAGAACTCGAGTAGCCAGGAGCTGGTGTCTCTACTAGGGGGTTCAGCAGAGAATTTGAACCTCAACCGCGCATGCGCATTGCAACGCCGCGTCCACTGCCGCCTATATTAGACGGCCGCGCTACGACTCGTATATGTTTTGTCTCCGCGACGTAAAACGTTTCTCATGCGATAAAAATTCTTTGAATGTGCATATAAATGATCTAATAGAAGAACAAAGTAAAGAATGATAATTTAAAAAACACTTTCTATTTGATTAATTTATTTACTTTTTTCACGACTAGCTTTTTTCGGGGATTCAGTGAACCAATGAACACATAAGACTCGCCGCCACTGGTGTGTGTATGTGTGTGCGTGTGCATGTGTGTGTGTGGATACGCATGTTTATACTGTTTCGTAGGCTCTCCTAGACTCTATCATCAATGTAATATTCTCCTAAGTCTTCAAGCCATTACATTCTGCGAAATTTGTCACTGTTTTTAGACACTGGAACTATAATCTCATTTACTCTCCATTGCAGTGCTAAACTTGATAGTGAAGTTTTATTCGTCTTACGAAAATAATGTCGATGACCTATCTTGCTCCTTGACACCCGATGAGAGGCAAGCGATAGCCGTACGCTAGTTTCTCCCTGCTTCTCAAGTGGATCACTGCAGACGGGTCTTAAGTGCTTGTGGAAGCAAACAAGCCATCTTCTGCGAAAGAGACTCTGAGATTCTCGACGGGTCACATAAACAACGATAAATTAATTACTGAGTTATCTAAGACGCCCCTGCTTACATAACAAACAACGGAGTGGAGGAGCTACTGCGTGAAATTTCAGCGGAAGACGACAACTACTTTTCTTAAAGCAGCCATCATTAAAGGTCTCCGTAAATTAACCAGCATATTTTTATACATTTGTAGTCTATCGAAATACTGCTCGTGTACCAACCAAATATTAATAAAAAATTTAATTATTTCTTCAATAGTAGTATGGCTTTTTACCACATTATCCGCTTCAAACTAAGAAAATACAACTTACAACTAGGAAGTCTATATATCTGGAGTATAGTGTCAGCTGACCTATTATACAACGACTTAGAAATGCATCATATTTCTATATCGAAGTCCGAATTCCACAACAAGCCATCATACTATACTTCATTTACGTTTACACTGTGGGGAGGGGGAGGGGGAGGGGGAGGGGAATTGTTAGAAATTGTATTCTGACTTTTACTCTGAATGATTGTAATATTCGACTACCATTTCGATCACTTTTTTCATTAGACGTGTTATTTTTGTGTGATCAAAAAAACACTGTCACTGGTTGATGCTCTGATCATGTCACAGACGAGAAGAAAGCTTTACATCTGCTAAATAGTATTAGTCGAAGGTGCGCGAATTTTTTCTGTTTTTCCTTTTCAGTTAACAGTTACGTAGTGAAAGAAAACATATTTTCAGCTTTGAAACGACAGTGGGTAAATATTGTTGACCAAGCCGGTACTGGAAACCTCCACAAATTTCATGCCTTTATTGTTTCTTCGGTTTCTATAATATTTCCGGAAATAACAAACAAGAAACCAGCATTAAAAATACGTGGCGCGTCCAGAAAGTAAGTTCCGTTTGGTAATAAAATGAAATTGTACCCAGATACAGAAGAAATTTTTTATTGGACAAAATTCGACAACTCTTAAACTACTTTTCCACATAACTGCCGAAATTTTGCAGGCATTTGTCATAGCGTGGCACCAGGTTTTGTATACCTTCTTCATAAAAATCTGTCACCTGTGTCTTCAATCAGTTGGAAACAATTTCTTTCAGCTCGTCGTCATTGGTGAAGTGATGACCGCCAAGGAAAGTCTTGAAATGTCCTGGATCTTGTCATCAATCACGTGAACCAGTTCTTCTGTACCCAAAGGTGGACGCCCACTTCCTTCTTCACCGTGCACATCACTACGACCGCCATTGAACTGTCGGATCCATCTTCTCAGCATCGAATCACTCATCGCATTTGGTCCGTAAACATCGCAAATTTGCCGATAAATTTCACTTGGTTTCACTTTCCTTGCATTCAGAAACCGCATCACCGACCTGATTTCACAGGCGGACGGATTTTCAATCAACGCCGACATTTCAAACAAGCACAACAAAGCGTACGTAACTGACAGCGATCTCCAAATGGCGCACGTTCTTCTCCTCGATACACATCGTCTACAGCGCAAGTGCGGAACTACAATTGCAGCGCTGCAGCGGAGATAAATTGAAACGGAACTTTCTGGACTCGCTTCGCATACTAAAATTTTTACCCTTTGTATTGCCTGTTTGTGTCAACAGGCTGACTTGCGCACTTGTCACATTTCACAAATTATTATGCCCGTTTATGTGCTTCTTTACAAAGAAACTTGTCAACTTCGCAAGATGACAGGAGTAAGAATAGGTTAAAATATTTAGACTTACGTCTTAGGTGCCAACGTGAAATATTTACCAATAAAATGACGGTCGATGTTTTTAAGTTGCGTAGACTGCTTTTTTAATTTAGTTAGAGATAAGTCGTCGGCATATGAGCTCGTGAGGCGCTATTACGTAAACATAAACACGAGGCACACTCAGAGCTTTACATCGGAGAATGGAAATGAGACCAACTCATCGAATCAAAAACCACAAACGTTTACTACAATCACTGCATCAGAAGGCACTAACAAGACCAAACATTTTAACCTAATAAACACTTCAGATTCAACATCTTTATATAAATCTTAAATCTTCATCAATAACATCATTGTGATCATACAATCCTCAAGTCTTGGAACCTGTTAGAATACCGGAATATGAGGAAGAGATGTTTTCACAGACTGCGACTCGAACCAGCACACTTTACGATGATTCAGTTTCATTGTACGACACTCTACTCATTGTGTTGCGCCGGATAGCTCCCTTTTTCCAACTTAAGTGTGTTGAATGTGCTAATCTTAAATCTTTTGATAACAAACATGTAATTTCAGCAAGTAGTATGTCTGATCGATACCGATGTCTTGAAACGTCAAATTATCGTAATACGAAAAATCTTCTATCGCCAGTAAGACGTTACAGTAATTTTACTAAAGCAAATAGTAAAACGTCACGTTTTCTAGAGATCCTCTGTTTACTCAGTTCCTTTACCTTGCTCTGAAAGGGAATATGTCAATTAACAAACACAAAACCCACGAAATATGTGCTTCAACGAATGTCACTGTGGCGCCTCCATGCGTGTGTAGGTCACGCCCCCTAACCGGAAGATGCTGGGACACCACTTCCTAAAGAAAAGGTTGCGAAGCTCTCGTTGTACGTCAAGCAGACTACGACGAATTTTATTGAATACAGATAAACAGCTTATAATATGTAACCCAAACAAACAAAGAAAATGTAAATGTGAACATTTAAAGTCCATTTAAAAAGTTCCACCTCTTACTTAATTGCACTTTTGACTTCTCTTTTAACACTATGTATTTGCACAGTTTTTAGTAAGGAGAGGGAGGAAAATGGATAGGAAAGGGATGGTATGACCTTAACTGCCCTAGGACATTGATACTACTCAGTGGCAACAAGTTAAAATTGGACCTTGATAGGGATTCTAACCCTTGTCTCCTTCTGCAGGCCAGCGGAAGCCTTAGTCATTTAACTACCTGTGCTCGCATCCAGTCTGTCTCAAATTACTGTGAGTCACATGCTGCAATCGTAGCGCACCCATCGTTGATGCCCTCGTGCACTCGCCATTTCGGATTTCCGTACGTCGTACGAGGTCAAAGGTTATTACCTCATCTGCGTTGAAGAAGATGAACTTAGCCGTCGCGTATAAATAGATTCGAGGGTTGGAACTTAGATAGTGGCAAACTGCTCTTGGGACTCTTTGCAATGGGACCTACTATTGCCGCTGATCGCACACGTTGTTGACATACTTACCTTGCCTCCGAGCAAATGGACTCGCCCGTCCCACGTCACCGGCGTGCGCCCAATCAAGGGAAACACAGTCACATGTGAGCGAGCGGTCTAACGTAACGTTTCACTATGTTTTCGAAGCAGGAACGACGGAGTTGGGTCAAGTTTGAATGTGCCAGAGGTCGTACAGTACGAAAATGTCATCAAGGTCTTCATGAGACGTACGGGGAATCGGCATCGCCGTACAGAACAGTAGCACGTTGGGTAAAATCCTTCAAAGAAGGTCAGAAAACAGTGGCAGTAATTCATTGGGATGGTCGTCCTAGCGTATCTGAAGCAGAAGTACATCCTGTTGCTGCGTTAGTGGACAGTGATTGACGCCAGAAAATTCATGATCTCACCCACGAAACCTGATTAGCGCATTCGACTGTGCTTAGCATCCTAAGGAATGCCTGGGCATGGACAGAATTATTGTTCGTTTTTGGAGCATCACCTTCAACCAGCCTGACGAACGAAGCGGCAACACTTTCTGTCCACGACAATGGGCGGGCTCATACAGCGCAATTTGTGGCTGCTCTGTTCGACTTATGAGACTGGAAAGTACTGTACCATCCACCATACTCCCTGGACATAAGTCCTTGTGACTTTGATTTGATTTCGAAGGTGAAGGGACCACTTCACGGCTTTCTCTTCAGAACTGTGCCAGAGTTTCGACAGGCAATAGACCGCTCCATTTGCACTATCAACAGAAAATGCTCTACTAACGATATACTACGCCTTCCACACAGCTGGCAACGGGATTTACACAAAGCTGGTAGCTACTTTGAAGGACATTAACAGGTGCAAACATGTAATGCTTTTTTTATTGTGAATAAATATTTTCCACTATCTAGGTTCCAACTTTATTATATTCTGAATGGTGTATGTTTGTTTTTCGCTAAGGTCCGACATTTCTCACAACTAGAAACTTAGTTTAAGCATGTTGCCCGATAGTGCAGTCATTAAATGACGACACCTTTCTGTACACCACAAAATCGTCAGCCACATGCCACAGATTGATACTTACTCTGTCCGTCGTCGTATAGATCACTCCTGACTATACGTACTCGTTACAACACGAGCTTCATACCAACAGTTCGATTAGCCTACTTGTGAGTACACGGTAATGTGAATTAAAACGAAATTTTATGCACTTACTGCTTGCTGAGCTCGCACCATCACGTGCGGCTGCATGAATTATAAACTGAATTAACACCGAATATTAAAAGCTAGTTTTAACTATTCCTGTCAGCTTTAGAGTGCGTGTCTGTCTTTTTCTGTTTGGTTCCGCTAATGTATAGTGGCCAGCCAAACGAATTTGTCGCAATTACCCTAGTTAATTACTGTTAATAATCGATAATAAAAAGTGCACAGTTATGAATTTTGTATGAAGTGAACAAAAATTAATATTCCCATGAAGCTGGAGCTTTCCTAGTTAATTAAAAGAAAAGCAGAATTTGTTGTTCCCTTGTCTACACCGAATCGACAAAATTTTGCAAACGTTTTTAAACGAAAGAAAAGTGGAGGAATATACGACGTTGATTGACATAAAGCAACCCGTAGAAATCTCAGAAATACAAGGGGCATGCAGAACGTATGTATATATATTTTTAAACAACGACAACCTAGTTAAATGAAAAACTTTATTGGTACGGGTACAGTAATATTCACAAAAGAAAAACTGTTTTTTTGCAAATTATTGATAGAGGAAAGGAAGAATGATTATGACGGAAAGGATTGACAGTGTCTGCTTTGAGGCTGCATTTCCGACTTTGATAAAGCTTGGATTGTAGCCTATCGCGATTGCGGTTTATCGTATCGCGACATTCCTGCCCGCGTAGGTCGCGATCCAAAGACTGTTAAGAGCATACGTAGGGCAATACGGAACGCCGTGCTGTATCCTAACGGCCTCGAATCACTAGCAGCCGAGATGACAGGCATCTTAT
The DNA here is from genome assembly GCA_026315105.1 of Locusta migratoria. Taxonomy (NCBI): domain Eukaryota; kingdom Metazoa; phylum Arthropoda; class Insecta; order Orthoptera; family Acrididae; genus Locusta; species Locusta migratoria. The sequence continues at coordinate 883,462,762 of CM048744.1, read as the reverse complement.
CCGCAAGGCTGTAACGGATCGTGCAGCCACGTCTCGATCTCTGGGTCAACACATGGGGACATTTGCAAGACGTTTGAATTCAGGTTCTGATTACAGCATTATGATGGTAGGATCCGTGTTTGGCGACATCGCGGTTAACGCACATTGTAAGCATGTATTCGTCATTGCCGTACTGTCGTATCACCCGGCGTGATGGTATGGGGTGCCATTGGTTACACGTCTCGGCCAGCTCTTATTCGCATCGACTGCACTTTGAACATTGGCTGTTATATTTCAGATGTGTTACGACCCGTGGCTCTACCTTTCATTTGATCTCTGTTAAACGCTATATTTCAGTAGGATAATGCATGAGCGCTTGATGAACATCCTGTACGGGCTTTTTTGGATACGGAAAATCGACTGCTGCCCTGACCAGCACATTCTCCAGATCTGTCACCAACTGAAAACGTCTGGTCAATGGTGGCCTGTGACTGGCTCGTCACAGTACGTCAGTCACTACTCTTGATGAACTGTGGTATCGTTTTGAAGCGGCATGGGCATCTGTACCTGTACACGCCATCCATGTTTGACTCAATGCCCAGGCTTGTCAAGGCCGTTATTAGGGACAGAGATGGTTATTCTGGGTACTGATTTCTCAGGATCTATGCACCCAAATTAAGCGAAAATGTAATAACATGTCAGTTCTAGTATAATATATTTGCCCAATGAATACCCGTGTATCATCTGCATTTCTTCTTGGTGTACCAAATTAAATGCCCAGTAGTGTATATGAAATTGAGTTTCACAGTTATGACATGTCCCGCTCCCAACCCAATCATGGTTTTCATTTTTCAACACACCTTTTAAATAGCCTGATTCAAGTGCAGACAGTTTTCTCGTGCAAGCACATCCACATCCATGTATGAGGTATTTCTTGCCTTCCGAGGTTTTCATATGATACACACTCACATTAATCCAAAGGAGAAAGTATTTCTGATGCTGACTGATGCATGGAGTACGTTGTTTGCATCTGGTGACTTCATTTTGCAGTGGACGACGCCCTTCTTTGAGCTGATGTACGTTCAGCAAAATGCATAATGGAAAAACGCCATGGTCACTCTGTGGGTACAGCAGGCGTGCCTGTGGAGCCGGCGCTGGCTGGACTACGCTCACTGAATGACGGATCTTCATGAAAGGGTGGGAAAAATGAGAGTGGATAAAAGACTTATTACCTGAATACAGCGTGTATAATATTTAAAACAAAGGCTGTCATTCGCTTCCTAGGCTCCAGGGTATTGGTAAAAATGAGCCAGCACTGGACAGATAAAATGAAGATGGAGCAGTGGTGCCGAGAATGTCAACTGCTTAATTGTTCAGATGACACTAATGAGTGATCAGGAGATCGCTATTTAAAAAATCTCACAATTATAAAAGATATGTAATGTCTCTCTCTCTCTCTCTCTCTGTCCCATTAAAATCACCTGTGTACAACAGTGAAATGATTAGTAAGCAGAAAGGCTAAGTGGAGTCGTGCAATGGTGCTATATATATATATATATATATATATATATATATATATACAGGGTGTTTCACTAAGTGTGTTTGCCTCTGTAACTTATAAAATAATAGGTGACGGGAAATTTCAATGCGGTAGGTCAACACAAGAAATGTTACACTTTCTGCGGAGCTATGAACATAGTTTATTGTATCATTTTCCACAGAAAATGTTTCAAATTCAAATGTTTGTACAACTTATGTGACTTAACTACGGGGTCATCAGTCCCTAAGCTTACAAACTACTTATGAACTAGCAAGACTAAGGACGGCACAAATATCCATGCCCGAGGGGGGATTCGAACCCCCGACCGTAGTGGCCGTGCAGACAGTGACTGGAGCGCCTCAGTCCCCTCGGCCACCGCGGCCGGCCATTTTCCACAGAGTTACAGCACAAAGATATAATTTTTTAATGGAACAATAGTTATTTTCTATCGTGCATTGGAATCGTTGAAACCAGCTGCATCCAAATCAATTTAAACTACATTCCTATCACTGTTATTTTGGGAGATACAACCCTTTAAATTTTCAGGGGCAGATACCACACACTGTACATAATACATGGCTGTGTGGTGGGTGATGGATGTTATGGCGGTGGCAAGTTGATTAACATGAGATGTTCAAATGTGTGTCCATGTTCCTCAATGCATAATGCAATGCGCCGTCGAAAGGATCTGCGGACGAGATGTAACATCGCCGGTGTGATGGAGCGACATGCGTCCTCGATGCGCCGTTTTAGATCATCTGGGGATGTGGGCTCAGTGACATAAACACAATCTTTTAGATATCCCTACAAAAAGAAATCTACTGGTGTTAAATCGGGCGACCTTGCGAGCCATGAATGAGGACCATGGCGCCCCAACCATCTTCCTGCAAACTTGTTGTTCAGTTCCTCCACAACAGCACGCACAGAATGGGCTGGGTGACCATCGTGCTGCATCCACATATGGACTCTCGTGTGTAGACACACATGTTCAAGGAGACCACCCAAACTGTCGGCTATAAAAGCGCGATATAACTCACCTGTCAGTGTACCTGGGAAGTAGTGTGGACCGATGATTTCATCCCCAAGGATTCCACACCACACGTTAATAGACCACCTACGTTAACGTCGACAGGTCGTACCCACCGAAGATTGTCTGCGGCCCAGTAGTGCATGTATGGCGATTCACTGCACCATAATTTGTGATCGTGGACTCATCAGAGAACAAAACACTTTGTAAAGACTCCAGCGTGAAATTACGCATGGCCCACTCACAGAATACCACTCTTGCACGGAAATCGTTCCCATGCAGCTCCTGGGTCAGGCGGTACGTGTGAAACCCTTTGGCCGTGTACTATACACCACACAGATATGAGACTGATACTAGCGACTGCAGCAACGGCTCGTACGCTGGCATGAGGATCGTTGTGTAGTGCATCTAAAACAGACACCTCCGTCTCCTCACTTCTTGCAGGTCTTCATCTGTTACTGAGGCGCATTACCAAGCTGCCTGTTTCCTGAAGTCGTTTTTCGGCACGTAAGAACGTAATGGCTGCCGGGGCTCTTCGCCTAGGATATCTCACGGCATACGCCGTGGCTGCTTCAGTGGCATCGTGTCGGCAATCGCCGAGCATCAGCAACATGTCAACGTACTCGTTGTTGGTGTGTATGCCATCGTCATCCGATGTCAGTAACTATGGTATATTGAGCCCCGGTTGTTTGTGTGGCTCCAACTGTCGGGTATACGGCCGTGTGCGGTGACAGCAGTCTAACAGCGCATCGAGGAAGCTTCTCGCTCCGTGACACCGGCGACGTTACAACTCGGCCGCAGCACATTTAGAAGGCGCATTGCATTATGTGCAGCGCTTGTAGTATCTGCCCCTGAAACTTTGAAGGGCTGTAGCTCCCAAACTAACAGTGATAGGAATGTAGTTTAAATTGATTTGGACGCAGCTGGTTTCAATGAATCCAATGCACGATAGAAAAAACTATTTTTCCATTTAAAAAAATTAATATATTTTTGCTGTAACTCTTTGGAAAATGATACAATAAACTATGTTCATAGCTCCGCAGAATGTGTAACATTTCTTGTGTTGACCTAACGCAGTAAGTTACAGAGCCAAACACACTTAGTGAAACACCCTGTGTGTGTGTGTGTGTGTGTGTGTGTGTGTGTGTGTGTGTGTGCATTAAACGTTGCGTTGGGCCATCTTACAGGGAAAAGAAACGCTCTATCGCTGTTAACACATCCTGAGGGCGTGTTTTTTTTTATCTAAATCATAATTTCCACCAAAGTACCAGTACAAGAACTTCTACACTACTATGACGGTGTTAGGTATCAGACATTCAGCGAAAGCTGCGACATATCATCAACTGAGAAGGTGTGTAGATATTTGATGATGTTGCAATGGAAAATCAGGATCAGATTCGCAAATGTTTTAATATTGGATTTCATATGAATATCGATGTATGCTGCTCAAAAAATTAGTGGATCATCTACATCTAGGTACATACATTATCTGCAGTCCACCCAAAGGTGCGTGGCGGAGGTACTCAGTAACACTACTCGTTACTTGCTTTCCTGTTCCACTCCCCTATAGAATTAGAGGAAAACAAATACTTGTAAGCATCCATACACCAATAATCTCTGTAATTTTATCCTTGTGGTCTTTACATGAAATGTATGTTGGCAGAAATAGAATAATTCTGCAGTCTGCCTCAAATTCTGGCCTCCTAAATTTCCTCTACTGTGTTTCTCGAAAAGAACGTCGCCTTCCATCAGCGACTTACAGTTGAGTTCTCGAAAAATTTCAGTAACACTTGTACATTGATCAAATCTACCAGTTACAAACCTAGCCGTCCACCTCTGAACTGCCTATTTGCCCTTCTTTAAACCGATCTGGTGGGGATCCCTAACACATGAACAATACTCAAGACGAGTTCGTACAAGCATTTTATACGCGGTCTCCTTTACAGATGAATCACAGCTTTCCAAAATTTTCCCAATAAACCGGTCGACCATTTGCCTTCTCCAAGGCTGTCCTTATATGCTCGTTCCATTTCATGTTGCTATGCCGTGTTACGCCCAGGTATTTAAATGACACGACTCCGACAAGCAGCACACTACTGATGCTGTGTGCGAACATTACGGGATTATTTCTCCTATTCATCTGCATCACCTTAATTTGTCTACATTTAGTCTAGTTGTCATACCTCACACCACCTAGAAATTTGGTCCAAAATCATCCTGCAGGTACTACAATCATTCACTGACGTCACCCTCTTGTACTCCACAGAACCGCAGCATACAGTAGCAGATTGCAACTCACTCTGTCCGTCAGAACATTTATATGGCAGGAAATAATAGTGGTCTTGTCACACTGCCGTGGGCCACCCCTGAAGATACCCTAGTCTCTGATGAACACTCGTCATGACACCGTAATGGGTTCTATTACTTATCTTCGAGGCACTCACGTATTTGGGTATCTATTTCATAATCTCATACCTTTGTTAGCAGTATGTATTGCAGAACAGTGTCAAACGCCTTCTGAAAGTAGAGAAATATGCAATCTTCATGTTGCCCTTCATCCATACCATGCGAGATGTCATAACAGAAAAGCGCAAGTTGGGTTTCGCATGATCGATGCTTCCTAAAGCCGAGCTGATGCATGGACAGAAGCTTTTCCGTCGCAAGGAAATTTGCTATATTAGAACTGAGGATGTGTTCGAGAATTCTAGAAAACCAGATTGGTACCCCATCTGGATCTGGCGACTTGTCTGTTTTCAAGTCTCTCAGCTGCTTCTCTACACCAGCTATGCCTATTACTATGTCCTCCATTTGGGAGTTAGTGCGACCATCAAATGAATGATTTCTTAAATGGTAAAACTTATGCCTTCATTTTGCTGCCTTCTATCCGCAGAATGATCAACGAATGACTCGATAGAGGCCTTTGACCCACTTACCAATTTTACATAGGACCATATTTATTTTATTTTATTTTATTTTTTTTTTTTTGAGGGGGGGTTCTCGACAAGATCTTTTATTCAAGTGAGATATCATATATATGGTGATGTTATTTATTCAGTTATTTGTGTACGATATAGTACGATATTTTGCTTTATCAACTCTTTACTTGATGTTTACATGACAGTTTCTTAGAGCGACGAACCATGGGGCTATCATAATAGTGAAATTTATTCTCGTCGCTCTCTATTATGGTGTTTGATCCCTCGGACGATCAGTACAGATTCACATCTGTAAGGCAAGGACAGTATAAGGTGATAAGTCACCTTATGAGGGATATTTAGCAATTATTTCATGAGTACAATATCCAGCTCTGCAACCGTTGTGGGAAGTGCTGGCCTGGCTGCAATGCGTCTTCCGAGTGCATCCCAGACATGCTCAATAGGGATTTAAGTGCGGTGAACAAGCTGGCTACTCAATTCGTTCGATTCAGTCAGCTTCAAGCATTTTCCATCCTTTCCCTCAGCTTGAAGCATGTTGTCCACCAGTGAAGCACCGTGACGACGGGCGTTATCGTACACCAGAAGGAATCCGTCTGCTATGGAACTAGGATACTTATGAGCAGTCAAAGCGCCATTATGAATGTCATAGAGGTATGTGAGTCCGCCAATACTGACTCCAACTCACACTATTCGGCCGCAACTATGATATGGTGATGCTTCCTGCACAAAAGCAGGATTTTTCCGCGTTCCATTCAGGTTTGGGAAAGACGATTGCACGGTTGAACTGAAAATCTTGGCTCATATATGAACAGAACCTGGCGCCATTCGTTACGACTCCAATACTAATGTTCCTGTCGCCAGTTTCTGTGGGTTGAACTGTGGCGCTGTTTTTATGAGACACACACCATAGGCCTCCCTGCGTAGAGGCCACATTCTGGAAGACGTCTCATCCCTGTAACTCTGAGCAGTCAAAGCTCTATTCTAATCGAAATACTGACTCTTTCCTACACCATTCGTCCACCAACATGCTAAGGTAACATTGGCGGATCCAAGGGGGCTTCAAGCCGGCCGCAGTGGCCCAGGAGACTGAGGCGCTCCAGTCACTGTCTGCACAGCCACTACGGTCGGGAGTTCGAATCCCCCCTCGGGCATGGATATTTGTGCCGTCCTTAGTATAAGGTAGTTGATAAGTAGTTTGTAAGTTTAGGGACTGATGACCCCGTAGTTAAGTCCCATAAGCTTAACAAACATTTTTTGAGCCTTCAAAACTGCGAGACTTTTGTTTGATTTAGCGTGGCGTAAGTCTTTCTACTGAACCAGAGTTTAGCTGACGATGAAAATTCTTTCCCCGTCCCCCTCCCGCCCCTCCTAGAAGGTCGTTCTGGATCCGCCCCTGTAAGGTAAAGTTTCCTTCTCGTAAAGAGGATTGTTCTTACTTCCACGTTGTCTGTAGATGATGGAGCGACGGTTCTCCAGCGGAACACAAAATCTTGTGAACAGAACATGGCGCCATTTTTTACGACACCAATCGTGATGTTCCTCCACCCATTTTATGCGGGCTAAACGGTGTCGTGGTTTTAATGGGAGATACACCATAGACCTCCGTGCATAAACTACATTTCCGATGTAGATTCCGGACTGTTTATGTTGATATTGCGCGTCCTGTTGCTGCCAGGAGGGTGCCTTGCAGCTGAGTCGCATTCAGCCTCCTGTTTCGACTGGCCGTTAACCTGAGATCATGGGCATCTCTCACGGTTGTTACCCATGGAAGACCTTGGCCTTGTTTTGGATTAACGTTTCTTGTTGTCTCGAATCGCGCCCAAATCCTGGAAATTGGGAAATTACAATAACTGCCTCCTTCTGTGTCTCGCCTCCTTCCAATCGTCCCATGGCTCTCCATGCCATAGCTTTGGATAACTCACTCTGTTGTCGCATTACACTACCTGTTCACTACACTATCTGAACTGCTTGTGTAACCTATATGCAGAAATGTTCTGTTATTACCACTATCTCGGTTACCATAATGTTGTTTCCTTCACTCCGTAGAACTGACAGAAAGACGCCCAAACATTTTAGTTCATTCTAACGATGACAATACTTCAGAACTTCGTTATCTCAAATAATCCCCTAAGTGTTTTGACCATTGTATTTTCTTGAGTCAGATGTACACCTGGATCGAAAATGCCTTGTAAAGCGTTACTATGATGGCATACCCTTCATTGATGAACTGTTATAAGTCTTAATATTGGCAGTTGTACTTGTTCCACAATACTCCCATTTGATGCGTAGTGTCTAGGTACAAAACGTCCATCTAATTTACCACCCTCGATTGATTTTTTAGGTAAATTATACAGTATATGGCACTTCGAAGTCGACAGAAATGTACGCTTACAGTAATCACAGAGCCTGGAGCTGGCGGTCTGAGAAGCGTGGCAATGTAGGCAGGGGTGGTTTGCTCTCTATGAAGAGACAGGGCATCGGCTCGCAGCCACATGCAAGACGCTGAAGTTTCGCCAAACATTTGTACGCACTAACGGGCTTCTTGATGATGCTGTAGTGACTGTATTCACACAACATGCTGCATTCTCACGTGCAGGACTCGTGCTGAGCAGCTGTTGCACTCCCGGTAGTTTGCAGTTGTGAAACACATATAGAGACTACTGACTTCAATCCTATTATTCTTTCTCTAGTGTAGACCAACAGCTTTCTAAGTTATTCCTAATGCTGAGAACAGCCACACTCACCTCAAGTTCTGATTTTGCTCTGAAAGATATTCGCAGTTTTTTCTCTACACATTACTCTCTACAAATATTACTGTGGTTGAAGATGTTTTTGAACTCGTCCAGAGGAAACACTATGACGTTTATACTGAAGGAACCTGAGGTGTACATATTTTATACATGCATGTTATTTTTCTTCTCCTTCTTTGTGTGTACTGTTTTACCTTCCCTTATAGTTGGCGAGCAATTACTAATATTTTCCAGTCTGATTCCATAGTGAAATGTGTCACTAATCAATTGCCATAAGAGCTATCTTTTTCTTTAGCTAGAGCCCTTGGGGCATGTCATGAGTTTTTGAAGAGTAGATGTGTGAATAGCACTGACTCTCCTTGTCTTTCATTAACTGTAATATTTATTTATATTTTACAAACTGCGCACTTTGCTTCTTCTTTGTAGGAGTGTTCGTTGCTGATATTACTCGGGACATTAAGTGCAAATTGAAAAAGTAAGTATTACACTATTCCACACCGACAAATAATGATGATGAAAAATTTACTCAAACTGAATTACACTAAGGACTCTAACCTCTTGTATGAATGGCTGCCCAATCCGTAGCTTGACGCCTTAGACCACGAGCCTATTCTGCTCAGTGTTGATGATGATGATAATGATGATGACGATGATGATGACTATGTAAGAGTCGTGTTCTTCTGATTTTTATTTCCTGCATATTCTGACCTCATAGACATATTCTACTCGTCAAGATAAGTCATTTCAGCATAAACTCGATGGGGTACGATTATTTTCAAGAAAAATAGATACATTTTAATAGATAGAGTACAGGATCATTGTTGCAAGAGCAATAACAAATAATTTTTTTACCATTTCATTATATTTCTGACATTGTGACAGCCTTGAAGCGAAACCGACGAAACTGAATTAATTTTAAAGTAGGTGCGGTTCTTCAGCCATTATACCAACCTTATTTTATTTTGAAACTGTTTATTCGTTTCATCTATCCTGTCAATCTATTCCAGAACTTGGAATTATGAAAATTTAACTTGTTTCTTTATTAATTTAAGTTTTCGTAAAAGTGAATGAAGCCAAAATTTAAATCAGGTTTTTATTTCAGTAAGTAGCGACATCACTGTAGTGCCTGAACTGATCCTAACTAGTCACACAGTGTTAATTTTAAGATTTTTCTTACATGATATGTCATGTACGTCTATCTTTACATAAGTGATAAAGTTTCACCGATTGCAGGTAGGCAAGGAGCATCTTTCTGTCTTCTATGTTGAAGTCTTCCTTGAAGCAGCATTTGGTACAGTGAACAGATCAGTCGGCTGCGCACTATAAATAGTTGGAAGAGTAGAATAAAAATCTCAACAGCATAGGTTTCATTTTAGAACATCTAAGATGAGAATCCCCGGATAGCAAATTGACATTCATTCCCGCCCTTATCGCTATTTCCCTAAGGTGCTCTACCACGAACATTGGAGCTCCCAATGACTAATAAACCCAACCTCTACTTCTGTCCGGGCCTCTCATAAGGAATGGTCACTGTGTCAACAGGCGAGGCAGCCCGTGCTGACATAAGTATTATCAGCAGCGGACAACACCTCATACCTTTTGTTAAGGTGTAAGAGGATAGCCTTAAGGCCGGTTACCAGTTTCGCCATCTGCTTCGATTTTCGTGACCCTGTACATTTCGCCAATCACTCTCAGGCAACTGTAGACCGTCAGGGACGACCGAAACTGAAACTATTGATTTGATTGATTTGATTTTTTCAGGGAAGCCAAAACAATCTTGGTCCAACCGGCCACTGCCCGCACCGAAACTACGTTTATTGTGCGGTATCGCTCCCTGTATATCTAGTAAAGCCAATCAATGCCCTTGAACGGTGTAAGGAGTCCCTTTACCAGTTCTTTATTAGACACAACTTCTTCGGGTCTAGTTGTCCCAAATGTTCTGTGCCTTTTACTCTCCAATGCAATGCATTCGAAGATCAGATGTGATGCAGTTTCATCACCGTCATCACAGATCCTATATTTAGGGTTCTCTTCTGTTATTCACATTGTATGTAGGTGTTTTTTGAAATTCCCATGGCCTGTCAGCAATCCAACCATGAGTCTAATCTCTCTCCTGTTCAGGCCCAGAATTGCAGAGCTTCTTTTAAAACATGGCTTTGGCATCATTACCTTGCCATGTTTTTGTTGATGGACTTTGGTCCAATATTCTACGTGCTGTCTTCTGAGCCAGTTATGTAGCTAACTGAAACCATAGTGGCCTCTGGGATTAACGACAGTTTAAGAAAGCGAGTTATTAAGTGCATAACGAAGAACGAAGTAGGACGTACTATGATTTCTGATGAACTGATAGCCGCGGTGGAGTAGCCGAGCGGACTGCGGACTGATGACCACGCAGTTTGGTCCGATAGATTTACAGACATTTGAACTTTTTTTTTTCATTTTTTTTTTCATGAACTGATAGTCGAAGAAATGAATAATACAAACGGTAAGTTTACAATTAATTGTCTAGCTCTTCTTCTACAAATTTCACTAAAAGTTATTTACGAGGTTGTGGCTGAAAGTGGTGGGTTTTCAGTGTCACTGCCCCCGTTGGGTGCGTAAAGGTCTTAGCAAACAAAGCAAACAACAACGAATGGGCAGTCCATACCACGTTTTGACTCATTTAACTGTCGATGGCGCGAATTTATTCCCACATAGTCAAGTGATTTGAAACATAGGCAGCTATTGAACTACCTGAAACGAAACAGCAGTCAACTGAATGGAAATATTCTTCATCCCTAAGAAAGGTTCAAGAAATTCTTGACGTCCAAAAAGTCATGTGCATTTTATTGTTATTTTTTGCCACGAGGTGAAACAATCAATACAGATGTTTATTATGAGACACTTACGAAATTACGGCCTGCAATATAGAACAAGCGTAGAGGAATACTCACACAAGGTGTGATTTTCATTCACGACAACGCCCGACCACACACGGTGACGAAACATCGCCTTCAGAAATTTGGCTGGTTCCTTCATAAGCGTCGAGTTCCCACCTCACTCCTAGCGATTTTTATCTCTTTCGGCCTCTGAAGTCGTCCTTTGGTGGTAAGCGGTTCAACAGAGAAGAAGAGGTAAATGAACGTGTTATCACATTGTTGGGAACACAGACGGTAACATTCCGCAACGAAGGAATACATAAAATGCAAAATTATAAAGACTATGTTGATAAGTGGGGTACGTGTTATACAGATTATTGTAAAATAAATTGACCTCTTTATCAGTAATCGATTCTTTATTCCACACAGAACTTGCTTATTAATCTCCCGTTGTAAATTATCCAGTTACTCTGAAATACAGAGAGGCTCTACAAAGCAATATTGCAGGAAGGGAAGTAGATGAAGATGAAATAGGAAATACTATAATGATAGAAGAATTTGAGAGACCAGTGAAAGACCTAAGCCGAACCATGGCCCTTGTATTAAATGACATTCCTTCTGGGAGAGCCAGCCATGACAAAACTATTTTGCGGTGCGAAAGACTATGAAACAAGCGAAATACCCTCTGACTTTATGAAAAATGTAATAATCCCCATTCCAAAGAAAGCTGGGGGAGGAATGTGGGACCATTGGAGGCTATAGTCAATCCACTACCTATCTTAGAAGATAGAATAAGGAAATGCAAACCTACGTTTCTAGCTTTAGTAGATTGGAGAAAAAAGTTTCAATGTGTTGACTGGAATACACTCTTTCATATCTTGAAGTCAGTAAAAGTAAAATGTAGGGAACTGAAGGTTCTTTACCACTTGTACAAAATCCAGATAGCAGTTGTGAGATTCGAGGTGCATGAAAGGGAAGCACTGATTGGAAAGGGAGTAAGACAGGGTTGTAGCCTTTCTCCAATGTTATTCATTTTGTATACTGAGCAATTTGTGAAAGAAAGCGAGGAGAAATTTCTAGAAAGAATTGAGAGTTCAGGGTGAGGAAATAAAAACATAGCGTTTTGCCGATGACATTCTGTCAGAAGCAGCAAAGGACCAGGAAGAGCAATTGAACCTAATGGACAATGTGTTGAAAGGAGAGTAAAATATGAACATTAAAAAGAGCAGAACAAGGGTAATGAAATGTAGTCTAAGAAAATCAGGTGATGCTGAAGGAATTATATTAGATAACGAAATAATAAAGGTGCTAGACGAGTTTTCTTTCTTGGGCAGTAAATTAACTTCTGATGCTCGCAGTACAGAGGATATAAAATGCAAAATGGCAATGGGAAGAAAATCGTTTTTGAAAAAGAGATATTTGTTTACTACAAATATTAATTTAAATGTTACGAAGTCTTTTCTGTAGGCATTTGTGTGGAGTGTTGCTTTGCATGAGAGTGAAACATGGAGGAGGAACAGGAAGAGGATAGAGGCTTTCGAAATGAGCTACTACAGAAAACGCTGAACATTACGTGGATAGATCGCGTAACTAATGGCAAAGTACTGAACAGAACTGGAGAGAAAAGGAATTTTTGGCATATTTTGACCAAAAGAAGGGGATGGATTTTTAGGACACATCCTTAGACATCAGGGAATCGAGGGAAGTGTGTGGGGTAAAAATCGTTGAGGGAGAGCAAGAGAGCCGGCCGCGGTGCCGAGGGGACTGAGGCGCTTCAGTCATGGTCTGCACGGCCACTACGGTCGGGGGTTCGAATCCCCCCTCGGGCATGGATATTTGTGCCGTCCTTCGGATAAGCTAGTTCATAAGTAGTTTGTAAGCTTAGGGACTGATGACCCCGTAGTTAAGTCCCATAAGTTCTACAAACATTTGAACATTTGAAGAGCAAGATACGGATACAGTAAACAAATTCAAATGGATGTGTGTTGCCACTCTTATGAGAAGATAAGGTCTCCGGACTGAGACCACAACAACCACACTCTGAAATTGTAATTTTTCTTCCTTATGCATGTCCATGACATCGACCAATTTCCGTCTCATTCGGTTAATTTCATTGTGGTACCTCGTTTCTTTTGTTTTAATGCTGTATTCCAAAGTATTAACATCAAAATAAGAGACAAAGATAGTTTCGTACTTCCAACTTCGCCTGACTGAAATACGATGTAATTGCCACTAAATAAACAACAGTGGGAACATATATATAACTCCTAATGCAGTCTTCATTTTACTTAGGGAAATGCCGATGACGGGCAATGATCCTTTCTCCAATGTCAAGGCTCTCCTATGCCCTTACTTTTACGGGAATTAGTTTACAATAACTACGAGTTTGAGTTTTAGTGGGTAGGGTAAAGTTGAGAATTTGTATCTGTCGGGAGACGTACGTGAGTAATTCTGTGCAGGTGTGGTGATCGCTGTGTCCCCAGTGGTGTAGGAGACCCGGTTCCGGCTAATACACATTTTCAACTTTGCCCATTTACAGTTAATGTCACACATTCCGTGAGTATGAATATTTATTAACTTGTATGTTTAAAGGCTGCTTCAGGCATTTTCAGTAATAAATTGAAAAAAGTAAAAATACACATTTGATGTTTCCGCTACTTTCAGTGTTTTATTAATTATTTAATTATTAATTATTCGAACGACAGGGAGTCTTTTGTCTCTGTGCAGCTGTTGAGGTCTCGACACCTTTATTTTTCGGACAGTTGTCTCTTTTTTCTTAGGTACTACAACTTCATTTCATTTTCGGATTAGATGTCAAGGAAAACAATGGAGTATGGAGAAATGGAAGTATTCTAAGTTACAGTTTCATCTTTGTTTACTAAACTGCTCTTTGCAGAATTTTGGTGTTTACACATACTAGTATAAATTTAAAAATTAGTTTTGTTACTCGTTATCACTTGCAACATGTCTTTTATCTCAAAGGTCTTGAATTTTTAATTTAAAGTAACAGAAAAAAAGAACCCCAAAGCCTCATATTAGCGTGCTCAATTAGTAGGTCGTGTTGCTTCAAATTCAAAACACGTTTAACGCTTAAGTTAAACACATAATATAGTAAGGACAGTTTACAACTCAACGCAAAGACGTGACGACGACCTGCGACAGGCACATACAAAAGACACACACATACAACACTTTCATGTATAGTCCATGGCCTTCTTAAGAAAATAGAACACTCACGCAATCACACAGGCACACAACACAGTCATACAACCATCACCTCCGGCTGCCGCACTTCGAATCACGCTCTGCGGCGAGTAAATTGGTGACGGGAGGGATGGGAAGGGGAGGGGAGGGGAGATGGGATAGGAACGTTACGTCACGGTGGTGGGGATGGGTTAGATGGAATAACGAGATGCAGCTTAGGAATGGAGTGGGGAGGCGGGTGAGGGGAGTAAAATAAAATAAACAAAATAAGTATACATTAAAAAATAAGTAAATTAAATAAAGTGCGTGCACACTGCAAGTACACAAGACCGCATTTTATTTTATTTACTTATTTATTTTTAATGTATATTTATTTTGTTGTGTGTACCTATGTGATTTCGTGAGTGTTCTGTTTTCTGAAGAAGGCCATAGCCGATAGCTGATAGTGTTGTATGTGTGTGTCTTTTGTTTTTGACTGCCGCAGCTCGTCGCCACGTCTTTGCGGTAAGTTGTAAACTGTCCTTACTATATTATTAATTCCAACCTGGACTTTCCATTATTATATCAAGTGAAACAAATACATTAATAAAATGTTTCATAACAGTTTTCAGCTCTGACTTGTTTTCAGTTAGACCGGCAGGGAAGCACTAGGATTCTATATATCATGAACTGTTTTTAAAGGAATAGACTTGGCATTTATTAAGAATTCTTTATATTACTGAATGTGGGTGGGATGAGTATGCGAATTTATATGTCATTCTTTACGAATAAATAAAGTGGAATGGGATATTGTTATTTGCTCGTAAGATTACCACCAGATATTTTAACATTTAAGCAAAAAATGAAGTTAAGATTCGTCTACCTACACAGATAGGAACTTAAAACCTGTCTAATTATGGGATATACAGGATGTTTCACTAAGTGTGTTTGCCTCTGTAACTTATAAAATAATACGTGACGGGAAATTTTAATACGATAGGTCAACACAAGAAATGTTACACTTTCTGCGGAGCTATGAACATAGTTTATTGTATCATTTTCCAAAGAGTTACAGCACAAAGATATAATTTTTTAAATGGAACAATAACTTTTTCTATCGTGCATTGGATTCGTTGAAACCACGTGCGTCCAAATCGATTTAAACTAGATTCCTATCACTGTTAGTTTGGGAGCTACAACCCTAGAAAGTTTCAGGGGCAGATACCGCACGCTGTACATAATTCATGGCTGTGTGGTGGGGTTGGGGCGGCATGGTCCTCATTCATGGGCCGCATGGTCGCCCGATTTAACACCGGTAGATTTCTTTCTGTGGGGATATCTAAAGGATCGTGTTTATGTCGCTGAGCCCACATACCCAGATGATCTAAAACGGCGCATCGAGGACGCATGTCCCTCCCCCACCGCCACAACAACCATCACCCACCACACAGCCATGTATTATGTACAGCGTGTGGTATTTGCCCCTGAAACTTTGAAGGGTTGTAGCTCCCAAACTAACAGTGATAGGAATGTTGTTTAAATTTATTTGGACGCAGATGATTTCAACGAATCCAATGCACGATAGAAAAACTATTGTTCTATATAAAAATTGTATCTTTGTGCTGTAACTCTTTGGAAAATGATACAATAAACTATTTTCATACCTCCGCAGAAAGTGTAACATTTTTTGTGTTGACCTAACGCATTAAAGTTTCCCGTCACCTACTATTTTATAAGTTACAGAGGCAAACACACATATTTACTAAAAGGAACATTTGAAATTTTTTTTACTCTACTGTCAGAAACTTTGCACTTAGCGTAACCGTATGATTAGGGGCAAGAATAAATCTTGTCGTTTCAGTTTTATATTTTGATGTTAACTTTTGGATTTCAGTATTATTTAGCATCAATTTCTATGTTAGTTTCCTTAGATAGTCAGATTTTTTGTTACTACCAACTACCCTTTTTGTTTGATTCAGTGTTTCTTTTTGGTCACATTGGTGTATCCTTCGTAAAATAAGGTAATCTTCGACAATGTTCGGTATTTATACTGCCAATTTCGTCGTTTTCTGTTGTTGCCAAATCTGGTATTCTTTGCCAGTTTCTCAGTTGTTTCGTCGTCTCATCCCAGTTCAGTACACGGGAAGTGAACCGTCATGAAATTTACAGTTAGACTTTTAGCGAGTGTCAGCTACTAATTTTGGAAAAGTTTCACACGGATTTATACCAGTTTTATACATATTATTTAGTTTTCGATATTTCGTAAAAAAAGCTGATTTAATGCAATATATATATATATATATATATATATATATATATATATATATATATATATATATATATAATATATATATGTGTGTGTGTGTGTGTGTATGTGTGTGTGTGTGTGTGTGTGTGTGTGTGTGGTGTCGCACAAGTCCAAAGTGCGCGCCACCTACTTTCGCCGCGCGCCGCCATGCACGCACGGCGCGGCGTTCTTACGACGTCAGCCACGAGCACCCTCTGCGACAACTCCGCTCGTGGCCACCACTGAACGACATCGTTCACTTGGGACTGAGACAGCAACCAGTTAGGACCTTCGGAATCAGATAGGCACCAGTGAAGACTTGGCTATCGTATAGGCACTAGGCAGGCCTCAACTATGTATCAGCATTCTGCCATATTGAACTATCTATGGCCTTCTTCAGAAAACAGAACACTCACGAAATCACATAGGTACACACAACAAAATAAATATGCATTAAAAATAAATAAGTAAATAAAATAAAATGCGGTCTTATGTACTTGCAGTGTGCACGTACTTTATTTAATTTACTTATTTATTTTTAATGTATACTTATTTTGTTTATTTTATATTTTTTATATTTTCTCCTTTCATCGATTAAATTTAGTATCTCCTGTGATATCCAAGAATTTTTTGTAGGTCTTGCCTTCCTACCTATTTTGTCCTCTGCTACCTTCACTATTTCATCTCTCAGTTTTACCCATTCCTCCTCTACTGTTTTATTTTCCCCTGTTTCCGTCAATTGTTGCCTAAAGCTCCCTCTGAAATTCTTAAGAACCTCAGGTTCCTTCAATTTATCCAGGTCCCATCTCCTTATTTTCCTATCTTTTTGTAATTTCTTCAGTTTCAGCCTACAGTTCATAACCAACAAGTTATGGTCAGAGTCTATATCTGCCCCTGGGTATGTCTTACACTGTAAAACTTGGTTCCGAAATATATGTCTTACCATTATAAAATCTATCTGGTATCTCCCGGTGTCTCCTGGTCTCTTCCACGTATACAACCTTCTTTTGTGATTCTTGAACCAGGTGTTTGTTATAACTAAATTATGTTCTGTGCAAAATTCTACCAGGCGGCTTCCTCTTTCACTCCTTTTGCCCAGACCATATTCACCCACTATCTTCCCTTCCCTTCCTTGTCCTACTACCGAATTCTAGTCTCCCATCACAATTAAGTTTTCCTTTCCCTTAATTGTCTGAATAATTTCCTTTAGCTCCTGATACATTTCTTCGATTTCCTCATCATCGGCAGAGCTAGTTGGCATATAAACCTGTACTACTGTTGTCGGTGTTGGCTTCGTATCTATCTTGACAATGATAATGCGATCACTGTGCTGATCATAGTAGTTTACCCGCATTCCTATTCCTATTTTCTTATTCCCATTCAAAGTATAATATTGTAATTCTAGTGTAATTATCGATCAGAATTACTTACCAAAAATGTTTTCCTGCAGCATACTAAGCATCATCGGAATCATACTTATCTTCTTTTCTTCTCTTGGTCCCTGTTCTTTCATGTCTTGCTTCTTTTGTGCATTTAAAATTAGTAACATCTACTTTACGAATTCTCTCTATACCAATTTTTCCCAAGAATTTGACAGTATTTCCACTAGATTTTATGCCCAGTAATTCCAGAACATCTTTTTCTAGTTACACCATCACTGAAGCATAAAATAGTATCATAAACACCAAAATTGAGAGTTGTAAGCTGAACAAATAGTTTTCGGTAACCGGAACCAAATGACAGAATTCTCACATTCATTGAAATTCTAGGTTTTCACATGACGGTTTTCAACAAGGAATCTTAACAAAATTCTCTAAATATGGGTTTCATTTCATTCTTTACTGATGCAGGTAAAGAATTTTTGTAGCCATATCTGGCATTTGTTCTGTACTTGCACTAAGTGTCAGGATCATTCGGGCAAAGTTTGTGGAAAGCTTATGGAAAAAGATAGCCCATCCAGCTTTTCTCATGTTTTCATAATAATTCTGTAGTCTATTTCAACATTTGACAAGCGACCTTCACCACCTATCTTCTTACCACCTTCCAATAGTATTTTTTACTTTTCTTTTAATAATCTTCTCTTCGGGAAATGGCAAAAAATGTTCAAATGTTTGTTAAGCTTATGGGACGTAACTACGGGGTCATCAGTCCCTAAACTTACAAACTACTTATGAACTATCTACGAACTAGGACGGCACAAATATCCATGCCGGAGGGGGGATTCGAAGCCCCGACCGTAGTGGCCGTGTTGACCGTGACTGGAGCGCCTCAGTCACCTCGGCCACCGCGGCCGGCGGACATGGCAAATGCACTGTAATTTAGAATTTGTGACATTAGGACCATAGGGTTGTTCTGCGTATACCCGGTCATAAGCTTTGCTGTCTCCGTTCTTTAAATAGAGAGAATCAGCAAATCCGTCATTACGCATGAAAAAATTATAATATCTACATGAAACAAAACCTGTTTTACACAGGAAATACTGAGGATTTCAAATATGCAAAAATTTAAAATCGATTATTTTAGCCCGCTTGCCTTCCGTCACCCCTTAACGAAATTTCTTAAGTACCCGCCAGCGTAATCTTTTCAGCGAAACTTCCTTGATCTCGCATATTAAACGGACGGAATGCTAAATAACACCTATTTGAAAATATAATTCGATGCAGGACATCCGATCCAGTTCTTCTTCGCGCGATTTTAACTGTTGCAGATTTAGTATTATTTGTGCATCAATTTCTATGTTAGTTTCCTTACATTGTCAGATTTGTTGTTAATACCAATGGTGAATCCTTTGTATAATAAGGTAATAGTCGACAATATTTGGTATTTATACTGGCAATTTTGCGGTTTTTGTTGTTGCCAAATCTGGTATCATTTGCCAGTTTCTCAGTTGTTTTGTCGTCTTATCCCAGTTCAGTACACGGGAAGTAAACCACCATGAAATTTACAGTTAGACGTATAGTGAGTGTCAATTACTAATTTTGGAAAACTTTCATACTGATTTATAATAATTTTATAGTTTTTTTTTTTTTTTTTTTTTTTTTTTTTTTTGCAGGGTGCCAAAACAGTTTTGGACCAACCCGCCACTGCCAGCACCGAAACTAAGTTTATTGTGCGGAAAATTTATTTTTCGATATTTCGTAAAAATAGCCGATTTAAGAGGAGAGAGAAGGCATTTTTTATCCCTATTCTGCCAATGCTATTTTATCCTTTGAATAGGTACACTTTTCAAAGGAACTATAAGTAATAAAACAATGAAATTTTTACTGAATATATATAACATATATGCCTAAGTTTACAAGTAAAATGAACATAATAACTCTTTTGGTTTTGAGGAAAAAAATTATTCTTTCACTTGTAGATTTTACCTTTTTTTAGCACATTAATTATTATACAAAAGTTTCTGCTTGTTTGGTGGTTCTCAATTTACTTTTTATAATTTATTACCATCTGCAGTACAAATTTTAGGTTTCTAACCCCATTAGTTTATTAAATAATAGTACCTGAAATTTAAAAAAATGTAGTTTTGAGAAAAATCCATTCAAAGTTTAATATTGCAATTCTAGTGTAATTATCGATGAGAATTACGTACCAATAATGTTTTCCTGCAGCTTACTAAGCATCGTCTGAATCATACTAATCTTCTTCTGTTGGTCCCTCTTCTTTTATGTCTTGCTTCTTTTGTGCATTTAAAATTAATAACATCTACTTTACGGATTCTCTCTATACCTATTTTTCCCAAGGATTTGACAGTATTTCCACTAGATTTTATGCCCAGTAATTACAGAATATCTTTTTCTAGTTACACCATCACTGAAGTAATAATTAGCATCATAAACACCAAACTTGAGGGTTGTAAGCTGTAGTTTTCGGTAACCGGCTCCAAATGACAGAATTCTCATTCATTTAAATTCTAGGTTTTCCCATGAAGATATTTCTTCAGCAATGTATCTTAACAAAGATCTCTAAATACGGGTTTAATTTCATTCATTACTGATGCAGGTAAAGAATTTTTATGGTCATATCTGGCATCTGTCCTGCACTTGCACCAAGCGTCAGGATCATTCGGACAAAGAGCGTGGACTGGATTTTCATTTCTGGAAAGCTTATGGAAAAGGTAGCCCATTCAGCTTTTCACATGTTTTCATAATAGTTTTGTAGCCTCTTTCAATATTTGTCAGGTGACCTTCACCACCTATCTTCTTACCATCTTCCAATACTATTTTTTACTTTTCTGTTAATAATCTTCTCTTCGGGACATGCCAATTTATAAATTGTGACATACCCGGTCATAAGCCTTGCTGACACCGCCCTTTAGAGAGCATCAAGAAAACCGTCATTACTCATGAAAAAATTATCATATTTACATGAAACAAAAACTGTTTTACGCTGGAAATACTAGGGATTTCAAATATGCAAAAATGTAAAAATCGATTGTTTTAGCCTGCTTGCCTTCCGTCACCCCTTAACGAAATGTCTTAAGTAACCGCCAGCTCAGAGTTATTTTTTAGCGTTATCTTTTCAGCGAAACTTCCTTGATCTCGCATATTAAGCAGACGGAATGCTAATTAACACCTATTTGAAAATATAATTCGATGCAGGACATCCGATCCAGTTCTTCTTCGCGCGACGCTCGCCGTGAAGTGTGGCCATTAAGCGAGCACATTCCCTCCCGTGATACTCGCCTTCCCGCTCGCCTTTGCTCCGCTGCAGGTTTTAAATGGCGGCGTAAAGCACACTACCGGAGAGTTGGGAACTGCTATAACATGCAAGGGGCAATCAAAAAGTTGGCCGACGTCGTTGCGTCCGCAGGAATACTTGTCTGCGAACGTGCGGTCGCCCCCCAACTTCGCAGAAACGTTATCTTAACTACAGATTACATTCCTGGCGTCCTGTCGGTCTCCGCGTAGCTACACCTCGCCGCGAGCGGTTCGTCCGGCCGTAATAACGCGAGGCTTTCGGAACGGGGGTACGCGTGCTTCTGACCAAATTAGGAGAAATTTGAATATCTTGATTCCATTCCGCGAAACGGGCGATATCCGACGGTCGTTATAGGTTGTGCGGCAACAAACAGGCCCTATTTCAAAAGAAAGTTTCCAGAGTGGCAAGTGAATCTTGTTTGCGTCAATTCTAAGATTCTAACTCTCGTGTTTATCGTAGACTAGCTGAAAACTCGGCGTTACCCCAGTATATATTTATTTATTCCTGCCCTGAGTTAGTACTTCTCCTATCTCTTCTCTCTCCGTCCATCTCCTTTTTTCTAAAATCATTATCGGGGAATGAATAAGAAATAACGCTGTCTTGCATTATAAGAAATAACGCTGTCTTGCATAATGTAAAAAAAATATGAGTACAGTATCTAAACAAAGAAAAATAGTAGTCAAAATACAAATGATATAAAATTCGTACGATCTCATATTTATTGAATTATATGTTATACAATTATATACTTTCTCAGGTATATATTTATTTGATTCGATTCCGTGAAACGGGTGATATCCGATGGTCGTTGCGGCAACAAACAGGCCATATTTCAATAGAAATAATTTTCAGAGTTGCAAGTGAATCTTGTTTGCATCAATTCTAAGATTCTAAGTCTCGTGTTTATTGTAGACTAGCTGAAAACTCGGTGTTGCTCGGGTATTTATTTATTTATTCCTGTCTTGAGTTAGTACTTCTCCTATCCCTTCTCTCTTCGTCCATCTCCTTTTTTCTAAAATCATTTTCGGAAAATGTATAAGAAATAACGCTGTCTTGCATTATAAGAAATAACGCTGTCTTGCATAATGCAAAAAAAAAATAAAAAATATATATATATATATATATATATATATATATATATATATATATATATATATATATATATGAGTGCAGTATCTAAACAAAGAAAAATAGTAGTCAAAATAGAAATGATATAAAATTCGTACGATCTCATATTTATTGAATTATATGTTGTACAATTATATACTTTCTCAGGTATATATTTATTTGATTCGATTCCGCGAAACGGGCGATATCCGATGGTCGTTATAGGTTGTGCGGCAACAAACAGGCCATATTTCAAAAGAAATAATTTTTAGAGTGGCAAGTTAATCTTGTTTGCGTCAATTCTAAGATTCTAACTCTTGTGATTCTTGTAGACTAGCTGAAAACTCGGCGTTGCTCGGGTATTTATTTATTTATTCCTGTCTTGAGTTAGTACTTCTCCTATCCCTTCTCTCTTCGTCCATCTCCTTTTTTCTAAAATCGTTTTCGGAAAATGTATAAGAAATAACGCTGTCTTGCATTATAAGAAATAACGCTGTCTTGCATAATGTAAAAAAATATGAGTGCAGTATCTAAACAAAGAAAAATAGTAGTCAAAATAGAAATGATATAAAATTCGTACGATCTCATATTTATTGAATTATATGTTGTACAATTATATACTTTCTCAGGTATATATTTATTTGATTCGATTCCGCGAAACGGGCGATATCCGATGGTCGTTATAGGTTGTGCGGCAACAAACAGGCCATATTTCAAAAGAAATAATTTTTAGAGTGGCAAGTTAATCTTGTTTGCGTCAATTCTAAGATTCTAACTCTTGTGATTCTTGTAGACTAGCTGAAAACTCGGCGTTGCTCGGGTATTTATTTATTTATTCCTGTCTTGAGTTAGTACTTCTCCTATCCCTTCTCTCTTCGTCCATCTCCTTTTTTCTAAAATCATTTTCGGAAAATGTATAAGAAATAACGCTGTCTTGCATTATAAGAAATAACGCTGTCTTGCATAATGTAAAAAAATATGAGTGCAGTATCTAAACAAAGAAAAATAGTAGTCAAAATAGAAATGATATAAAATTCGTACGATCTCATATTTATTGAATTATATGTTGTACAATTATATACTTTCTCAGGTATATATTTATTTGATTCGATTCCGCGAAACGGGCGATATCCGATGGTCGTTATAGGTTGTGCGGCAACAAACAGGCCATATTTCAAAAGAAATAATTTTTAGAGTGGCAAGTTAATCTTGTTTGCGTCAATTCTAAGATTCTAACTCTTGTGATTCTTGTAGACTAGCTGAAAACTCGGCGTTGCTCGGGTATTTATTTATTTATTCCTGTCTTGAGTTAGTACTTCTCCTATCCCTTCTCTCTTCGTCCATCTCCTTTTTTCTAAAATCATTTTCGGAAAATGTATAAGAAATAACGCTGTCTTGCATTATAAGAAATAAGGCTGTCTTGCATAATGTAAAAAAATATGAGTGCAGTATCTAAACAAAGAAAAATAGTAGTCAAAATAGAAATGATATAAAATTCGTACGATCTCATATTTATTGAATTATATGTTGTACAATTATATACTTTCTCAGGTATATATTTATTTGATTCGATTCCGCGAAACGGGTGATATCCGATGGTCGTTATAGGTTGTGCGGCAACAAACAGGCCATATTTCAAAAGAAATAATTTTTAGAGTGGCAAGTTAATCTTGTTTGCGTCAATTCTAAGATTCTAACTCTTGTGATTCTTGTAGACTAGCTGAAAACTCGGCGTTGCTCGGGTATTTATTTATTTATTCCTGTCTTGAGTTAGTACTTCTCCTATCCCTTCTCTCTTCATCCATCTCCTTTTTTCTAAAATCATTTTCGGAAAATGTATAAGAAATAACGCTGTCTTGCATTATAAGAAATAACGCTGTCTTGCATAATGTAAAAAAATATGAGTGCAGTATCTAAACAAAGAAAAATAGTAGTCAAAATAGAAATGATATAAAATTCGTACGATCTCATATTTATTGAATTATATGTTGTACAATTATATACTTTCTCAGGTATATATTTATTTGATTCGATTCCGCGAAACGGGCGATATCCGATGGTCGTTATAGGTTGTGCGGCAACAAACAGGCCATATTTCAAAAGAAATAATTTTTAGAGTGGCAAGTTAATCTTGTTTGCGTCAATTCTAAGATTCTAACTCTTGTGATTCTTGTAGACTAGCTGAAAACTCGGCGTTGCTCGGGTATTTATTTATTTATTCCTGTATTGAGTTAGTACTTCTCCTATCCCTTCTCTCTTCGTCCATCTCCTTTTTTCTAAAATCATTTTCGGAAAATGTATAAGAAATAACGCTGTCTTGCATTATAAGAAATAACGCTGTCTTGCATAATGTAAAAAAATATGAGTGCAGTATCTAAACAAAGAAAAATAGTAGTCAAAATAGAAATGATATAAAATTCGTACGATCTCATATTTATTGAATTATATGTTGTACAATTATATATTTTCTCAGGTATATATTTATTTGATTCGATTCCGCGAAACGGGCGATATCCGATGGTCGTTATAGGTTGTGCGGCAACAAACAGGCCATATTTCAAAAGAAATAATTTTTAGAGTGGCAAGTTAATCTTGTTTGCGTCAATTCTAAGATTCTAACTCTTGTGATTCTTGTAGACTAGCTGAAAACTCGGCGTTGCTCGGGTATTTATTTATTTATTCCTGTATTGAGTTAGTACTTCTCCTATCCCTTCTCTCTTCGTCCATCTCCTTTTTTCTAAAATCATTTTCGGAAAATGTATAAGAAATAACGCTGTCTTGCATTATAAGAAATAACGCTGTCTTGCATAATGTAAAAAAATATGAGTGCAGTATCTAAACAAAGAAAAATAGTAGTCAAAATAGAAATGATATAAAATTCGTACGATCTCATATTTATTGAATTATATGTTGTACAATTATATATTTTCTCAGGTATATATTTATTTGATTCGATTCCGCGAAACGGGCGATATCCGATGGTCGTTATAGGTTGTGCGGCAACAAACAGGCCATATTTCAAAAGAAATAATTTTTAGAGTGGCAAGTTAATCTTGTTTGCGTCAATTCTAAGATTCTAACTCTTGTGATTCTTGTAGACTAGCTGAAAACTCGGCGTTGCTCGGGTATTTATTTATTTATTCCTGTATTGAGTTAGTACTTCTCCTATCCCTTCTCTCTTCGTCCATCTCCTTTTTTCTAAAATCATTTTCGGAAAATGTATAAGAAATAACGCTGTCTTGCATTATAAGAAATAACGCTGTCTTGCATAATGTAAAAAAATATGAGTGCAGTATCTAAACAAAGAAAAATAGTAGTCAAAATAGAAATGATATAAAATTCGTACGATCTCATATTTATTGAATTATATGTTGTACAATTATATACTTTCTCAGGTATATATTTATTTGATTCGATTCCGCGAAACGGGTGATATCCGATGGTCGTTATAGGTTGTGCGGCAACAAACAGGCCATATTTCAAAAGAAATAATTTTTAGAGTGGCAAGTTAATCTTGTTTGCGTCAATTCTAAGATTCTAACTCTTGTGATTCTTGTAGACTAGCTGAAAACTCGGCGTTGCTCGGGTATTTATTTATTTATTCCTGTCTTGAGTTAGTACTTCTCCTATCCCTTCTCTCTTCATCCATCTCCTTTTTTCTAAAATCATTTTCGGAAAATGTATAAGAAATAACGCTGTCTTGCATTATAAGAAATAACGCTGTCTTGCATAATGTAAAAAAATATGAGTGCAGTATCTAAACAAAGAAAAATAGTAGTCAAAATAGAAATGATATAAAATTCGTACGATCTCATATTTATTGAATTATATGTTGTACAATTATATACTTTCTCAGGTATATATTTATTTGATTCGATTCCGCGAAACGGGCGATATCCGATGGTCGTTATAGGTTGTGCGGCAACAAACAGGCCATATTTCAAAAGAAATAATTTTTAGAGTGGCAAGTTAATCTTGTTTGCGTCAATTCTAAGATTCTAACTCTTGTGATTCTTGTAGACTAGCTGAAAACTCGGCGTTGCTCGGGTATTTATTTATTTATTCCTGTATTGAGTTAGTACTTCTCCTATCCCTTCTCTCTTCGTCCATCTCCTTTTTTCTAAAATCATTTTCGGAAAATGTATAAGAAATAACGCTGTCTTGCATTATAAGAAATAACGCTGTCTTGCATAATGTAAAAAAATATGAGTGCAGTATCTAAACAAAGAAAAATAGTAGTCAAAATAGAAATGATATAAAATTCGTACGATCTCATATTTATTGAATTATATGTTGTACAATTATATACTTTCTCAGGTATATATTTATTTGATTCGATTCCGCGAAACGGGCGATATCCGATGGTCGTTATAGGTTGTGCGGCAACAAACAGGCCATATTTCAAAAGAAATAATTTTTAGAGTGGCAAGTTAATCTTGTTTGCGTCAATTCTAAGATTCTAACTCTTGTGATTCTTGTAGACTAGCTGAAAACTCGGCGTTGCTCGGGTATTTATTTATTTATTCCTGTATTGAGTTAGTACTTCTCCTATCCCTTCTCTCTTCGTCCATCTCCTTTTTTCTAAAATCATTTTCGGAAAATGTATAAGAAATAACGCTGTCTTGCATTATAAGAAATAACGCTGTCTTGCATAATGTAAAAAAATATGAGTGCAGTATCTAAACAAAGAAAAATAGTAGTCAAAATAGAAATGATATAAAATTCGTACGATCTCATATTTATTGAATTATATGTTGTACAATTATATATTTTCTCAGGTATATATTTATTTGATTCGATTCCGCGAAACGGGCGATATCCGATGGTCGTTATAGGTTGTGCGGCAACAAACAGGCCATATTTCAAAAGAAATAATTTTTAGAGTGGCAAGTTAATCTTGTTTGCGTCAATTCTAAGATTCTAACTCTTGTGATTCTTGTAGACTAGCTGAAAACTCGGCGTTGCTCGGGTATTTATTTATTTATTCCTGTCTTGAGTTAGTACTTCTCCTATCCCTTCTCTCTTCGTCCATCTCCTTTTTTCTAAAATCATTTTCGGAAAATGTATAAGAAATAACGCTGTCTTGCATTATAAGAAATAACGCTGTCTTGCATAATGTAAAAAAATATGAGTGCAGTATCTAAACAAAGAAAAATAGTAGTCAAAATAGAAATGATATAAAATTCGTACGATCTCATATTTATTGAATTATATGTTGTACAATTATATACTTTCTCAGGTATATATTTATTTGATTCGATTCCGCGAAACGGGCGATATCCGATGGTCGTTATAGGTTGTGCGGCAACAAACAGGCCATATTTCAAAAGAAATAATTTTTAGAGTGGCAAGTTAATCTTGTTTGCGTCAATTCTAAGATTCTAACTCTTGTGATTCTTGTAGACTAGCTGAAAACTCGGCGTTGCTCGGGTATTTATTTATTTATTCCTGTATTGAGTTAGTACTTCTCCTATCCCTTCTCTCTTCGTCCATCTCCTTTTTTCTAAAATCATTTTCGGAAAATGTATAAGAAATAACGCTGTCTTGCATTATAAGAAATAACGCTGTCTTGCATAATGTAAAAAAATATGAGTGCAGTATCTAAACAAAGAAAAATAGTAGTCAAAATAGAAATGATATAAAATTCGTACGATCTCATATTTATTGAATTATATGTTGTACAATTATATATTTTCTCAGGTATATATTTATTTGATTCGATTCCGCGAAACGGGCGATATCCGATGGTCGTTATAGGTTGTGCGGCAACAAACAGGCCATATTTCAAAAGAAATAATTTTTAGAGTGGCAAGTTAATCTTGTTTGCGTCAATTCTAAGATTCTAACTCTTGTGATTCTTGTAGACTAGCTGAAAACTCGGCGTTGCTCGGGTATTTATTTATTTATTCCTGTCTTGAGTTAGTACTTCTCCTATCCCTTCTCTCTTCGTCCATCTCCTTTTTTCTAAAATCATTTTCGGAAAATGTATAAGAAATAACGCTGTCTTGCATTATAAGAAATAACGCTGTCTTGCATAATGTAAAAAAATATGAGTGCAGTATCTAAACAAAGAAAAATAGTAGTCAAAATAGAAATGATATAAAATTCGTACGATCTCATATTTATTGAATTATATGTTGTACAATTATATACTTTCTCAGGTATATATTTATTTGATTCGATTCCGCGAAACGGGCGATATCCGATGGTCGTTATAGGTTGTGCGGCAACAAACAGGCCATATTTCAAAAGAAATAATTTTTAGAGTGGCAAGTTAATCTTGTTTGCGTCAATTCTAAGATTCTAACTCTTGTGATTCTTGTAGACTAGCTGAAAACTCGGCGTTGCTCGGGTATTTATTTATTTATTCCTGTCTTGAGTTAGTACTTCTCCTATCCCTTCTCTCTTCGTCCATCTCCTTTTTTCTAATATCATTTTCGGAAAATGTATAAGAAATAACGCTGTCTTGCATTATAAGAAATAACGCTGTCTTGCATAATGTAAAAAAATATGAGTGCAGTATCTAAACAAAGAAAAATAGTAGTCAAAATAGAAATGATATAAAATTCGTACGATCTCATATTTATTGAATTATATGTTGTACAATTATATACTTTCTCAGGTATATATTTATTTGATTCGATTCCGCGAAACGGGCGATATCCGATGGTCGTTATAGGTTGTGCGGCAACAAACAGGCCATATTTCAAAAGAAATAATTTTTAGAGTGGCAAGTTAATCTTGTTTGCGTCAATTCTAAGATTCTAACTCTTGTGATTCTTGTAGACTAGCTGAAAACTCGGCGTTGCTCGGGTATTTATTTATTTATTCCTGTCTTGAGTTAGTACTTCTCCTATCCCTTCTCTCTTCGTCCATCTCCTTTTTTCTAAAATCATTTTCGGAAAATGTATAAGAAATAACGCTGTCTTGCATTATAAGAAATAACGCTGTCTTGCATAATGTAAAAAAATATGAGTGCAGTATCTAAACAAAGAAAAATAGTAGTCAAAATAGAAATGATATAAAATTCGTACGATCTCATATTTATTGAATTATATGTTGTACAATTATATACTTTCTCAGGTATATATTTATTTGATTCGATTCCGCGAAACGGGCGATATCCGATGGTCGTTATAGGTTGTGCGGCAACAAACAGGCCATATTTCAAAAGAAATAATTTTTAGAGTGGCAAGTTAATCTTGTTTGCGTCAATTCTAAGATTCTAACTCTTGTGATTCTTGTAGACTAGCTGAAAACTCGGCGTTGCTCGGGTATTTATTTATTTATTCCTGTCTTGAGTTAGTACTTCTCCTATCCCTTCTCTCTTCGTCCATCTCCTTTTTTCTAAAATCATTTTCGGAAAATGTATAAGAAATAACGCTGTCTTGCATTATAAGAAATAAGGCTGTCTTGCATAATGTAAAAAAATATGAGTGCAGTATCTAAACAAAGAAAAATAGTAGTCAAAATAGAAATGATATAAAATTCGTACGATCTCATATTTATTGAATTATATGTTGTACAATTATATACTTTCTCAGGTATATATTTATTTGATTCGATTCCGCGAAACGGGTGATATCCGATGGTCGTTATAGGTTGTGCGGCAACAAACAGGCCATATTTCAAAAGAAATAATTTTTAGAGTGGCAAGTTAATCTTGTTTGCGTCAATTCTAAGATTCTAACTCTTGTGATTCTTGTAGACTAGCTGAAAACTCGGCGTTGCTCGGGTATTTATTTATTTATTCCTGTCTTGAGTTAGTACTTCTCCTATCCCTTCTCTCTTCATCCATCTCCTTTTTTCTAAAATCATTTTCGGAAAATGTATAAGAAATAACGCTGTCTTGCATTATAAGAAATAACGCTGTCTTGCATAATGTAAAAAAATATGAGTGCAGTATCTAAACAAAGAAAAATAGTAGTCAAAATAGAAATGATATAAAATTCGTACGATCTCATATTTATTGAATTATATGTTGTACAATTATATACTTTCTCAGGTATATATTTATTTGATTCGATTCCGCGAAACGGGCGATATCCGATGGTCGTTATAGGTTGTGCGGCAACAAACAGGCCATATTTCAAAAGAAATAATTTTTAGAGTGGCAAGTTAATCTTGTTTGCGTCAATTCTAAGATTCTAACTCTTGTGATTCTTGTAGACTAGCTGAAAACTCGGCGTTGCTCGGGTATTTATTTATTTATTCCTGTATTGAGTTAGTACTTCTCCTATCCCTTCTCTCTTCGTCCATCTCCTTTTTTCTAAAATCATTTTCGGAAAATGTATAAGAAATAACGCTGTCTTGCATTATAAGAAATAACGCTGTCTTGCATAATGTAAAAAAATATGAGTGCAGTATCTAAACAAAGAAAAATAGTAGTCAAAATAGAAATGATATAAAATTCGTACGATCTCATATTTATTGAATTATATGTTGTACAATTATATATTTTCTCAGGTATATATTTATTTGATTCGATTCCGCGAAACGGGCGATATCCGATGGTCGTTATAGGTTGTGCGGCAACAAACAGGCCATATTTCAAAAGAAATAATTTTTAGAGTGGCAAGTTAATCTTGTTTGCGTCAATTCTAAGATTCTAACTCTTGTGATTCTTGTAGACTAGCTGAAAACTCGGCGTTGCTCGGGTATTTATTTATTTATTCCTGTATTGAGTTAGTACTTCTCCTATCCCTTCTCTCTTCGTCCATCTCCTTTTTTCTAAAATCATTTTCGGAAAATGTATAAGAAATAACGCTGTCTTGCATTATAAGAAATAACGCTGTCTTGCATAATGTAAAAAAATATGAGTGCAGTATCTAAACAAAGAAAAATAGTAGTCAAAATAGAAATGATATAAAATTCGTACGATCTCATATTTATTGAATTATATGTTGTACAATTATATATTTTCTCAGGTATATATTTATTTGATTCGATTCCGCGAAACGGGCGATATCCGATGGTCGTTATAGGTTGTGCGGCAACAAACAGGCCATATTTCAAAAGAAATAATTTTTAGAGTGGCAAGTTAATCTTGTTTGCGTCAATTCTAAGATTCTAACTCTTGTGATTCTTGTAGACTAGCTGAAAACTCGGCGTTGCTCGGGTATTTATTTATTTATTCCTGTATTGAGTTAGTACTTCTCCTATCCCTTCTCTCTTCGTCCATCTCCTTTTTTCTAAAATCATTTTCGGAAAATGTATAAGAAATAACGCTGTCTTGCATTATAAGAAATAACGCTGTCTTGCATAATGTAAAAAAATATGAGTGCAGTATCTAAACAAAGAAAAATAGTAGTCAAAATAGAAATGATATAAAATTCGTACGATCTCATATTTATTGAATTATATGTTGTACAATTATATACTTTCTCAGGTATATATTTATTTGATTCGATTCCGCGAAACGGGCGATATCCGATGGTCGTTATAGGTTGTGCGGCAACAAACAGGCCATATTTCAAAAGAAATAATTTTTAGAGTGGCAAGTTAATCTTGTTTGCGTCAATTCTAAGATTCTAACTCTTGTGATTCTTGTAGACTAGCTGAAAACTCGGCGTTGCTCGGGTATTTATTTATTTATTCCTGTCTTGAGTTAGTACTTCTCCTATCCCTTCTCTCTTCATCCATCTCCTTTTTTCTAAAATCATTTTCGGAAAATGTATAAGAAATAACGCTGTCTTGCATTATAAGAAATAACGCTGTCTTGCATAATGTAAAAAAATATGAGTGCAGTATCTAAACAAAGAAAAATAGTAGTCAAAATAGAAATGATATAAAATTCGTACGATCTCATATTTATTGAATTATATGTTGTACAATTATATACTTTCTCAGGTATATATTTATTTGATTCGATTCCGCGAAACGGGCGATATCCGATGGTCGTTATAGGTTGTGCGGCAACAAACAGGCCATATTTCAAAAGAAATAATTTTTAGAGTGGCAAGTTAATCTTGTTTGCGTCAATTCTAAGATTCTAACTCTTGTGATTCTTGTAGACTAGCTGAAAACTCGGCGTTGCTCGGGTATTTATTTATTTATTCCTGTATTGAGTTAGTACTTCTCCTATCCCTTCTCTCTTCGTCCATCTCCTTTTTTCTAAAATCATTTTCGGAAAATGTATAAGAAATAACGCTGTCTTGCATTATAAGAAATAAGGCTGTCTTGCATAATGTAAAAAAATATGAGTGCAGTATCTAAACAAAGAAAAATAGTAGTCAAAATAGAAATGATATAAAATTCGTACGATCTCATATTTATTGAATTATATGTTGTACAATTATATATTTTCTCAGGTATATATTTATTTGATTCGATTCCGCGAAACGGGCGATATCCGATGGTCGTTATAGGTTGTGCGGCAACAAACAGGCCATATTTCAAAAGAAATAATTTTTAGAGTGGCAAGTTAATCTTGTTTGCGTCAATTCTAAGATTCTAACTCTTGTGATTCTTGTAGACTAGCTGAAAACTCGGCGTTGCTCGGGTATTTATTTATTTATTCCTGTCTTGAGTTAGTACTTCTCCTATCCCTTCTCTCTTCGTCCATCTCCTTTTTTCTAAAATCATTTTCGGAAAATGTATAAGAAATAACGCTGTCTTGCATTATAAGAAATAACGCTGTCTTGCATAATGTAAAAAAATATGAGTGCAGTATCTAAACAAAGAAAAATAGTAGTCAAAATAGAAATGATATAAAATTCGTACGATCTCATATTTATTGAATTATATGTTGTACAATTATATACTTTCTCAGGTATATATTTATTTGATTCGATTCCGCGAAACGGGCGATATCCGATGGTCGTTATAGGTTGTGCGGCAACAAACAGGCCATATTTCAAAAGAAATAATTTTTAGAGTGGCAAGTTAATCTTGTTTGCGTCAATTCTAAGATTCTAACTCTTGTGATTCTTGTAGACTAGCTGAAAACTCGGCGTTGCTCGGGTATTTATTTATTTATTCCTGTCTTGAGTTAGTACTTCTCCTATCCCTTCTCTCTTCGTCCATCTCCTTTTTTCTAATATCATTTTCGGAAAATGTATAAGAAATAACGCTGTCTTGCATTATAAGAAATAACGCTGTCTTGCATAATGTAAAAAAATATGAGTGCAGTATCTAAACAAAGAAAAATAGTAGTCAAAATAGAAATGATATAAAATTCGTACGATCTCATATTTATTGAATTATATGTTGTACAATTATATACTTTCTCAGGTATATATTTATTTGTATAAGTACTGCATGTCTTTAAAATCTCTTGGGAATACAATTGGTAGTAAACAAGTAATAGATTAAAACTTGGTGCGTGTTGAAACGGTTTTCCAGGAATGTTATTGTTTATGTGCTCATATCTCATGAGCTACGTATTGTACTGTGACACAATTTAGAAGGTACATTCAACTAAATGTGTGTATACTGTCTGTAAAATTTCCTGCGGCTACAATTTGTAGTGTAGAAATTATAAATTGTGACGACATACCGAATGCGGTAGTTTTAGTCCATGAACAGCGGAAATGTAGTAAGCGGGGAATTTATTTTTCCTTTCAATTTTTTATGGTTGTCAGCGAGAAATACATCAATAAAGGTTTGAAATTATGATTAATGTATGTTACAAGTCGTAAGTAATCTCGTTCTCATATACTGCATCCATGAACTCTAGTCGCATTATGTGGCAGTTTCTTGCAACTCCTATTTTATGACTATATATCTCCTGAACCATATGTCGTATGTGGTCCTTACCATTACAGAGGGGGTACAACGGCTGTTCGCGTCCGTAGCATCTAGGGATACAGGGATCTTCACTATAGCTTCACAATACATATATCCACTCATGAAATTTGTTATTAACAATCCAACCCAATTTCGTTAGCAGAGATTAGCTAATAGCTTAACATGTCGTAACTGCTACACCCACTGTGGTAATATCAATGATTAGAGCAATGACAACAAATACTTACGTAACAATTTTGAATTTTTGTGTTATGGCATGTTAAGCTATTAGCTAATCTCTGCTAACGCTTGATAATGGTAAACTGATAGCAATGAGAAAAAATAAAGAGCTGTGGTCAATATGTAGTTCTGCAATTATGTCAAAGCTGTTATGCCTCACCGTTCATCTTTCTAAACAAATTTTAATTACACCTTTTATGAAGCCTATGCGTAATTTTTTCGAGATATTCCAATGTCTGCAGCGAAAATGAAAACCCTGCAAATACCCGCAAGGCACCAGTCTAAAATAGAAAGAGAGTACAGTAATTAGATGACTCCGGACGAGCCATGAATTTTGTTATCTTCAACATCCACTCAGCGACAATGACACGAGTAAAATTAGATGAGTAGGTAGCTTGTACGTAACCTCAACGTTTTCCGTGTTCCCTCCAGTATTCTCTTCCAAATGACACCCTCCGGCCTGGTGTTGTTTGTCAGCTGCTGTGAGACGCATTCTCCGCACATTTACGCGCCTACGGCGAGGCTGGGTGGCGATGAAGTTGAGGGCGGAGAACTCTGGTGTGATGCGAAAGTAAACGCCGCGCTCCGCGAGAATAAACACGCGCGCGGCCCGCACAACAAACACAAATGAATTATCACTAAACAGGAGTCGCGGTCGAGTCCCCCGCGCCCTCGCGGCTGGCTTATAATATTTGTGTTTGTTGTTCCTGGGCTGGCTGGCGCTGTTTGTTTTGCGGTGGTGCCGGTGGCGGCGCGCGTGTCGCACTGCTGGTCGCCGGTCAAGGGAAAGGGAGGCCTGCAAGTCCAGTGGCGAACAGGTGACTGTGTGGGAGCAGTTGAGGCGCGCTATTTCTCGACGTCTTCACTGGAGGATGTGACTCTCCATTAGACTTTCACACCGCAGTTATCGTACTGCTTTAAACAGACAAGTGGCTCTTTAATTTCGTATCAAAAAATTTCTTCTTAAAACAGAGAAAGAACTACATTTGTGAGGTTGGCAACACTCCAATAACACACTGAGCAGAATCAGTAAAAACAAAAACAAACACTTCTGATCTGTGAAAAACAACCATAAACAGTGAAACAGTGACAGTGAAAGTAGTGAGAAAACGACACAACATGAAGAACCGGCGGGATTGCACTAAACAGACCGGCATTCCATGATGTGAAGCGAAAAGAAGACAAAATTTCCGTAAGTACCAAACATTAGGCCTACTTTTCAGGGTCCATTTAAGAACTGTTTTCGATCTAAACAAAAACCAAACTGTAGATTTCTACTATTTCAGACCACTGATGATGTTTTACAGTTAATAAAACGAAACGCGTCTGGTGTGAAAAAAATCGCATTTTATTGTAGTTGCAAAAGACGGAAAATCACTACCATTCATAGTTATTTCTTTACAGATTT
Organism: Locusta migratoria; assembly: GCA_026315105.1. NCBI lineage: Eukaryota > Metazoa > Arthropoda > Insecta > Orthoptera > Acrididae > Locusta > Locusta migratoria. Next base: position 883,427,022 of record CM048744.1, on the reverse strand, counting down.
ACCCCAAATGTTTGCAAGTAACTCTAAGAAGCATCAGAAGACCTCTCCACCCAAACACATATACGGATTGAAACTTTTCACTCTGCAGCGGAGTGTGCGCTGATATGAAACTTCCTGGCAGATTAAAATTGTGTGCCGGAACCGGGACTCGAACCTGGGACCTTTGCGTTTCCCAGGCAAGCGCTCTACCGACTGAGCTATCCCGACACGACTCACGATGCCGCCTCAGAACTTTACTGCCGCCAGTACCTCGTCTCCTACTTTCCAAAAATCACAGAAGCTCTCCTGCGAAACATGCAAGGCTAGCACTCCTGAAAGAAAGGATAAGGTGGAGACATGGCTTAGTCACAGCCTAAGGGATGTTCCAGAATGAAACTTTTCACTCTGCAGCGGAGTGTGCCCTGATATGAAACTTCCAGGCAGATTAAAATTGAGTGCCGTGACCGGGATTCGAACCTGGGACCTTTGTCTTTCCCACGCAAGCGCTCTACCGACTGAGCTATCCCGACAAGACTCACGAGGCCGCCTCAGAACTTTACTGCCGCCGTACCTCGCCTCCTACTTTCCAAACTCCACAGAAGCTCTCCTACGAAACATGCAAGACTAGCACTCCAGGAAGTTTCACATACACACATGTTTGTCCGCCATAATCTCCGAAACTACTGGACCGATCCTAATAATATTTGAACGCTGTGTGTGATTTGATCCAACTTAAAAGATTTGACAGCATTTATCTCAATTAGCAGGTCTAAGAGAAGTATAGTTGGTTGTTTGGTGTTTTTTACCGACCCTACCAGTGCTGTTGTAGAGGTTTTAGAATCACAGTCTACGTCAGGTAGTGCTTAGGAAACCATGCCGCGCAATGTTAGTCGTGGGAGACGTCAACCTTAAGAGTATTGATTGGCAGCTCTCTAGTTTCATTTCAGGCGGTACAGACAAGCAGTCTTGCGAGCTATTATTGGACATATTTTCCGAAAACTGTCTTGAATATTTAAACCGACAGCCCAAACGAAATGGAAGTATTTCAGGTCTTATAGCTACAAACAGACCCGAACTAATTAACGATGATGTCGCCAAAGTGTCAATGGTGACCAGAGTTAATAAACCAAATGAGAAGATTATGTGAGTGTTTCTGTTAGAAAGATGCGATAAGCAATTTTTAGCATCACTCTTAGAAAATGGATGGGCATAGTTAGCTTTAGAGAAATATGTGCCTAATAAAGTCGATTAAGGATGAAAAATATCCACCGTGGTATAATAATGTTAGAAAGCTGCTGAGACAGCAAAGTCTGCTGCACTCTCGGTTCAAAAAATACCACGCAAATGATGACAGGTAAAAGTTAATAGAGAGTCTTGCGTCTATAAAGCGTAAATAGCGTAAAATAGTTACCACAGCCATATCATAGCAAAAGATCTTGCCGAGAACACGATAAATTTCTCGTCCTATGTTAAATCGATAGGCGGGTCGAAGACCGCTATCCAGTCACTCGTTGATCATTCTGGGGCAGTAATAGAAAAAGCAAACGGAAAGTTGAAGTTCTAAGTTGGCAGAAAACTTAGAAGAAGCAACAGTTTTAGTAAAGAAACTGCCTACACCACACTTGTGAGTCCTATTTCGGAGTATTGTTGCGCATTGTGTGATCCTCACGAAGTGAGATTGACAGACGATGTAGAGAAAATACAGAAAGTACAGAAAGTGGCAACTCGTTTTGTATTATCGCGTTATAGGAGAGTGTCATGGAAATGATACACGAGTTTGGGTGGAAATCATTAAAAGAAAGTCGTTATATGTTGCGACGAGCTCTAGTTACGAGATTTCTTTCACCAACTCTCTCTTCTGAATGCGAACATATATTGTTAGCACCCACCTACACAGACACGATCATTATAATAAAATAAGAGAAATCAAATCGAAAACTAAAATATTTACGTGTTACTTGTTTGTGCGAGCTATTAGAGAATGGAACTATAGAGAAATATAAAACCTTCTGCCATGAACTTCAATGTGACTTGCAGAGTATCCATGTAGATGTTGATATATACCAGCGTATTGTGCGTGGTGAGATGCAGCTTAAAACAGACTTCGACCTCTTTCGACTGATCACTATTAAAGATGGCAGGTATGTGTAATGTTTTATAGATAGGGGTGAGGGGAATGAGGAGATTGATGGAGAGTGGAGTTCGTCAGAGAGGGCAGACAACAGAAAAGCGGAGAAGAACCATGATGAATGAGAGGAAGGAGATGTACAATGGGTGGGAGGAAAGGGGGAAGGGTACAGTAGAACAGAGGAGATGGGCTAGTGGAAAATGTGATTAAAGGCATAAACTGGGGCGCGTTATTACGAATCACACTACAATTGTTTATTTGGGACGAGAGGAGGCTGGAGAAAGACATGGATAGAGAGATGAGCATAAGAAAGAGGAGCCAGAGGGAAACAGTGGAGACGGCTACCTCGATAGATAGAGGGCGGGGGGGGGGGTGGCTATGCCAAAGAGGAGACGATGGACAGAAAAGGACCGAGAGAATGGAGTATAAGTGATATGTAGAAATGAACGGAATGTTTTTGTTTATTTGCTGTTGCTTGAAGTGCTTAAGTACAAATAAATTACCATAAACACATTAAAAATAACCGACAGTAATCCTTTATTCTATAAGGAATTCAATGAGGACAGTAGAAGAGGCGGAGGAGACACTGGCGTGTGGTAACGTACACTCATTACAAATGAAATAAGAGCATGTGTCCAAAGGTAGCCAGATGTGCCTAGATGAGATTCTTTAAGAAGGGTTAAAGAGTATATAAGAGTGTAAGACTGCAATTAAATATCTTGCACCTACAATATTTTAGGCATAGGTGTCAAAAGAACGGCCAATACAACAAAACGAATTTGTATATGCAAACGTGTTTATAAAACTTTTTTTCTAGTTTTGACTGGCACTTTGTAAATAATATACCACATTCTATAAGAATTAGCATATCATTTTATAAAGAGGCTAACACAAAACTAAGGGTATAGATTTTTAAAATTAATCATACAAGGTCAATGAAACGTACATAATTCGAAAGGTGGTTTGTCACAGATGTTCGAATATAAAAGTTGTGTGTGCACGTAGCCGTTAAGAGTGGTAAAAAGGAAAAGAAAAGTTAGGTGGCAAATTTGTATAGGTAAAATTAGGTCAGTCAATACGCGCTTGGAGTTCCAATGTGAAGTCCTGGGATCGAATCCTTCCGCCCCCAATTTGTTTTTAATTCTTGGTAATGTTCAGTTCTTAACGTTTAATTTAGATTTTTAAATATAATTAAACAATCAGATTATGAACGCAGTGTTAGTATATTCAGATTCATTGCAATAACTTCAATTACTGTCTTGAGAGAGAAATTGTTTTAAATAATATATTTCAAGTGTCACCGTTGATTTTCTATAAGAAGATATTTTTAATGAAAAATTTTAACCCAAGAAGGATGTTTTAATAGTGGAGTGAGAGTTGGAAACATCGCAAGTACAAATTTGAATGAAGACTTAACCCTCGAGCGGACGTGTTGGGGTATTGAGTACCCTAGAGGCCATAGGTGTACTTAGCAGTGCTGCAGCATAGCGGTGTTACTGCAGATAATAAATACTTACCTGGTTCGTAATGGAAGTGTAATGTACGATAGAGGGTTGTGTATTGAGTACACCACGCACCTTCTCGTGAAGGAAAAAAAAAAAAATAGAAATGTAAACAAGCGGCGCACCCGCTCAAGCATAAAAGAAGACATTAGCATTGCTCTGCATTATGCTTTTTCAATTTATAAAGGCAAAGGAATGATCAGCGATAATCTTGCGCCAATGTGACCTATAGCAATAGCTGTGTGTGGAATTATTGCAGATCTGGTTATTAAAATTATGAATGAACTTTCCATAGTCAGTGATGACGATTTAGTGAATGATGAAAGGATTTTTACGAAAAATGTTTTTAATGAAGTTTCGTAATGCTAAATTGTGAAATAAAACAGTTAATTCCCTCATTTGTGTCTTTCATTCTCTCACATATCCTTTTTGTCCTTTGCTCTTTCTTTCACCTGTTCTCATATCATTCACATAAAACCTATAAATTTGCAGTGCTTAATAAATTCCAATTACATTTAAAAAATTCATTTTCATATCTTTGCAAACACAACTGATCGAATGTCGACCACAGGCAATACTAGTTTCTATACTCCGTTCACCGAAATGAGAGACGTACTGTAAACACCAGGGGTGGACAAAACAGGGTCGCTCGCCCAGTTTCGCTGCATCTTTTTCCAGTGTAAGGTCGTTGTGTGTTCTGTTGTATAGCTGTGCTATTAGAAGCGAAACATTTAAAATTCATTTCTTTTCATACTTTTCATAAAGTTATTTTCTACGAAAATTTCCCAAATCCGCATCTTAGCTTACCACGGCAAACACTTTGTCAGGTGTTGGAAATTTCTTACGAAAAACTTTTCTTCGTATCGCATTTCAGTCAAAGTCATCTAGACGTTCTGTAAGCTTCTGTGTGGTTTTATATCGCTTATTTTCATACCAATATCAGTCACTGACAATTCTGAACACAACAGCTGCGATTTATTCACACTAGGAACCATTTGATTCTCTAAAGAACTTTATTACTTCTTTGAACGCTTATTGGGTGGACTCGAATTGTAAAAAAGACATAATGAGGTCTATCTTACATGATACCAATGATAGGAAAGAAAGAGACACGTGAATGCTGAATGCTATTGTAAACACTAATACTATTACTATTTAGCAATTAGTCTTTCAAGATGAAGTTGACAGTCAATACCTATTACCACTGTTATATAACAAGACACACAACGACCAAACAACTGATACGGATGCAGCGAAATGGAGCGAGCGACCCTCTTTTGTCCACCCCTGGTCACGCGCCTCAGTGTGTTTACAGTACGTCTCTCGTTTCGGTGAACGCAGTATACACATACACCTACTAATAATCGGATTATCCGTTGACTTCTTGAGGCACGGATCTGAAGATGAACCAAAATGTCGGACATTGTTTTGAAAACTAATCAACTCTGACTAACCATTTAAATATCTGTTGACGAAGAAAACCCGTACGGTTCCTACAGTGAGTAATTTTCTACCACTTAACAGTACCAGCTGGGTGTTCAACAAACAAACAAACACACACACATACACACACACTCACACACACACAAACTAGCACCTGAAACACGCAAATGTAGTTTCAGAGACGTTTTAAAACTGTAACGGACACAAGTTTATAAACCGACACTGACAATCATAGAACGCTTGTGTGGTGCTGAGGGCCTTTCAGTTTACTGTGATCCTGGACGAAGCGATAAAGCATCGGTGCGGAAGGTTGGCAGCCGTGGGAGGCGGACTTCCCCGCTCATCTCTCACTGTCGCTGTTGCCTCTGGGCGCAGCCACGCGATCCGCAGAGGGCGCCGATATTTTACGTCTGGAAAAATGGTCGCCACCCGCGCCTGCGGCCCCCCTCCATCCCCCCAAGCTGCCCCCACCCCACAACCCTGAGGCGAGCCCCTCTGACGCACACCATGAATCGCACGTCCTGCGAGTGAGCGCTATGATTTATTTAGCGGCGGCCGGAATCTCGTTCCTTTCTGTCAGTAACGAGCAACTCGAGCCGAAATGATTAAAGTGTCCGACCTCGCAGGCAGAGCTTCGCAACTGAGTGTTGAGCACGGATGAACGGACGCACCCGACTCTTACAACGACGTAAGGTGGCTACTGAATGGAAATTTTCTACCTTACATTTTGGTATTATATATGTTGGCAACAACATATATATATAGCCGCGGTGGAGTAGCCGAGCGGTCTAAAGCGTCTCACTGCGGAGCGCGCCGTTGCTCGCCGTGGAGGTTCGAGTCATCCCTGGGGCATGGGTGTGTGTGTGTGTTTGTCCTTAGGTTAGTTTATCTAGGTTTAAGTAGTTTGTAAGCTACGGACTGATGATCACGTATTTTGGTCCGATATTTTGGTATTATATATGTTGGCAACAACATATATATAGCCGCGGTGGAGTAGCCGAGCTGTCTAAAGCGTCTCGCTGCGGAGCGCGCGGTTGCTCGACGTGGAGGTTCGAGTCCTCCCTGGGGCATGGGTGTGTGTGTGTTGTCCTTAGGTTAGTTTACCTAGATTTAAGTAGTTTGTAAGTTATGGACTGACGACCACGTATTTTGGTCCGATATTTTGGTATTATATATGTTGGCAACAACATAGCCGCGGTGGAGTAGCCGAGCGGTCTAAAGCGTCTCGCTGCGGAGCGCGCGGTTGCTCGTCGTGGAGGTTCGTATCCTCCCTGGGGCATGGGTGTGTGTGTTTGTCTTTAGGATAGTTTACCTAGGTTTAAGTAGTGTATAAGCTACGGACTGACGACAACGCATTTTGGTCCGACATTTTGGTATTATATATGTTGGCAACAACATATATATATCCGCGGTAGAGTAGCCGAGCGGTCTAAAGCGTCTCGCTGCGGAGCGCGCGGTTGCTCGCCATGGAGGTTCGAGTCCTCCCTGGGGCACGGGTGTGTGTGTTTGTCCTTAGGTTAGTTTACCTAGGTTTAAGTAGTTTGTAAGCTACGGACTGACGACCACGTATTTTGGTCCGATATTTTGGTATTATATATATATGTTGGCAACAACATATATATAGCCGCGGTGGAGTAGCCGAGCGGTCTAAAGCGTCTCGCTGCGGAGCGCCCGGTTGCTCGCCGTGGAGGTTCGAGTCCTCCCTGGGGCATGGGTGTGTGTGTTTGTCCTTAGGTTAATTTCCTAAATTTCTTTTCATTGTGACATTCCAATGATACTGATGGCGAAAATAATTTTATCAAGTTTCCATTGGACTGAGACTAGGGTGTTACGACAGATCCGATGATGACACTATAAGTATATTAAAAAACCTCCCGGTCTTGGGTGTTCGTTTATGAAGTATAATCAGAATTTGATTTAGACAACTTCTGAAAATCAGTTCACCCAACTAAAAGAAATCTCGTTGGTCAAAAGACTAATATAGATACTGGGTAGGCGTGGAAATTTGAAAGTTACATGAAATGTGTGTGAAATTGTCCTGTTCCCAAGTTCAAAAGACCGATCTGTGATACCTCTCATTGAATTCATAGGTGTATCGAATCATTTTGTATCTGATAACAGAATTGTTTCATATGCATAGAAACAAAATATGAAACTTAAAATGTACGTATATATAATTTGCTACAATAGAAATTGCGTCACTAATTTTAATTTTTATTGTTAAAAATTTCCGGGCTGTGATGCCTTGGTCTTGTGGATTTGCTATTAAAACACAACGTTTCGTCCCCATCTGCGGAGGACAATCTCAAGGGGGATCGTGGCTTTTTTAAATGTATTTAGTCTAGTGTGCCTAGGTCAGGCATTTAAAACAGCAAGCAAAAGCCTGTCATTTGGTTCCGCTATGTAAAAGATACGTTTGCGGTGTGGGGGCATGGCAGAGAGGAACTACATCGTTTCCTTGAACTCATCAACGGGATTAATTCTAGAATTCAGTTTACTAGGGAGAATCAGGCAGACGGAATTTTCTTGACGTGTCAGTTTTCAAAAAGATTAATGGCAGCTTGGGCCATACATTTTACCGGAAGCCCACACATATAGACCGTTATCTGCATCGGGATTCAAGTGAAGGAACATCTGAAAACTGCAACTACTCGACGCCGAATTGAAACACCTGACTGACGCTTTACTCAGGATTGGCTATTCGTCCACAGAGAAGAGCAGAGTGTTGAGACCGCCACATAAAATTCAGAACGATGAAAAGGTTTCTGTGAAATCTTAAGTCTTCCTACATTTTATTAAGGACGTCACCGACCGCATCGGTAAAATTTAGACGAAATGGAATGTCGCCGTAGTATATAAACCTACTCTTAAGATACTGGATTACCTGAAATCGGTAAAGGATGCACGTAAACAGCTGGAAGAAGCGTGAATTTGTAGGATTCAGTGAAGGTGAGACGGGTACCAGAAAAAGAATAGTCAAAATACGACTAGCAGAGCACAAGGGTAACTATAGAATGGGAGTACAGGATGGTTACAGTAAAACACTTCAGAGGGCTCCCACGAATAACGAGTGTCTGTAAGACAATGAAACACCGTGGAAAAATTGATACGGGTGTGCGGAAGATATAAAAATTGATTCTGCGTTTGTTTGTGTTTAGAAAACTAGCAAAGCACACCACTTTCCTCTGCCTGCACTTTCTCCCCTAGGCCTTCCAGGTTGGTACACGTTACTTCTGTGATGCCATCGATGTACCTCATCCTATGCCGGCCTCTTCTTCCAGTGCCTTCGATCATCCCCAGCATGAATGTTTTTTTCCAGTGAGGCATCTCTTCGCATTGTGTGTCCCAAATAGGTCAGCTTTTTTTTTAAATATTAGACCTTCCAGGAAGTAATCTGGTTTTATTTGCTCCAATGTAGATCTGTTGGTTCTATTTGCCTTCCATGCACTCCTAAGAATTTTCCTCCAGCACAACAATTCAAAGGAGTCAATTCTTCGCCGTTCAGCCTTTCTAATGGTCCATGTCTCACATCCATACATAACAACTGGGAAGACCATATTCACAGTAGGTATCTTTGTTGTTAAAGTTATGTCTCTGGACCTTATAATCTTTCCAAAATTTGATATCGCCATTCTACCGAGCAACAAACGTCTCTTAATTTCTTGGCTGTAGTCGCCATCATCAACGATGTGGGAACCGAGATAATTGAACGTGGTCTCCACCTCCATTGATTCTCCTATTATATCCCATGAATTAATAGGTGTAGTTCCCATAATATTTCCTTCTTCACATTTAGCCTGAGACTGGTCTTTTCACTTTCGTTTCTACCTTCAGCAACAGAGTCTGTAACTCTTCTTTCTGCCAGCAGTATGGTATCATCTACACATCTGAGGTTGCATTCCTTTCTCTTCTTCATCTATCCTGGTATTCCTCATAACGTGCTCTGCAAACATATTGAATAAGAACGGAGACAATATGCAGCCTTGTTGGACCCCTTTCTGAATATCCATTTCGTTGTGCCATAAAAAGTTATCGCTGTGGCTTCTTGGTTAACGGGCCGCGGTGGCCGAGGTGACTGAGGCGCTCCAGTCACGGTCAGCACGGCCACTACGGTCGGGGGTTCGAATCCCCCCTCGGGCATGGATATTTGTGCCGTCATAGTTCGTAAGTAGTTCATAAGTAGTTTGTAAGTTTAGGGACTGATGACCCCGTAGTTAAGTCCCATAAGCTTAACAAACATTTGAACATTTGAACTTGGTTAACGTGTAAACTCCGTATCAGATGAATGAGGTGAGTCGGTACTCCCATTTTATTGAGTACTTCCCATAATTTGTTGTGATTGACGCAGTCAAAGGCTTTGGCATAATCAATAAAGCAGAGGTACTCATCTTTCTGAAACTCTCTTGCTTTTCCATAATTCACCGAATGTTGGCAATTTGATCTCTCGTTCCTCTCTCTTTTGTAAAAGCGGCTTGTTCTTTCGGTAGCTCTCGGTTTAGATATTGGCGAAGTTTGTTTTGTAAGATTTTCAGCATGACCTTGCTAGCATGCGAGATGCGTGCAATTGTTCGGTGATCTGATCATTCCTTAAGCCGTCGGCACACGGAACGTGTATCTGACGTCACAACGTACGAACCGCACGTTGGCGAGGCTTTCCCAACGTGTCGGGCAGTATCAAGCATGCCAGATATTCTCAACGAGCGTCTGAACGATCACCAATAAGGTGGGAGAACGCCACCGACTTCACACCATGTGGCTATCCGGGGAGGGGGCACCTCTTTTCTGTTGACGGATGAAGACGCCATATTGGCCGTCGTATTTCATGGGTTCTATGTGTATAACTTAGGTCTTATGAATGTATGACATTTCAAAGCAAGTAAAAGTAACTGAGTAAGTTAAGAATCTTTCTAAAAGCTGGAGTTAGAGGTACTATTTGTTGGAATAAATGACTGGAAACGTCTTATAAGTGGTTAAAAAATTCCTGTATTACAGTAATATGCCATTTCAAGGCAAGGCGGACTGAAAATCTATTAACACGAAATGTTCTTTACATCATTTTTTGCAATTACGTCAGCAAACGACATATCTGCCAGTAGTGTATTCAGTGCATCTAATACCATCGTCGATGGCAGTTCGATACGTCAGTGGCTGTAGCATAGGCAGCAAAGTCGTGGACTGTGAAATGAAATATCCTACGGCGGTAGTTCAAGCCTACTCGAGGGCGAGTTTTTTTCCTTCTTTTATTCGAATATCCTTAGAGACACGTAGACTTTCCTATATATTTCATAGAAGTATACTGCATAATTCGATGCTTTGTACACATAAGTGCGCATCCTCTGAAGAGTGATTTTGTTGCTTTCGTTTTCTAACAGTGAAATTTGCATCTTACTTAGACTTAAATACGTATTTAATTGCATCACGTATTAAATACTAACGTACGTAAAATACTTCCACTAAATAGTAACATTGACCGTTGAAAAATGACCTTTCTAAGTTTTACAAAAAGCGAGACTGTTGCAATGTTTGCCTCATGGGAAGGCCTTTTCTAATTTTATATTGCACAAACTTTTATAATTATTGATGTTACATGCAGCTTTTATAGGAGTTATGTTCATTGATATTTTGTATTTACTTATGTAGGCCTATATCACAGATCATACCGAAAATATGCATAAGCGCGGAAATAACCGATTTAATAAAGGAAAGCAGGAATTCCATTCTTTTGATTTCGTGAACAGTGTGATTCCAGAACATGATGCCACCGACAACTGTCGCTGGAGCTTGCTGAGAGCACGTGTAGCTCATTGAGGCACACGTCTCGTATGCACCAGTCGTGCCGTCTCCGAGCGCTCAGCCACTCGTTCAAATCGGCACGTTGACCGCACTCGTTCAGACACACGCTCCGTGTGCAGACGGCTTTACAGATTCCCTTTTTTGAAATCGGGATGAATATTGATCTTTTCCAGTCTTCTAGCCACTGCTGCGTGCTCCATATATTTGGACATATTGAGTGCAGCACTTTCACTGCCTTTTTTCCAATGATTTCAAATAATTCTACTGGTATCACATCATGTCCACTAGTTTTGTAATTAGCCATATTTTCAAGGGTCCACTTGACTTTGCTCTCGAAAATATCTGGCTCTAGTTCTAAAATAACATTAGAATCAGCACAGCAGCACTGTCAGTATGCAGTTCATTCTTGTACAGGTCTTCTACGTATTCTGCCCGCATTTCCTTAACATCCTCTGCTTAACTTAGATCTTTCCAACTTCTAGCTTTCATCATTCTAATTTTTGCCCGGAATTGTACTTTAATTACCCTATTTTTTTGTAATGATCTCTTGTCCTCCCCATTTTGTAACTATCCTCAACTTCTTTGCACTGTTCATTAGAAATGTTGAAATGTTTGTAAACGTTATGTTACTTAACTGCAGGGTCATCAGTCCTAACTTACAAACTACTTATGAACTAACTTATACTAAAGAAAACACAAACATCCATGATCGAGGGAGGTTTCGAACCTCCGACGCGGGGGACCGTGCGAACTGCAGCGTGGCGCTGCAGAACTCTCGGCTACTCCCGCGCGTCTGTTCATTATAGAAAATATTTTTGTCTTTTGTAGCAAATTGCCTAAACTCTTTATTTAATTTAAGCATAGCTGATCTGTGCCCCTTGGTTTTTGATTTCCTTCGTTTTTTACAGTGATTTCCCTAAATCACTCCAGAGAAATTTCGGCTTGGTTCCTTTTAAAAGGCAAGGCCGATTTCCTTCTTGAATCCCGAATAAACTATTCCAACGTATGCTGCATCTCTAATGACCACGTTGTGAACGGGCCCGATCTTACTTCTTGTTCTTTTCTGACCCAATGGTGCCCATTTCAGCTCAATGGGGAACAATCCAGTTCTGTTTTAGCGGGAACGTTCTTTGTATTAGGAGCACTGTGCTGCACCTGAGGCAAAATTACATGTTCTACAGGGGCTTTGATGGGTCTCAGCGAGCGGTATTTCATAGAAGCCCTTTCCAGCTCAATTCACTTCTGAGCACCCGTTTCAGAAATTCCTGTGAATTCTGCTGTTCCAAGAGAACAGTTGGCTTCCAGAGCTTACTGATTACGTAAACCCGATATGGAACCTCAATCGGAGAAAGAGAATAGTGTATGCTATATTCCTATGAACCGTAAGATGCCTTCCATTTCTCTAAAAATCTCACCTTTGACTTTCAGCTGCAGTTTTCAACCTTACCTAGCTTCCGGAACTGACATTAATCAAAATTATGGCCGAACTACACTGACCACAAAGGATAAAAATAAAATAAGTGGATAACTATTCAGTTCATATTAAAATTTTCTACATTTCTTCTGTCAGTTTGTCCTTCTCTACCTTCATAGCTCAGACGACAGCGTCACTATCACACAGGAGTGTCCCGCTGATTCCAGGCAGGGGACTGGGTGTTGTGTGTTAAAATCACGATTCATCATCATCGACAAACAAGTTGTCGAAATGGCGTCAAATATAAAGACTTGCAACAGAATGGCCTTAGCTGAGTTGGAGAATTCCCGTCCAAAAAATTCCATACGATCGTAGGAAATAGGATGTGTTTCGCAGGAAAAACGACTGCAGTTTGTCTGTAGGCTCAAATCTCTCTAAAGTTCACCCTGGCTTTCTTCACGCGAGTATAGTAACAGGAAGTTGAAGGAAGCAATATACTGGTTGAATCTTCGAGAAACATAGGGTCACGGAACTTGTGACAGTAGCCCATACGGTGATACAGAACGACAAACTTAACAGCGTTAACCTATAACCTCTGTGATGGTTTCGGTCTTGGTAAGAAAAACTTGTAGCGAAGCTTGCTGCTCTGCTTCGCATGTCCTCCATTTTATCTGTCATTTCTTTCAGAGTATGCTGACACAATAGCCCCATACCTAGCTATCATGTACAACCATTTTCTCAGCGAAAGTTCCGTATTCAAAGACTGGAAAGTTGTACATGTCGTTACAATATTCAAGAAAGGAAATAGAAGTGATCCGCAGAATTAGAGGTCTATATCTTTGACGTCGGTTTGCAGCAGGATTTTAGAACATGTAGTATCCTCAAATATTATGTACTAACTCAAAAAGAACGACCTATTGTCCTACATCTAACATGGATTCAGAGAGTATCGTTCGTGTGAAACACAGATAGTTGTTTACTCACATGATGTGATGACTACTATCGACAAGGAACGCCAGAATTTCTAAATTTCATGAAGGCTTTGGCACCGTACCTAAAAAGCGTCTTCCAATCAAATTGCGTGCTTATGGAATATCGCCATAGTTGTGCTACTGAATTTGTGATTTCCTGTCAGAAAGGACACAGTACGTTGTAATAGAAGGAAAGTCACCGAGTGGAACAGAAGTGGTACCTGGCGTTCCGCACGGAAGTCTTATTGGGCCCCTAATGTTCCTTATTTTTGTAAACGATTTAGGAGATAATGTGACGAACTCTGTTTCATTGTTCACGGATGATGCTGTCAGTTATCGGTTATTAAAGTTACCAGAAGATTGAAAACAACACAAAAAATTATTCAAATGTATATACATGGAGAAAAAATTGAGAATTGACCCTTAATCATGATAAGTCGTCCATATGACCACTAAATGAAATCCTTTAATTTCATTTACTCCATAAATCAGTTAACTCTGCAGGCCCTCAGTTCAACTAAGTACCTAGGAATAACAATGACGAGCAACTTAAATTGGAAAGAACACACAGAAAATACCGTAGGAAAGGCGAAACAAGACTACGTTTCGTTGGTAGAACTCTTAGAGGGTGCAACATTTCTACTAAAGAAATTGCCTACAGTACACTTTGGAGTATTGCTGCGCGCTCGATCCCCATCAAGTGGGAGTGACAGACGATTTAGAGAAAGTGCAGAGAAGGACGGCTCGTTTTGTATTATCTCGATAAAGGGAAGAGAGTGTCACGAAAGTGATGCACGAAATGGGGTGGAAATCATTAAAAGAAAGAGTCATTTTTGTGGCGAGATCTTTTTGTGAAAATTCTTTCACCAACTTTCTCTTCCGAATGCCAACATATATAGTTAGCACTCACCTTCATAGGGAAACATGATCATCATAATAATATAAGAGAAATTAGATCGAAAACAGATCTCGGTGTTCCTTTTTCCGTAAGCTATTAGATAATACATCTATAGAGAAATGTTATAGAAGTGGTTCGATGTACCCTCTGCCATGCACTTCAATGTGACTTGGACAGTATCCACCTAGATGAAATTTCCACTGGCTAATAATGTTCAGGAGTGGTCGAACGAGTGTACCGTCAACTGCTTCCTTTCTTAACACATTCGGGACGACAGACTGTTGATTTTTCTTGGTCTTGACTTCTCTTGTGACGTAAATTGAACCCTACGTGCCCAACAATACAATATATAGCAAGAAAAAAATTGATGATATCAGTATAATTTTGACGTCCACCACAGTGTGGTGCGCAGACCGCTAGGATAGATAATGACGTTATGGTAGGCATACCCGCATGACAAACAACCAGCAACGAACCTCTATCTATATCCCAATTTTTTTTTTTTTTTTTTTTTTTTTTTTTTTTTTTTTTTTCTGTTTGATTTCATACTTTGAACGGTATATTTCATATTCTGATATATTTTGTAACGTAACTAATTTTTATTTTTACTTTTCAAGGGATATTTCCCGTTCAAATTTAGACACATGAGTTTCAGAAAATTGGGGACAAGTAATAATCGGTGTAAATAATGTATTTATTATACAAGAAAATAGTTATATATGAAAGAATGTTAAATAAATGAAAGAAAACAGTAAATGTAAGAAAATCACTTCCGCTTGGAAAGTAATCCCCTAAATGTCCACTTGTCGCCTAATGGAAGAAATAGTTTGTGTTCTGATACCTTCGCTAATGGATCGTTCTACTTTGCATCTAGTAATCTGTTACCTGCTCGGATCAACTGCTGAGTTTCTTCGAATAATATGTCCTATAAATAAAACTAGCTTTTGTTATCTGCAATGTCTTTATTTATTTAAGCCGCGGTGGAGTAGCCGAGCGGTCTAAGGCGACTCGCTGTGGAGCGAGCGGTTGCTCGCCGTCGGAGGTTCGAGTCGTAGCTAGGGCGTGGGTGTGTGTGTTATCCTTAACATAATTTACCTTAGTTTAAGTAGTTTGTAAGCTACGGACTGATTACCACGCAGTTTGGTGCGATAGATTTACAAATATTTTATTTATTTGAGTGGTCTTAGGAAAATAAGTTTGGTTAATAGTCTGTGGATGTATCTTCACGTTATTCACATAACATGCTTTTCCAATATATGTAATAAATTCTCAAATATTATCCAACAGCACAGATTTTTTGGACGTTCCCAGGAACGTTAGTACAATTCATAAACATCTTGACGTTTGTCCAGATAAGAAGTTGGTGTTAAGATTCGTTAACAGACGCAGTTTTGAAGTTTGCTAATGTACTCAGAGGTCTGTTCTTCATGTTCTTTAACTGTTGCATGTGTAATCTTTGATATATATATATATATGTACTGTTTCAGATTATACATGTACTAGAAAACGTATTTAATGTATACATACGAATATAGCACAAAATAAACCTTTTATCAGCTAACTATAATAATTCAATGCTTTAAAACATATAATGCTGCAGGCCCTAGAACGTGGGTGTAGGAAATCATTTATCGCTAATGTTTATTTTCGCTTTGAGGTAACAGCCAAATGGACAGCTGCAACAACATGTCAAGAATGAATGAACCTGATTCCAGCAAACTATCATTTAATACAACATGTAAGTATGTGTGGTCATATCGTAAGATACTGCATGAAATGCTCAACAGTTATACAAGTTTGGTGCACAAATAAGTAGAGCAAATAAATATCGGGAACTTAGTTCTAAAATGAAATATGAAATACACCACTTCTACTCATGCCGCATTATTTAATGAACACGAATTCAGACAAGAGGTTTTACACTTAAGTCTGTTGGAGAATAACGATTCAAAAAGGCCAAAGATTATATAAGAGAGAGGGAGGGAAATAAAACAAACATAAAAACCATCTCTTCTCCACACTTCACCCTCTCTAACTGAATTCCCCTCCCCCACCTACCGTCCACCCTTGAGGCATTACTACTGTACCTCTTGCTCTTCACCCTTGACCTCCATCTCTACTGCTTGCTACTCGACACCTATTGTATGCTCATGATCTGCCCCCCTCCCCCGTCCCCTTTCCCGCGACCATTCTATTACCAGGCAGATATTGAAGTTCATAGTTACCGACTCACTTGCCATATATAAAAATAAATACACAATTATGTAATTAAAATAATAATGGATAAATCGGTAAGCAATATTGGCAACACTCCAAACCAAGAACGATACAAATTCAAACAGAAAAGCTCAGACATATCTTAAAAAAACCTCATTAGTTCTTTCTTACTTATGGAAAGATCCTTAGTGCTGCATTACAGGCTAGAAAAAAAAATCATGAAATCTCAACACTGTAAGCATGCCTGTCGATCAACGACTGTACTACACCCATTAATTTATAAAAAAAAGAAAAAAAATACAGCCCTCAGTGGCAAGTTACATTTAAATATGTTACCTAGGTTTCGATGTCGCAAACGAACCTACGTAACAAATTTAAATGTAGCTTGCTACTGAAGGTCGTATTTTTTTATAAAATGTAAGAAATCATGGAATGTTCATATCTGCGCTCCATGATGGGAAGCGAAAATCTATGATAAAATCTCGGTAAGTAAAATATCAATATATGACATATTTTAAGAAACTATTTTTTGAATTAACAAAACAAATAGTACATATCTGCAGTTGCAGACCATTGATGATGTTCCATATTCATAAAACGAAACTCATTTGGTGAAAACAGATCACAGTTTATTGTACTTGCATAGGTGGACAATAACTACTTTTTAGTATTATATTTTTTCGTTTGCCTGAGATCTAGAAGGGGAGGAAGGGACGGGTCCCCTCGCCCATCGGTACAAGGTAATGTACAAGCAGCTTCCCAACCTCAAATGACATATTGTCTAGAACACAATTTGGATTCCTGAAAGTTCCGATATCGTGAAGGCTATTTTCATCTACAGTGAGAATGTACTTAGTTCAGTAGATAATAAATTACAAGCAGCATGTATTTTCTGTGATTTATCAAAGACATTTGATTGTGTCAACCAAAACATCCTTTTAAGTAAAGTAGAATTTCAGGGTGTCACGGGAATTGCTGTAAAATGGTTCAAGTCATCACTCTCTCACAGGAAATAAAGGGTGTCAGTGCAAGGGACTTGTAAATTAAGCCAACAGTCATCATCATAATGGGATGAAATTACATGTCGTGTCCCACAAGGATCCATCTTAGGGCCAATGCTTTTTCTTGTGTCCATTAATGACCTCTCATCAGTTACACTGCCAGAAGCAGAGTTCGTTTTGTTTGCGGATGATACAAGTATTGCAATAAATAGCATGTCGAGCTTAGTTCTAGAAAGGTCTGCTAATGATATTTTCATAAATATTAATAAATGGTTTAAAACCAACTCTTTGACATTAAACTTTGGAAAGACTGACTACATGCAGTTCAGAATATGTAAGAGATTCCCATCCAGTATATGCATAAAGTATGAAGAAGAGTAGTAAGAAGAGGTTGACAGTATAAAATTCCTGGGATTATAGCTTGATAATAAATTCAGTTGGGAGGAGCACACCACAGACTTGCAGAAACGACATTCCCTAATGTCATATGGTATAAAATTTTGGAGTAACTCTTCATGTAAGGCAAAAGATTTCAGACTCCAAACGCGTGTAATACGTATTATTTGTGGTGTAAATTCACGGTCGTCTTGCGCAAGCCTCTTCAAAGAACTAGTTATATTAACTACTACCTCTCAGTTTATTTATTCCTTAATGAAATTTGTCATAAATAATACATCCCTTTTCCTAACAAACAGCTCAGTTCATACCTACAATACTAGGAACAAAAATGATCTACACAAGGACTTAAAAGCACTTACTTTAGTGCAAAAATGGGTCCACTACTCAGGAACACATATTTTACATAATTTACCAACAGCCATAAAAAATTAGCTACAAATAAAGATCAGTTTAAGAGGAGCCTAAAAGATTTTCTAGTGGCCAACTCCTTCTACTCCACTGACGAATTTTTAAATAAAACCAAATGATGCATGTATCATGTATTGATGCAAGTATTATTATATTATTAGTTTGTAAAAATGTATGTACCTGTATTAGTATTATTATATTAACTGTTTAAAAAAAAGTGAAAAAGAAATATGTTCCACATCCACGAGGATCACCTCAACATGTATCTATGGAACGAAGCAACTTACCTGATCTAATCTAACGGAGGCCCTTGTACGGTTTGAAACTATCAGCACTAAATTCGTTTCACATAAATGTGTCATTTGGTCCTGGGGAGTAAATTATAATGCTTGTCGTTTTCGTGTGAAGTGTCCATAGCCACAGCGTTTCCAACCGGTGTCGTAATGTCGGCGCAAACAAGTTACTTTGATGGCGGCGTGTTATTTCTGTTCCGCGAACCCGTCCGTCAGGCGATTAGAGCGCCGCGTGCGGCCAGCAGGCGCACTAGCGGCGATGTAAATGCTACCCTGATTGCTCCAATGGCGGGCCCTTTGTGACGTTTCTCCCCGCGCCAGCCGTTTCACACGAATCTCGTAATTGTTGCTATTACCTCGTTGCGGCTGTACAAACTCCGCGGAAAGTGCCGCGGAAATGCCAATTCGCAAATGTCCTGACAAACGCAAACTGCTCTGCAAGGCCTGAGCGCCGCGCGCTATGTGGCAACTGCAGCATATCGACATTAATCCATGTACACCTCCGTACCTTCAAGAACACTGGTACCGAACCTGGGGCAATTACCCCCTGAGGTATAAAATGAAATTCTTTGAGGGGTAAAATCAACATGTTTTAATTGTGTATCGACCATTAAAGTAAATTATTTGCGAAAGGTCATTTTTAATACTTTGTAACACTGCAACACTAATTTTATAAGTAAGCTATGACCTTTCAAACATTAAAACAGAAAAGATTGCAACAACTATCGAGGTATCTCCTTAATTAGCATTGTAGGCAAAATGTTCTCAGGTATTGTTGAAAGGAGAGTGCGAGTATTAATTGAGAACAAGTTAGATGAAAATCAGTGAGGGGTTAGGCCTTTTAGAGGCTATCAGGACCAGATCTTTAGCTTACGGCAGCTAATGGAAAATTGCTATGAGTGGAACAGGGAATTGTATTTATGGTTCATAGATCTGGAAAAGACTTTTGACCGTGTTCCTAGGAGGAAGCTACTGTCAGTTCTTCAAGATGATGGTATAGGAGGCGAACTGCAGGCAATTAAAGGGCTTTACATAGACTGTCAGGCAGCAGTTAGAGTAGATGGCAAATCAAGCTCACGCTTCAGGGTAGTTTCAGGAATACGACAAGGCTGTAACCTGTCACTACTAATATTCATACTATTCATGGATCATATGTTGAAAACAGTAGACTGGCAGGGCAGGATTAAATTAGGTGAAAACAAAATAAGCAGTCTCGCATATGCGGATGACTTAGTTGTAATGGCCGATTCGATTGAAAGGTTGCTAACTAATATTTCAGAGCTCCATCAGAGGTGCAAGGATTACGATACGAAGATCAGCATCTCCAAAACGAAAGTAATGTCGGTGGGAAAGGGATTCAAACAGATTGAGTGCCAAATAGGAGGAACAAAGTTGGAACAGGTAGACAGTTTTAAGTACCTGGGATGTATTTTCTCACAGGATGGCAACATAGCGAAAGAACTGGAATCGAGGTGCAGCAAAGCTAACGCAGTGAGTGCTCAGCTAAGATCTACTCTCTTCTGCAAGAAGGAAGTAAGTACCAAGACTAAGTTAGCAGTGTACCGCTCTATCTTTCGACCAACTTTGTTGTATGGGAGTGAAAGTTGGGTGGATACATGTTACCTTATTTATAAGGTAGAGGTTACAGATATGAAAGTAGCAAGAATGATTGCAGGTACCAATAGATGGGAACAATGGCAGGAGGATGTCCATAATGAGGAAATAAAAGAAAAGCTGGGAATGAACACCATAGATGGAGCAGTTAGAGCGAACATACTGAGATGGTGGGGTCATATTTCACGCATGGGAGAAGGAAGGTTACCTAAGAGACTCATGGGCTCGTCAGTGTAGGGTAAGAGGACTCAAGGTAGACCAAGAAGAAAGTACTTAGATTCGGTGCAGAATGATTTTGAAGTGAAAGGCATAACATCAGACGAGGCATCAATGTTAGCATTGAATAGGGTATCATGGTGGAATTTTATTAGAGGTATTATGCTCCAGACTGAACGCTGAAAGGCATAATCAGTCTCTAATGATGATGATGATGATGATGATGAGCTATGACCATTAAAGGTAGCATGAAAGGTATTACAGAAATCAAAGTGGGAGTTCTTTGATTGCCGGCCGCGGTGGCCGAGGTGACTGAGGCGCTCCAGTCACGGTCAGCACGGCCACTACGGTCGGGGGTTCGAATCCCCCCACGGGCATGGATATTTGTACCGTCCTAGTTCGTAAGTAGTTCATAGGTAGTTTGTAAGTTTAGGGACTGATGACCCCGTAGTTAAGTCCCATAAGCTTAACAAACGTTTGAACGTTTGTACTTTGATATGTCTGTGCTCGCATAGAGCCTAGAGATCTTTGCAGGACCGGCCTGAACAAATTCGGCACCTCAGGCAAATTATTTTAATGGCGCCCCATTTAAATAATAAAATCGCAACAAAACATTAATGTAAAATACACAATACAGATTACACACTGAAACGTGGTCCCTGAGAGGAGAATGTTGGGAGCTAAGGCTTGCATTCATCTCGTAGCGCAGTGGCTGTTAGAACAAGCTCCGCCTCTTTCTCCCAGGGGTGCCAGCTTATGGCCTATAGCTTACAGGATTTAAAAGAATCAATATGTGTACGGGGTTAAAGCGTCACAGATGAAACACGAAATTATCACTTTAAACTGGAACGTATATCTACAAAATATTAATATTTTTTAGAGATTTATTAAGCGGGTGTAGCAATGCTTTCTGCCATTTTTATTGTCGTAACAATCGGAAGTAACATTCCTCACACCACTTTCAAGGACAGCATTCCTTTTCCTAAAAGAAGTCGTCGGGGTACGTTGATTTATTTTAGCAAATAACAAAGTGGAAGGCAATAATCTATACCAAGCTCAAATCAACAATACATTGACGATGTCTACGGTGTACAATGCTGTTACGAGGTAAGGTTGGTAGGGATCATAATCATTCCGTAGACACACGAACTCAGCCGAATTCCGCCGAACACAGAGGGGCCACAAAAAGTGTGTGATATGTACATTTCTTTTATTCAAATACATAATCACAACATATACATTACATAAACATATTTCTCCATTAAAATGGGACACATCATATACTTTTATACAACAATGTTACTTTTTAATCGTGTTTACATTTTGTCTTTTAAAAAGGTTTTGGTTGATAATTTACAATAATTGATACAGTTATAAGCTTCTTATACAAAGAGTCACACAAATTTTATTTTTCTTACATTGGGTTTTGCAAAATCTCAGACGATCTCCTTTAAATCAATTATGTCTTTACAGTTTTAATTTCGAGAAACTGCGCTCACCACGGGCTACAGACACAGGAAGAATGAGGAACACTCTTAGTGCAGTAACTAAATTAGGTACAATTTATATGTGCATGTTTTAGAAATATAACTCAGAACGTCCTGTGACCCTGAGTTATTGGGTACTCTACTAGCAATGGCTTGTAATTCATTGCACAGATCAGCAGCATCAATATCTTTAGAGTCTTTGTGAGTTAGAGACTCTTCCAAATTAATTCTTCAAGAACAGCTTTGGGAGTTTTATTTTGTACATTAGGTATGTTTTACACAGAGCCAAATACATGATTTAGGTTGTTAATCTGTTGAAATCTCGTGTCAATTGAATTTACTGCAATATCGCCAGTTTTTAAATTTTATTTATCAAAATTTTAAATTATTTTTAATCTCTGTGATTTTCTTATGTTAATGACAATGTTGTAATTGTAGTTAGTTGTACATGAAATTTAAATACATCAATTTGTTTTGTTTTTGAGAAAAGGAAATTTACAATTTCAGAACACATTTCTGGATAATCAGCGATCGTTAATGAAATTACGGTTTTAAAAACACAATCTCGACCGTAAGAGAATTTTTCTTGTTCTTATGCAACCGGTTTCAGTCCAGAATGAAGCTTTCACTCTGCAGCGGAGTGTGCGCTGATATGAAACTTCCTTGCAAATTAAAACTGTGTTCCTGAACCGGGACTCGAACCGGTGAACTTTGCCCTCAGACCGACTGCAATACAGTAATATTGCAAATATTAAGAAGGATGTACAGAACACGATATTATGGCAATAAACAGAAGAATAATAACAATGTGAAATGTTATATCCACGACAGCCGTAGGCGGGTGAGGAACCTTTGGCTGTGGAAATCAGCTGCGGAGTACTGCAGTAACGGTCGAGCTTATATATGCAGACTCCGCTCCCTCCCCCTCCCCAAATGCAGAATTACGTTATTGAGAGTCAATCATGTACTTCTTAATAATTTTTGTTGTCTTACAGGCTACAGTTATATTAAAAACGGGGGATAAATTTTACAGATTTTTACATTCGTTGTGACTGGTAACAATTTAGATAAAATCATTTTGAAGAAAGATTAAAAATATTTGTTTTTATCAATGTTTTTATACTTAAAAGTTAAGATTTCTGATTAAAACGCAAAACAAAATGTTCATTATGCTGAGTCATGGGTATAACTTTGTTAGAGAAGTGTGTACACGAATGCAATTATTTACATGTATTTCTTGGGATTATTAGAAGATGGAGGAGGCATTCAAGGAACAGTTACAAGAGGTCGTCAAAAAGTTCGAAAAAGCATTTTACTCTAAAACTGAGTTGCTCACATTTTAGAAACAAATCACTATCTTCGCATCTTAGTTGCATATTCAAATCTACCCTTTCAGGTCATGAATATTTCATTCCAGAACCTTTTCATAATGACGTGAACCAAAATTACTCAAAGCTAATTCTCACTGCATCATGACGAATCGAGTAGACAAAAATCTGCAGCACTGCGGCTTGGCAGTAGTTTTAGATGAGTGTCACAAATGTGTAATTTGTTGTGCACAGGTAGGATAGAAATCTTACAAGGTATTCCGAATTAAGAAAGTAATTTGGATCAGTCCTTTCATTCAAACAATCTGTTAAAATTTGTTTCAGGACGTAAATTTTTTTGTATTGACACAGAACTAGTCAGATGCGTTTCATGTACTTCAATTGTTGTTCTCTCGTATTAAATTGCCATTTTCCAAATACCTCTACGAAGCATACCTTTAGAAGCAGTTTCTCGTGTGGCAACCAAAGGACGACAGTTTCTAGTAACATGTATTTAGTTTCAAGCTTCATTTCAAAAACCGGGAGACCGATAAACAGAGAAATAATAATCAATCACAGCTGAGACATCGGCGTTGCCCGGGTGTTTTCTCTATACCATCGTTTTCCATCTCCCCTACACTCCCCTCTCTATCCATCCCTACTTCTCCCATTTCTCTCTTCATCTCCAATCTATTATATGTTACGTTGAAGAAAATGATAGAACTTGTCACGAACTACATTGTAACCCCAAATGTCGTCATTCGGAAGCAGTTTTTACGTTGTTGGATATTTGTAAGAAAATGAATGGAATGCATTCCTGTTCCTGAAGTCAATGACAGCAATGGCACTGGTACATGCGTCTCTGAAGGATATTTTCTTAGTTCTATCGATGAACGCAGACAAGAACCATCTCGACAATACAAGAACCTTTTGTTTCTGTGCGGAATTTACCCCACAGAATGTACGAGTATCAGCACTCATGAGCAGTGGGTAGTTTGATGCAAACGGAAGTTTGGGTCCGTTAAGTACACCTGGCTAAAAATGACTTACAAGTTCGTGGCGGCCTGCATCGGTAATGCTGGAATTCAATATGATGTTCAAAACATCAATGCAGATCTGTGTTGTGACAGTGCCACGCAAAACATTAAGGGGTGCAAGCACCCTCCATGAAAATCACGAACACTCCATAACACCACAGCCGCCGAATTTAACAATTGGCATTACACACGCTGGCTGATGACATTCACCGGGCATTCACTGCACCCACACCCTGCCATCGCATCTCTACATTTTGTACCGTGATTCGTCACTCTACACAATACTGTATTTATCCACTGTGCAATCGTTATGTTTACGCTTGCTTACCAAGCAGGGCGTCGTTCGGCATTGACCTGCTTGAGCTTATAGGCATCAGTTCGACCACGAAAACAAAGTTTTCACACCTCCCGCCTGTCACAGTACTGCGAGTGGATCCTAATGCAATTTGGAATTCCTATGTGATGGTCTGGGTAGATGTCTGCGTATTTCACTGTACGACCTTCTTCAGTTGTAAGCGGTCTCTGTCAGTCTACAGACGAGGTCGCCCTGTACTACACTTTTGTGCTGTACGTGTCCCTTCACGATTCCAGTTTACAATCACGTGAGAACCAGTAAGCTAGGGATATTTAGGAGTGTGGAAATCTCGCTTACAGACTTCTGACACAAGTGACACCCAATCACCTGACCACGTTCGAAGTCCGTGAGTTCAGTGTAACGCCCCATTCTTTTCTCTCACGATGTCTGATGACTACTGAGATCGCTGATATAGACTGTCTGGCAGTAGTGTGCAGCACAATCCACATATATGAAAATATTTGTATTTGTGGGTGTAAAAAATGTTCAAATGTTTGTAAAGTTACGGGACCTAACTACATTCGTCTCATAGGTCTCTAAATTTATACTTAAACACACACACACACACACATATGCGTCCGAGTGAAGACTTGAACCACGGGGTATTGCTGCCCAGTGTGGAATCCTTATCAGGTGTTCAAATTTTTATTGAGATGTGGTTCAACAGCCGTAAGATATTTGAGGAAATGCATACTGTAAACCATCAGCTGTTTATTATTTATCAATCTTCTACCAGTTTCGGTTATAAACCATCTTCACGGAAGAGAACTACACAGACTGATCAAACAGGTGCATTATATGCCTCCTTATGCATACTGGCATCATGTCACACAATAAAAATAAATAAGACGTCACTAAGCGTCAAGTCTTAATTAAAAACATAAAATCAATGCCAGGCTGTGTGATGGTGAACCAATTTTAACTCATTTGACTGATGTGTTCAATAGTTGTGTTACGTTCTCTTACAATAGACCTTGGTTCACCATCACACAGCCTGGCATTGATTTTATTGTTATTGTGGTCTTCAGTCCGGAGACTGGTTTGATGCAGCCCTCCACAATACCCTATCCTGAGCAAGCCTCTTCATCTCCACATAAGAACGGCAACCCACATCTGTCTGAATCTGCTTACTGTATCCATCTCTTGGTCTTCCTCTGCGATTTTTTCCCCACACACTTCCCTCCAATGCTAAATTCACAATTCCTTGATGTCTAAGAATGTGTCCTACCATTCTGTCCCTTCTTTTAGTCAAGGTATGCCAGAAATTTTTTTTCTCCCCAATTCTTTTCAGAACCTCCTCATTAGTTACGCGATCCACCCACCTAATCTTCAGCATTCTTCTGTAGCACCATATTTCAAAAGCCTCAATCCTCTACCTGTCCGCACTGTTTATCGTCCATGTCTCACTCCCATACAAGGCAACACTCCACACAAATGCCTTCAGAAAGGACTTCCTTAGGCTTAAATCAATATTCGAGGTTAACAAATTTCTCTTTTTCAAGAACGCTTTTCTTCCCATTGCCATTCTGCATTTTATATCCTCTGTACTTCGACCATCATTTGTTTTTTTACTGCCCAAGTAACAAAACTCATCTACTTCCTTTATTGCTTCGTTTCCTAATCTAATACCTTCAGCATCAACTGATTTTCTTACATTGCACTCCATTACCCTAGTTTTGCTCTTGTTAATGTTCATCTTATATGCACCTTTCAGCACATTGATTTATGTTTTTAATTAAGATTTGACGCTTAGTGACGTCATATTTATTTTTATTGTCTGACATGCATGCCAGTATGCATAAGGAGGCATATAATGCACCTCTTTGATCAGTCTGTGTAGTTCTCTTCCGTGAAGATGGTTTATAACCGAAACCGGTAGAAGATTGATAAATAATAAAACACCTAATAGTTTACAGTATGCATTTCCTCAAATCCCTTATCAGGTGAGTTTGACGGAGGACATCGAAGGAGTCCAAAGAAGGGCAGCTTTTATCGTATTGTCACGATACAGACTTTTACAATTTTTGTAATTCAATAAGATTTGCTGAAGTATAAAATTGTTTGTTCCTTTGTAAACCCTGTCAACTTATATACTGTACTTGTGTTTGTAAAAATATTTCATGTAATCGCCTGAATCTAACCATCAAACATGTAATATTACTATGTAATGGGGCATGTTAAATAATAAATAAATAAATACAGGGGAGACAGCGTTACGGAAATGATACAGGATCTGGGATGGGAATCATTACAACGGCGCTTATCGCTGCGGCGTGGGCTACTTACGAAACTCAAATCGCCAACATTTTCCTCCGAATGCGAAAATATATTGTTGACTCCGACTTACATAGGTAGAAATGATCATCAGAATAAAATACGAGAAATCAGAGCTCGAACGGAGAGCGTCAGGTATTCTTTCTTCCCGCGCGCTATTCGAGTATGGAATGGGAGATAAATAGTATAAAGTGGTTCGATGAACCCTCTGCCAGGCACTTAAATGTGATTTGCAGAGTATCCCATGTAGATTTAGACGGCGAACAGCGCGTCTTACTGCGCATGGTTATTCCGCCGCGGCTTTGGGGCTGTTCGGATACTTCTGATCACATACTGTATCATTTTGTAAACTGTTTGTTTTGCCTGATTACTATAGTCATTTATAAACAACATTTCAAAATAGTTCTGCACATTTGTTTGCATATAACTGAGAAGATGTATCTAATAACCTCTTTACATTTGGCTGTTTTATTTTACAGTGTTCAGTCATACGTGGAGTAAAAAAATCTTTGAAAGATACAATATAATCTAAAGTGTGGTATTTGTTTTCTCCCTTGAAGTGTTACTATTAGGTAACTGGATCACTAGCCACTCACTACTATTATCTGCAATGCATAATTGTAAATTACTTACTCTACTATTTACTTTCTCGACAGAACCGTTACTTACAACTACAACCTGTTGCATCTTTTTTCTAAGATCACTTGCTGTGTTTCCAAATCACCTAACAGCTTTAGTCGCATCATTCCGTCACAATCTTTGCATCACAAGCGTCATCTAATGAAATTGGGTGCTTAGGGAATATCACCACAGTTGTGCGATTGAATTCGTAATTTCCTGTCAGAAAGAACAGAGTACGTTGTAACTGACGGTAAGTCATCGAGTAGAACAGAAGGGATATGTTCAAATGTTCAAATGTTTGTATAGCTTATGAGACTTAACTACGGGATCATCAGTCCCTAAACTTACAAACTACTTATGAACTAACTAATACTGAGGACGGCACAAATATCCATGCTCGAGGGGGGATTCGAACCCCCGACAGTAGTGGCCGTGCAGACCGTGACTGGAGCGCCTCAGTCCCCTCGGCCACCGCGACCGGCAGAAGGGATATCTGGCGTTCTGTTCGGAAGTGTTATGGGATTTAGTAAACAATCGAAGTAGGTCTCTTAGACTGTTAGCGGATGACGCTGTCATTTATCGGTTTGTAAAGTCACCAGAAGATCGAAAGCAACTGCAGAATAATGTAGATGGTGAAATAATTGGCAGTTGATCCTTAATAGTGATTGTCAGGTCATCCATAAGAGCACTAAAAGTTAAAATTATGGTAGATTATAAATCAGTCAAATATGAAGGCTGTAAATTCAACTAAATATCTAGGAATAACAATTACGAACAACTTAAATTGGAAAGAACAAATCGGAATGTTGTACAGGAGGCAAACCAAAGACTATGTTTCATTGTCAGAACACTTAGAAGATGCAACAGCTCTACGAAGGAAACTGCCTACACTACACTAGTGCGTTGAGTATTTTGGAGTATTGCTGCGCATTGTGGGATCCACACCAAGAGGGACTGACGGACGATTTAGAGAAAGTTCAGAGAAGGGCAGCTCTTTTTCTAATATCGCAATATAGGGGATAGAGAGTCATGGAAATGATGCAGCGTTGGGGTGGAAATCATTAAACGAAAGGCATTATTTGTTGCGACGAGATCTAGTCGCGAAATTTCTTTCACCAACTTTCTCTTCCGAATGCGAACATATATTACTAGTATCAACCTACATAGGGAGACATAATCATACCTCGAGCTGTTTCAGAATGAAACGGTAGAGAAATATCATAATAGTGGTTTGATGAACGCTCTGCTATGCACTTCAATGCGACTTGCAGGGTGTCCATGTAGATGTTTATTTTTAACCGAAGCATGCCTTAGCTTTACTCTGCTAGAATCATATTTATTCCTTCCTGAAACACTACCTCCTTCAGTTCTGTCCTAACTGAGTCAAATCTGAAAAACAAGTTTTCCTCGATGGTTTTCAGTTTATTATTTAGTTCTGATAACTGATTATGACGTTCTCTAGCTTTGTTGTTTGTCCCCTTCAGTTTCACCTGTTAAATATGCATAAGAAATTTGTACTTCACATCTTAATCGTTTGAATTCTCTATTTTACCATTCAAAGTGCTGTCACAACTGCCTACAGAGTCTTTCAGTTCCTTGTCAGATTTTACTGTCATTTCCTGCATGCTTTGCAAGATGATGTTGAGAATACGATCTGGCTGCACACCTACTGCCAGTGCTTGTCTTTCTGGTCTCAGAGACACATTCCCACCACTATTCACTGATTGGCAGTCACTAGTAGCAACACATGAATTGGGTAGTATGTTGCAAAGTTGCTCTCTCCGATTTATGGCTGCTGCTGCTTTGAGGTGGGCTGAGTTGCCGTGGACTGCAAGTATTTCCGACAGTCTCGTTGTGCAGACGATGCTGTGTTGGCCACGACGAACGTGGCTGCAACTCCCGGTCAGGCGAATCGACGCTCCTGGACTCGAACAGCGGGGCTGTTGGATTTTCTGCGACGTCTTCCCGCGGGGTACAGCACTTGTTTCACTTTTCCGCATGTTTCTAAACACATAACAGCCTGTACTGTTCTTCGGGTCTGTTCAGCACGAACAAATGCCGGACCGAGGACCCATGTGGTTCCGAACTTATTGCAGACCAAGGAGGTAGTGTAAGGAGCTTCTCGAGGGAATTTCTTGTAAAACATTTCATTATTTTTTCCCTCTCACTAATTGTGTCCTACTACCAAAGCCAAGTATGTCTCAACTCCGATAACAATATTATAAGAACGCGAGTTGAACAGCCCTATCTTCGCGGAAGCAAGGACCTGCTGGCAGTACCCATAGGCAAGAAGTATGAGTGCATTAGGGCATTGTCCATCCCTGCACTCAATATATGTTCAATTTCAGCCTGTGTGCAACTACATTTTCAGAAAACGTCCAAGTCAGTCACAGTGGCACGAAATAAGGATATTACGCGCTTCTGCTTGTTCCGATCTGCAGTGACCGTAGGCAAGAGTGGTTTCGCTTAAGGGCCTTATTAGACGAGATACTCTGTCAACAGTACGTAAACGCCCGTTTCTATGCAACCCATTTGCCTTCTAGGATACTCTGTTTGCATAATTTGACGGAGGAACCACAGTTGTATTGGAATTCGAGGCAGTCGCCGTAACAGTACCTGATGTCACACTGGTGCTCGTGTCGTATCATTCGATATATCGTACAATATGACTGCTTATATGGACACGACACACTAGGGTGCATGAAGTTAGCAATACAAGAGTCTTTTAATGTCACCGTAAATCGTAATCGTACAGCCCTTTCAATTATTTGCAGTTCACATCCTGTGAGACTTTTAGTTTGGACTTGATGTCGTCTGGAAAACAGCTTCAGCTACTAGAGCTATTTGAGTTTCAATACTGACAACAGATGAGAATGTGCTAATTGCTTAAATGTTTAATGTACAAACTGCGTCAGATGGTGGGTGTATTAAAAGTTAGCATGGGCGTTTCGTGCTATTTTGTTGTGTACTACATCTGCATTCGAGGAAGAGATGAGTGATTTTTATAGCATTCTGGTCTTTTACAGTTCATATATTGTGATATTTAATTGGCAAACAGCTTCCGACACTAATGTCAATCTCCGCTGCATGACAGTTCCCACACTGCAATGATTTGTTTTTTGATTGAAATGAAAAGATAGCTTTCTTATTCATTTTTATTTAGATTTTTCAGTCAGGTTTACAGTACTGTTGTCTTCGTAGCTGCTCCCACCAGGAATTTACTTCCGAGATTCCGTCGCCCGGTTTTATCGCCACTGAAGACTATTACCGACCAATACGTTCGACGCTGTGCGACTGCCACGACCAGTAGCGTCATCAGCGACACTGGTCATCCTCTGCCACAGCCTGGGACTGAACCGCAGCCCGTGGTAGCGTCGAAGGGAAACCTCGGTCAGAGCATCGGAGAAGGGACCGTGTGTTAGCTGCGGCACGGGCCTACACAGCAAACTGTGCGGCGACCAGCTCACGGCCACCCCCCCCCCCTCTGCTGAGGCTCGGATTCCACCCTCGGCTGAGGCATCAGGAGGCACGCCTTCTCTCGCCACTATCTCGGAAAGGGCCACCCTTCACCGCCGCGGCACGCGACTGACAAGTCTGCAGCGAGGAGCGAAGACTTGTTCGCCCCGCCTGCAGCTCAGACGGGCTGTCTGCCGCAGTAGCGGTGTACGGAGCATCGCCTGTTTCTACTTGGATGGTAAACTCCTGCTGTGACTCAAAGGCACAGATTCGCCTGAAGGCTTGTACCAGGGTCGGCTTGTCCCTGACCTCAGCCTCCGCCGGGCGCTGCATGCGAGGAACAACGCGCCACTCCTTGAGGCGGCCGGCGACTCCGGCGATCGCTTCGACCGACCTCGCCGACTCGTGGATCCACGAGCCCTGGTGCCGCAGCTGCTCGCTGCGTTGCCCAGAAGCCGCATTCAGGCCTCTGCAATCACCAAACGTGAGCCGCTTTCCTTACACTGCTATACAGAGGGTCAGGCTAGAATTTGGTGTGGGAGTCAGGTCTTCCGTAAAGGAGCAAATGCACTAGAACAACGAACAAGAACCAACAGCTTCTTTGGCCGAGTCTGTACGGGCGTCAAATGGTTGTCGAAGAAGTTGTTCATCTCGGATGTGGTTCGGAATGCCGGGGGTAACATCAAAGTATTGACGATTGGTTGGCTATAGAACCCCTCCCCTACTGTGGACACCTCCGTAGCGACTTGCATGTGTCTTTCAAATGGGTGCATATCTTATGTGTTGAAAAGTACTGCCGCATGCTATGTTACTGTGATTGCAAATGTCAAAAAGACATTGGGGAAAAATTGATACTATAATGAAAACTTTTTGCAGTGAATGAAAGTAAAATAAGGGTAAGGAGTGGCACTGATCTCCTCAAATTGACATGGTTTTTAATTACGTACAAGGTTGAAGATGAGTAATTTAACCTGGCATGTGGCTCCTCAGTCTCACGTATTGGCGTCATAATAGCCTCAGACATAGAAATTAAGTCGCACAAAGCTCAGAATTCATTCAAAATCTTAAGCCTTCCTTAAAAATAAATAAATAAATAAAATAAAATGAAATGAAATAAATAAAAATAAAAAATAAAACACGCAAAGCAGTCCCTATTCCAATTCATCTTTAAGATGTATAAATTTTGTCTCACCATACTGCTCCCTTCCTGAAAACAGAAGTTGATCACTAAAGTCGTTTCTCTTGCTCCTTTATCAACACCCTGTCGTAAAAGAAATGCTCATCCTATCATTCCATCCAATATGAGCTACTGCTTTCATATGGGATCATATTCTGGGGCAATTCAACATTGAGTAAAAAAGTATTCATTGCACAAAAGCGTGTAATCAGAATAATTGCTGGAGCCCACCCAAGAGCATCCTGCAGACATTTATTTAGGGATCTAGGGATACTCACTGTAGCTTCACAATATATATATTCACTCATGAAATTTGGTATTAATAATCCGACTCAATTCAAAAGTAATAGCAGTGTGCATAGCTACGACACTAGGAGAAAGGATGATATTCACTATTCAAGGTTAAATCTAACTTTGGCTCAAAAAGGGGTGAATTATGCTGCCACAAAAGTCTTTGGTCACTTACCAAGTAGCATCAAAAGCCTGACAGATAGCCAACTAGTATTTAAAAAGAAATTAAAGGAATTTCTGAATGGCAACTCCTTCTACAATGTAGATGAATTTTTAGATAAAACATAAAAAATATATAAAAAATAAAAATAAAAAAAATAAAAAAAATTTACAAAAAAATTCTTAAAATATAGATTGTCAAGTATAGACAAAATTTACTAAACTGACACGTTCCACATCATTACGAAATGTCGTATACATGATCTAAGGAACAAGTATTAATCTAATCTAATCTACTTAAACTGTAGTTGAAATAGTACCTCAAAGTAATTGGTCGAATGCCATCAGGATGACCCCCAACCCAACAGTTTGGTGAGGATGAGACCTAAAGTCAATATTCCCATCCAGCCTTCGGCCCACTCCACAGGCTAACATTCTTTGGCCGCACCCTTAACACGGTAATGCACGTACTCACCTGCCGCGAAGGACAGACGACCGCGTGACGTCAAAGTAGTGCGACAACCATCCCCTCATGTGTCGCTACCAGCACACCGAAGGACGGATGAACGCGTGATCTGATAGGATCGCGGCAGCCTCCCAACCAAGGAGAGACTACCGCGTGACGTAAAAGAAGTCCTCCAGCCGGTCCACCGTTCGATGCCGACTGCAGCCATCCCGCACCTGCCGGATGGCAGAGAAGTGGACGCCACACCAGCCGAGGGGTCGCATTCTGCTCCCCGCACTAGCCGGCTGACGTCACCAGGAAACTAGGTGTCCCTGCTTATATAGCCTCCCGACAATGATGGGCGCGGTTACCGCGGAAATGTCTTCTGGGGTCATCCTTCATTATTTCCAACAATTTGTTCCATAAATGTCGCAGTTGCATTATTATCCTTAATCGACACAGCGAAATATTATATGGCTAAAACTCTCTTCTCCTTAAATCGCTTCTTTGCATACGAAACTTCGAAGCGTTGTAACCTGTTTCATGCAGCCATAGGCAGCTAAGAAAGCATTGCCCCTCAGTTTGATATTCCTCTATTATGACTCCCCTTTAAAGGGAAATTTACATCTATGAGATTAAATACGCATTCGCCAAATACTAAGTATAACCACCAGAGCATTTAGATACAAGGGCCCAGGTAGACACAACGTTCCTCGTTTTCCGGAAGACACGCAATGCCGCTCCACGCTGACGCTTAGTGAAGGAAACAGCATCTTACCCGGTAACGGAATAGACATTCCGGTTCGTCGTTCCGAATGGAAAAGAATCCATGGATATGACAGCTGTTTCCAGCGTACCGAAGTCAATGTCATAGGACCTAAATGATCAAATGAGTAACGTGGATGATGCTCCATGATATTCAAGGAAGATGGTCAATGAAACAGGAACATTACAATGTAAGAAGAGACTAAACAACTGTATAAATACAACCTTGTTGAACACAGTTGGACCTCAACGTAGAGTAATCCAATAAAACTGTACTTTAAAGTGTGTTCCATCAACTGTTCCAGATTTCGGCTAAAATGATGCCTCGAATACTTCTACCAAAACTGTCCAAATAAGGAATTATGATCAGCTTCTCAAGGCAGCAAAATTATATTTTCAAAATGTTCAAATGTTTGTAAATCTATCGGACCAAACTGCGTAGTCATCAGTCCGTAGCTTACAAAATACTTAAACTAAGGTAAACTAACCTAAGGACAACACACACATATCCATGCCCTAGGGAGAACTCGAAACTCCGACGGCAAGCAACCGCGCACTCCGCAGCGAGGCGCCTTAGACCGTTCGGCTACTCCATCACGGCTTTAGATTTTCAGATATTTACGAGCTGTAGGGTACCATCTCTTGAGAAAACTGTATGTTATGGATTAATTCGATTTTCTCTAGTAGAAGGAAACCAATATTGGAGGCGTATCAATTTTCGTATTCGGCCACTAATTAAAACAAGAAAGAAAAATGCCCCTAACACAGCACAAGCGGAGGGTGAATTTGTCCTGGCCAAAGGTCATTTAATGGAGGTTCTAGGAATGGTTTGAGGTTGGTATTTCATCTTGGGATGAATATATCGCAGGAAATATATTTTTATAAAGAAATTACAAATATTAAAAAACAGGAATAAATAAGATAAAATAAAAGAGGAAGTCACTGTATTAAATGGTAAGAATATTGTAAAAAGACAATGTTGGAGTTTCATCTGTAAAATTAAACATAAAAATTTAAATATCAGGTAAAAATGAAGATGGTAATATAAAATGTTTACGTAAAAACTCAGTAAATTAACAACAAACAAAACTGTTGTAAAACGTCAAACAAAACTTTGATAAAATGAATTAAAAAAGTAAAATTTGCACTGGCCTGTCACACAACGCACTTTTGCAAATATTTCGAACAAAAAATATATAATAATATGAAAATAAGTAACATAAAATGAAATGTACAAAAATATTGCACGTTATAGTATTTTATATATTCTACTTTGTGTTATTTATTAAATTTTTATATTGCAATCTATATACAGGTGGTGGGAAATTCCCGTTACAAACAAACTTCTAGACTTGTAGAGGGTAGGAGTACATAACATTTTGAATAGGAGCCCATGTCCGGAAAAGTATCGTTTTCGTTCTACGACAGTTTTAGTTCAGATGTGAAACTCGTCAACGTCTGCTGGCACGAGTTCTGGCCGCTGCACAAGACATTGAAGAGAGAATGTACCAGAACATGCTTCGGAGGTGCGAATTGTGTAACGACATTGGTGTCGCCACATCGAGCCGTTATTCTAATGCAGCAGTACGTTGCGACTGGTGCCGTAGATGCTGGATTCTTGTTGTTGTCGACTAATGTAAACCATAAGATGTCAATTGTAATGAAAATGCGTAAGTAATAACGAAACGATTTAGTATTCTTTTCAGATTGATTGCAACAATTGCACTGGGTCACGCCTAGTTACATTCATTATAGTTTCACGTAAGTGGAGCACCAACTACTATAAGATTCTTCAAACTGTCTAATTACACAGTTCGAATTAAGTACGTACTTTAGTTAACTTTTAGTGTTACCTGCTATCATTTCGTTCCATTTCAAAATTGAAGAGATTAAAATTTTCGTTCCCATTTTATTATGACCATATGATGTTAGAATACGCAACCATTTTTAACAGTTAATTTTAACACCTCCTTTTTACTGAGCTTATTCAATCGGGCTTAACGTTATAATTTGTAGCGACTGTATCAATATCAAAAATGTTTATATTTAAAATAATAACTTGGTAATCGCAACGGAACATAATTACATAAGAATAATATACTACTTTGATTTTAAGTATTTCTAAACGGTGGAGCTGTTCTTCAGTGTTCTCTTGCGGATAGTCATAAGTGGCATTTTACAGACTGCCAAAATTGGTCGCATTACATCGCCTTAATGTTCACTTAGATAGTAAAAAAATAAAAAAACTATGTTGGATTGGGATTACCGAGTCATCATTATAGAAATAAAGATGTCCTATGTTGATATGCTCACTAAAATGTTGGTAGACAGCTAATAAGATAACAAATATTTTAAATATTAGTAATTCTCAGAGACAAAATTACTCTGGTCACTGCTCCCCACACTTACAAATTACTTAAACTAACTTATACTACGGGAAACAACACAGCACCGTACCCGGTGATGACTCGTACCTCCGTCGGGAGAAAATAGTGAACTTGGTTTTACATCAGATCTATCAACTTTTGCGGTGGATAAAATGCTTCGCGAGACTTGCACTTTTGTAAATTTAACGCTTTTCATGGAATAAATTTACTTATCTTAAGATCACCAAAGATGGGAGGAGAAAGGGAAAAATAATTTTTTGAAGCAAAATAAATCGGATTTGAGTGTAAAAACTGTTTAAGTATTCTTTTAATTCAGTGAATATTGATGCAAAATAATGCGTTGTTAACGTCCATTGTGTTCGTCGCACTTGAAGTTACAACAGTCAGAAAGCGTCCACGGAAAATTGTAGGTGTCTCTGCGAGCAGAGACTGTATACGTTACGCTACGTCAGTGTTTACGTTTTGGTACCATCGCACGTGTATGAAAGGCAGCCATTCCAGCTCTCTGTTTGGTCAGGCAGAGTTGATGAAGCGCCGGCGTAAACATGAACTCTGCTTTGCCTTGTTCGCTACTCTCAGGACGTTGTTTGCCGAACATTTGCTCTCGGTTCAAGTATTTCGCTCAACGTGACGGAAGCGGTCGGCAGAAGATTGCTGTCTGCTACCTGTACATTCGAAACAGTAACAGTTAGCTATGTTTTGACGTAGAATAAGTCGGTACAGCAACGACTAGGCGATTACGCAAGTCACGATCTCTACTAGCAATCTTGGAATGATTCTTCGCAGTTATGATATAAGGGTTTATCGTCATTATATTACTGTAAACCGATATCTTAAATTTACGTTTCCAGTTCTACATCTAAATCTACATGGGATTCACTGCAAATCACATTTAAGTGCCTGGTAGAGGGTTCATCAGAGTAGACTGAAGGAAGGCGGGACTCCGAAGCATTCCGTGAGAGGGTAGCCGCTCTATGTTTTAGTAAAGAAGAGCAATGACCTCATCAACAAATACAGGGCAAACAGGAGACCACGACCATATACGCGTACAAGAGGGGAAACAGTGGTTAAGTGCAAGACTGTAAATAAAAGGTCGTGGTTTTGATTCTGGAACATTCCCATAAATTTCATTAATCACTTCTTTCACCTCTAGCTATGTTGTTGTGAAAAATACCGAGTAGCTACTTGGATGGGAATCCACGTTAAACTGCACGTGACCCCCCCCCCCATCCCCCAATAACTGGCTGGGTACGTCAGTTCAAAGATTGGATGGTGCAATGACAAACCAACAGAGCATTGCTTAGTAAAGTATTCTAGACGACAAAACAGTCTTCGGTTGGATTCCCGCTTTACGTAATCATGGTAGATACATTATAATAAATTGCAAACAAGATCAGAACAGGAAGTTCACAGCAAATTTCAAGGCTGCATAAATTTACTGTGAATATTAACGTACCACATCCACCATCTTAAGCAGATTACTCTACTTCTACTGTTTGGAATCACCTAGCGTAGACAATTTTAAGTGTTCGCAGTTAGTTTGATAAAATACTTGGTGATTAAGCATTATCTATGAAGCCAATTGAGATGGCGCAATGGTAATACACTGCACTTGCATTCGGGGGCAGGGGAGGAGGGGGAGGGAGGGAGGACAGTGGTTTCAATCCATCTACGACCATCCAGATTTAGGTTTTCCATGATTTTCCTAAATCGCTCCAGGCAAATGATGGATGGTTCCCGTGAAAGGGCAAGGCCGAATTCCTTCCGTACGCTTACAAAAAAAATACGAACGTGAGCTCCATCTCTAATGACCACAGTGTCGACGGGATATTCAACACCAAGGTTGATTCCTTCTTATGTGAACATCTGACAAGACTGATGACCTAGCTGCCCCCTTTAACTACCAACCAACCAACATGTGATAAAACTAGAACAAAAATTAATGTACGAAGATTAAAGTCATGGTTATAGACATCAAACTGAAGACCGTAAGACAGAAAGAAACAGCCAGTGAGCAACTTGAAGAGGTACCCGAAATTCATTATTTTGGTAGCATCGAGGAACAAAACAATATACTATACTCATATTCACGTATGTATGCCATTAACTGCGAATGGGTAAAGATAAAATGTGTAACCAGCCCCAGTTCGAACGCTGTCTCTTGGTTTCTAGACAGTTGCACTGACCTCTACAATACTGAGAACACAGTGATTACCACACCTGCACAAATTACTCAAGCACGCCTCCCGTCAGACACAAATTCTCAACTTTACCATGTCCACTATTACTCAATCTCGTAGTTTTTGAAAACCGATTCCCGTAAGCCTAGGATGGCCTCCGTACTGACGAAAAGATCAATGACCGTCATCGGCATATTGTATTACTTATATATATGTCGAAGAGACCAGGAGACACCGGAAGGTACCAGATCGATTTAATAATAGTAAGACATAGATTTCGTAACTAGGTTATGAACTGTTTGCTGAAACTCTAAAAACTGCTGAAAGGTAGGAAAATAAGGAGATGGATAAATTGAAGGAACCTGAGGTTATAGAGAATATCAGAGGGAACTTTAGGTAACAATTGACGGAGACGGGAAGAAATAGAACAGTAGAAAGCAATGGGTAGCAATGAGAAATGAAATACTGCAGTGGTCATAGTAGTTAGGAAGAAAAGACCTACAAAAACAGTTGGATATCACAGAAAAAACTAAACTTAATCGATGAAATGAGATTGACAGGAAGTGGAAAGTGGCTAGAAGGCAACTGGAAGTCTGTATAAAAATGTATAAATAGGGGAAAAATAGATACCGCCCACAGGAAAATAAAAAAGACATTTCGAGACAAGGAAAACAGCTCTATGAATATCAAGAACTCAGAAGGAAAACCGGTTCTCAGCAAAGAAGGGAAAGCTGAAAGGTGGAATGAATATATAGACGGGCTCTATAAAGGAAATCTAGGCAATATTGTAGGAAGGGTCGAAGAAATAGATGAAGATGAAATAGGAGTTACTATACTGAGAGGTGAATTTGACAGAGCACTGAAAGACGTAAGTCAAAACAAGGCCCCTGCAGTAGATGACATTTCCTAAGAGCTACTGACATCTCTCGGAGGACCAGCCATGTCCATTTCACCTGGTGTGCAAGATGTATGTGACAGGCGAAATACCCTTAGACTTTAAGAAAAATGTAATAAACCCTGTTCCAAAGAAAGCAGGCGCAGACAGGTGTGAAAAATAGAGAACCATCAGTTTGATAAGTCATGATTTCAAAATTTTAACACGAGTTATTTACAAAAGAATGGAAAAGCTGGTGGAGACTGACCTTGGATTCAGGAGAAATGTCAGAACACAGGAGGCAATACTCACCTTACGGCTTATCTTAGAAGATAGATTAAGGAAAGGCAAACCTACATTTCTAGCTTTTGTAGATATTGAGACATCTTTTGTTAACATTGATTGTAATACACTCTTTCAAATTCTGAAGCAAGCAGGAGTAAAATTGAAGGAACGGAAGTTTACTTAGAACTTGTGCAAAATCCAGACTGCGGTTGAGTCAAAGGACATGACATGGATGCAGTGGTTGGGAAGGGAGTAAGACAGGGTTGTAGCCCTTCTTCAATGATATTCACTTTGTACATTGAACAAGCTATAAAGGAAATCAAGGAGATATTAGGAGAAGGAATTAAAATTCAGGATGAAGAAATAAAAATATTGCTTTCTGCCGATGACACTGTAATTGTCAAAAACAGCAAACGACCTAGAAGAGCAGTTCAACGGAATGGACAGTGTGCTGAAAGGTGCGAATATGATAAACACCACAAACACCACATTTATGGAACCTAAACCAGTGTACGTCTGAAACAAATAAAGGAAGGCGTAGTGGGCAAGAGTGCGTTCCAAGAGAAGACGTATCTGCTTCTGAACATGTCTTGTATGAAGCGTCCTACCACGTGTGAGTATATTATAGATCTTTGCAAAGGAGAAGAAAGCTCCACCAGAACGTGGTTCTGCAGAAGAACTAGATTGACTTACAAAAAAGCAGTACAGAAAACATGAGGAAATTGTCAACTACTGAAAGTTATAGGCCAAAGCAAAGCAAAACTCGGACTTATAATCAGAAAAGGTGCTCTTCTACCAAATATTTTCAAAATGTAGATCTAAGGGGGTAAAACTATGGGACGACCGAGGATAACATAATATAAAAAAAATATGGTGAGTGAGGTGGGGTGTTTATCCATACACAGAGATGAAGAGGACTGATGAAGACACGGCACTGAGAACGCAGAGACAAGGCTTAATCTTTTGAAAGATGAGGTGAAATTACATTTCATGAATTTAATTATACCATCAGTTTTTTTTATTCTACTATGGATTCAACATATCCACACTTTAAAACTTACAATTTTACGGATTTCTAGTAATAATACTTGTTTTTAAAATTGAAATTAATATTTTAAGCTAAGTATAAATCATTAACTTATCTAAAAATTTTTTTTTGTTATAACAAACCGGAAACACTTATTTCACGTACCAAAAAAGTAGACACACTGCATTAACGATGAATAAACGCAATGTTGGGATCGTCACTTAAGGCTACAGTGTCAATAATCTTAACAGAGTTTTTAATTCATTAATATTTGAAATGTAATGTATTTCACCCTGTTCACTAGCAAATTACAATGTAAAAATGTTAAGGAGGCCACTGATTACGTGAACATAATTTTGCGTGGCAACAGATATTGTTTGTAATTCCAACAAATGTCATATCCAAAGACCAAGTAATCTGTGTATTGTATCTTTGTTTTACCATCTTTGAGAACCAAGCAATAGCGTCTTTGTCGACGCATGTCAACAGTTTACCTGACTATGGCCTAATAAGCCGAAAACTAGTCAGTAAATAAACAAAATTCAGTAGAACAAAAATAGTTTGTTTGTTTTCAACCTTAAATATGGAAGCGTTCTACCAAGAAGCGACGGAAGAATCTATTTATATCATTATAATGTAGGTTATTACCATATTTTTCGGGAAGGAACACATGATTTCTGACAGAAAAATAAATTTTGCATAACCAGTGTTTCGCATATTAGCTTTGACTTAGAAGTGACTTTTACTTCTTAAGCGAGGTCCCGGTGTACAGTAAATTTTTAAAGAAGTAAACAAGCTTTTTCCGAATGTCCAAATTACATATTACTTCTTGTAGATTATTTCTTGAAAACAGCTTTAAGACTTTGCGTTTATTCATCGTTAATGCAGTGTGTATTGTGAAACAATCGACGTTCCATTCGGTTCCGAATTATCCTAAATTTTCCTTTCATTAAGCCTGTGGCATTATATAACGGAACACCTAGTATTTAGATATGAACTGGTCCAGCTTTTTAATGCTGCAAATTCTTCCTTCTGTGATGGCGATCTCACTCCCTCCCTCCCAAGCACACACACCTACCCAGAAGGTCGCGATCACTGATTGAGAAACGCTGTCCTTTACAGTCAAGAAGATGAACAAGCGTATCACTGCCACGATATATATTTGATTTGGACTAAACAAGGTGAGTACCTGTTATTATTGTCACAGCATACATGCTACTTCTGTACTTCAACTTCAGAGTTGCATGACTCTAGCATGTTCAAAGTTGTCAGAACAATATTTGCATTTGTTCAAGCATCTCAGTACTGTCCTCTGGTGTTCAGAGCCTTCTAAAATCGAAGAACAGTTGAGCGCCCAAAAGCTCTAACAACAACAGCAACAACAACAATATCGAAGAACAGGTAAAGCATTTATGGTACTCCGTGTCTGAAGCAGTGAATGCCATATTTTAC
The DNA here is from genome assembly GCA_026315105.1 of Locusta migratoria. Classification (NCBI taxonomy): domain Eukaryota; kingdom Metazoa; phylum Arthropoda; class Insecta; order Orthoptera; family Acrididae; genus Locusta; species Locusta migratoria. The sequence goes on along the minus strand of CM048744.1, from coordinate 883,385,167 downwards.
AATTTCTTTATTGATTTTGTATTTATTTTACCTGGCAAGATTAGGGCCTCAAGGCTCTCTCTTACACCTAACCAGGCTTACTCAGATTGAACAATTTGTTTAGTATATTACCATGTGTAATACAAGTTTAAAAATGAAGAATATTACTCCAATAATTGTAATGATAATATAAAGTTAATTGTAATAATCAAAAACGATAATGATCACAATTATAATTATGACTTTGTGAAGGACAGTAAGCATGTTTCATATTGTGAATATCAGACATATTGCCATTTAGGAATTGCCTCGATATGTTCTTGCAGAGTGTGGCTAGTTCACATCGAAAAGAGATTAGACGATAGAACATGGTGAAAGAGGTATATATGAGATAGATTTATTAGAGGAAAAGAAATAGAATGGTAAGATTCAATAGTACGACGGAGAGAAGAGAGAAATAACTCAGAGCAGCATAACAATGGAGGTCATGCCGTCGTTTCCTCTTGAATGTTGAGTGGTTTGGGGTAAGACGTTGATCACATAGCAGTGTGTTCCACAGTCATACACCTGATACACGGTGAGAGATTTAGCGTTTTGTGAACATACAGCCAAGATGCTAGACGTATCTGATCTGGTATTGATGAGAGCTGTTTAATGTGAGAAGATAAGTATATGTGGGCGCATCCAACTTAGCCGGGTATATGAAGAACTGTTCGTACAAACATATATTGCACACGTACCTAACGCAAGCATTCATCAGTAGCTCGAGGCGTCTGGATTTTTCGCTATTTGAACCGTGTTGAACTACATAATAGTAGTACAGATTTGGTAGAGAGTTTGACAGAGCGTTTAGGGGCATGATTGTCATACAGTGCAATAATTCTGCGACATAAATCCCGCATTTTACCATCTAATGTCGGTTCATTGCTTATATCATACCAGCGTATATTTCTTTATGCGTAACTGCTCCGAACCTCGAAATTTGGAGTTGTGCATTCGTCGACAACTACTTTTAAGCTGTAAATGCAATTATACGATATTTAATTATTTAAAGAGGAACGCAAATAGTACTTAAATGAATAAAGTTATATTTCTCATAAACGAACAAAATAGAAAATCGGAGTAAGGGGGGGATAATTTTTCAGAGAATAAAAAGAAGTTAGTGAAGCAGAAAGTAAGAGCATAAGAAACAGAAGCACATCAGGCAAAGTACGAAGTAACAAATACTACTACATTTATTATGAGCATGTAATGACGGAGGATAGGCTTGCGAATTAACATTAGATTATGTACTGGGTAAATGGGCAGATGCTAGAAGACTTACAGTGAAATGACCAGACAATTTGTGAAAACTAAACAGGTTTCATGCATAAACCACGAAATGAAGAAGAAGGAGGAGGAGGATGAAGACGATTTTCGCGTTGGATTATTTCTTGAGTAACAACTCAAAAGAATGCTACTGAATGTGATAGTAAGTTTAGGAGCAATTACTTTAAGCAAAAAAAAAATAAAAAAAAAATAAAATAAAAAAAAAATAAAAAAAATACATATTACTATTTTGAAAACAAATTTATTTGCTAGTTTTTGTCTGGAACATAAACATTACTTATGAAAATTATTCCGTAAACATTGCAGGGAACAAGTGAAGTTAATAACATAATAAATTCACTTTATTGGGGACCAATGCAACCCACCACGCTATATGGCCGCGTCGTTTAAGACGTCATGCTACGGTCTAGGCGGCCATTCCCGTAGGACTTTCAAGTCCTTATTGCGGCATGGGTGTGTGTCCTTATTGAAAGCTGTTCAACCATTTCAGCCCCACATTATGAAATCAGCTTTGTAAAAATTAAAATTGTTTTCTGCATTCATACAGTGCAGTAAACATCAAAATATGTGTTTTAAAATTTTTGGTCGAACTATTGCTTTTTTATGTCATGTATTTCATGCACACCACAGACGTTTGTATCGAGGTATTTTATTACTTGGACGTTATTCTGTTGGTCGTTATCGCCGCCAGATCAATAATGCTAGCATAATCTTCGCCACAGCACCAAAGACAATTCACTGCTGTAATTAAACAAAAGGAACCACACTCACGCTCACACTCTCAGCCACGTACAGACGGAAACGCAACACAGTCTCCAAGATAAATTGATTAATGTCTCAGAAATGTCTACACGCCGTACCAAGCGGAAAAATGTCGTACTTGAAGTAGGTTTTTCATCAACAAAAATGCAACTTTAAGGACCGATGAACAAAATACGGCACAAATCAACGTTTAATACGTTGTTGTCCAGGAACAATGGGAATGAAGGGGTGAAGTGCTTCAAAGTCTAGGAACCGATGGCCACAGAAGTTTCGTCCAATAGATTTACAAACATTTGAACCAATATCCGTCAAGTGGATAAAACTTTGTTACGCTTTTTAAAATCTGTTCTTGTCCGCACTGATGGCACCTTAACGTGGTCATAGACTATATTTTTCCTGACCCAATCCATCGGAGCCATGGCTTCACCTGTAACGACCTAGTTGTAGGCGAAATGTTACGGCTAACCTACCTTCCTGCATTGTTTTCTGTAACGTGCATACAACGACGTGCTTTGTTTAGATCAAACTGTTCCGTGACCTTTAACCCGCTGCCATAAATTTTGCAACTCAGACACAAGTGCACGCTCGGCAAATTTAAAGCCCACGGACGTGGCCGTTAAAAGTCATAACGTTAAGTCCTTTATAGCCATTAGCTTAAGTGCATACGTTTCTGTCTGCCGAATACTGTTTGAAGTCACGAGGCACCCAAAATTGTTTCTCTCAATAGCTTTGTGACACTAACGCCACGTATTTGTCAAGTTGTACCTACATTTTGCGAATATTTCCGAACAATTTGACTGAATGTATGTATTAGTTACAGCTTCAAACAGACAACATTCTGTTTGCTCGCCGCTTTCTCGTGACACATAGTGCTCAGAAAAACAATACAAAATAAACACATTTCTGATGCAAAGTTCCCAGCTCTGTGCTCCAGAGGCAACGGTAATGCATTAGGATTTTACCACCAATACCGCTTGTGCTACTGTACGCAATGAATTCTGGTGTCCAGGAAGAAGCTCTAATACATATAAGCGAAAGTGTGTGTGTGTGTGTGTGTGTGTGTGTGTGTGTGTGTGTGTGTGTGTGTATGTGGTTGTGTGTCTGTGCATGAGAGAGAGGGGGGGGGGGGGAAGATAAGAGAAAGAGTATGTTTGCTATCATTCAGTCGGAAAAGGGACATCAGATTCAGATTATATTTGGAGTGTAAATAACTTAAACGATGAATTCGTACATAGGCTACTTTTCAAAAGTCACCGTACGGATAATGGCGAAGAGTACTGTACTTATAGAAGATGGTCAAGGTTATATGAAAACGTAATATAGAGGGAATATTCATTACTAAGGGGTTGTCCGACCACTAGATTTGAGAACAGCTACAATTCTTCGAGGAACAGATTCATAAAGAGTCTTCATGGTTTCTTGATCAATTACTTCACAGATATTGGAGCTGTAGTTCTCCATAACTGTTCTACATCTACATCAATACTCTGTAAGCTATATTAAAGTGCATGGCAGAAGGATCATCTATGTTTCTCTACGGTTCCGTTCTCTGATAACTCGCTGGGAAAAGGAACACCTAAATCTTTATCTGGTTTCTTTTCTTTCTGATTTCTCTTATTGTATTCCATGATCATGTCTTCCAATGTAGATGGATGCTAACAAAATATGTTCGCATTCGGAAGAGAAAGTTGGTGAAAGAAATTTCGCAAATACTTCTCGTCGCAACAAATAACGCCTTTCTCTTAATGATTTCCACCCCAACTCTTGCATCATTTCTGTGACACTTTCTCCCCCAATATCGCGACAGTACAAAACAAGCTGCTCTTCTCTGAACTTGTTCCAAATCATCAGTCAGACCCTCTTTGTGGGGATTCCACAATGCCGAACAATACTCCAAAATAGAACGCACAAGTGTAGTGTAGGCAGTTTCTTTAGTAGAACTGTTGCATGTTCTAAGCTGCCACGAAACGCAGTCTTTGGTTCGCTTTCCCTACACTTTTTTTATGTGTTACTTATTAGTATTTAGTTGAATTTACGGCTTGTAGTTTTGACTGATTTTTCATGTTAACGAAGTTTAACGAGTTTCTTTTAGTGGTCATATGGGTGACTTCACACTTATTATTAAGGGTTAAAACCGATTTTTGCACCATGCAGATATATATAAATCATTTCGCAGTAGCTTTTGATCTTCTGGTGACTTTACCGACCTATAAGTGACAGCATCGACCGCCAACAGTTAACGGAGATACTCAGATTGTCTCTGCTGCAAACCGACTTAATGATATAAGTCTGTAATTTTGCGTATCACTCCTATTGTCTTCCTTGAATATTAGCGTAAACTTTCCAGTCTTGGGGTACGAATCTTTCACTGAGTGAACGATTGTGTAATGTGATAACTACATGTGGAGCTATTATACCAGAATATTGTGAAAGAACCTATATGGAATAATATAAGAACCGGAAGACTTGCTTTTCTTAAGTGAGTTAAGTTGTTTCACTTCTCAAGAATTTCTACTTGTAAATTATGCATGCTGGCAGAATTCGATGTCTTGAGTACCTGCTTCGACTGCTTCGTTGAAGGAATTTCGTATATCTGTTTTCAGCAATTCTGATTTAGCTGTGACGTAGAGAATGTATTCATTGTGTTTTGGTGCTAGTGTACTTTTAATGAGATCAGAATGGGTTTTCTACTAAATAACCAAACAAAGTATCGTTGTGGTAACTATTATAAGCATTTCGCATTGAACTGCGCGTTAAATTTTCCCCACATTACTATGACAATTTACAACTGTTACACCAATTGTCCTTAGGCCTGTGTTGTCCTAACTGTGGCCACTACCCTTCTACGCATTATATATATATAAAAACAGTCCACGCCACACAGCCTCCGCTACCAGTTTAGTCGCTTCCTGCATGTAGTTAGCGTATGACCTACTCAACGAAACCCGAAACCCCATCACACTCCGTTGTAAGGCGAGGAATCTGAAGCCTACACGGTCGCAGAAGCGTCTGAGCTACTGATTCAGACCCTCAACCCTGCTTTGTACGAGAGGTTTGCAGTTGGTACTGTCAACTATGCTGCATATGGTGAGCACTGTACCTTGCAAGCAAAAACTGACATTTAGCACTTTAGATGTCATCCCAAATTTGGGACTGACATGAGCCACCCCTGTGCTCATCATGGCATCCGGAAGGATCCATTCCACATCTGGAATGACTCCACCCAATAAAGAAACAAAGGGTACATTGGTCTTCTTACCAGACCCACCAGCCTTATTGTGATGGTACCTAAGGTATGGAGCTCCCATGTACAAGTAAACCCATACTCTGTGATTTCCCGGATCTTGGAAGATGAGAGGTGACTTCAGCCCAAGCGAAAATGTTTGGCTCAGGTACATTGTCCAGCAGTGATAGCGCCAGAAATATAAAAGTTCCAATATTTGTAAACCTTAGGGACCATAATACTACGGTCATCGGTCCTTAAATTGACTTTGGCTGCATACATACATACATACATATTCGAGGGAGGAATCGAACCTCCAACGGGTGTAGCTGCGACAAGCCGTGACATAGCGCCGAAGACCGGACGGCCATTCCCCTGCTGAGCGTATCTTTAGTTTTCCTGATGCTTTGGTACCGAACCCGGTTATTCGCAGGACTTGATGTAAGCGATAAGTTATCGGACCTTACCAACTAACTACAGTCATTTAGTAAAATGGAACGACCATATAAAATCAATTGTCGGCAAAGCAGATGCCAGACTTAGATTCATTGGGAGAAGTCTAAGGAAATGCAGTCCGAAAACAAAGGAAGTAGGTTACAGTACACTTGTTCGCCCACGGCTTGAATACTGCTCACCGGTGTGGGATCCATACCAGGTGGGATTGATAGAGGAAGTGGAGAAGATCCAACGGAGAGCAGCGCGCTTCGTTACACGATCATTTGGTAAACGTGAAAGCTTTACGTAGAGGATCGCTAAACGCCAGTGGAAGACTCTGCAGGAGAGACGCTCTGTCGCTCGGAACGGGCTTTTGTCGAAGTTTCGATAACATACCTTTACTGAGGAGTCTAGTAGTATATTGCTCCCTCCTACGTATATCTCTCGAAGGGCTCATGAGGATAAAATCAGAGATATTAGAGCCCAGATAGAGGCATACCGACAATCCTTCTTTCCGCGAACAATACGTGACTGGAATAGGAGGGAAAATCGATAGTGGTACTCAAGGTACCCTCCGCCACACGTTGTCGGGTGGCTTGCTGAGTATGGTTGTAGATGTAGATGTTACATTTTTTTTGGCTCTTACGTTGAAATCAGATATTTTATTTATGTAAACACGATTGCTTAATGTATCTCCTTTGTAATAAAGCTCTTAAACTTTCCCTAAGACTGAAAATTTTTTAGCTAGACATGATTTTGCTAGTACCATTCGTCGACTTGCCCTACTGGGTTTGATGACGAAATGAACATTTTATTTAGAAAACAAGATTTTTAGCATTCCTTGTAATTTAAGCCTACTTGATGGACCTTTTACTTTTTTTTTTTTTTTTTTTTTTTTTTTTTTAATAGTGATCTCCTAAAGTAGCTTCAGGGAAGTTGAACTTCCTAGCGGCGCCTTTAAGGAGCTTACCATTTCTTACAGACTGCATTGGCTCTTTCAATGATTCCTTGCTCCATTTCTGTCAACCTGTCTTCCTTATGAACTGCATAAAGTCGTCATTTCGGACTTATACATTCACACACTCCCACACAATAAATTCATTAGACCGTTATTAAATCATCACTACATACACAAGGTTTAAGATGAATCAACAGATATTCATTAATACAAAAGTATTACTTGAATACATGGAAAACCGCAGGGAAAATTGTAACCAAAATAGCATCCACTTGATAGCCTCAGTTTTCAACAAACAAAAATGTCCGAGCAGTTCTATTCCAAGAGACACGTCAACGATACCATGTAAGAGTACACCTGTCGCTGTATCTTAGTTTGATTTAACGTAATGTATATATTGTCTTAAATTTGTTTATTTCATGTATTTTTCATTTGTTGTATGCTAGATATATTGCTTATGTAACGTCATTTTCTATATTGAATCATTTAGTGTAAACCCGCAAGAATACAAGGACATTCTTATGTTGTAAGTTAGCAATGCGCCAGAGACAATGTTGAACCTGTTGTAAAGACTGTCTTTGGCACAGAAGTAGTAGCTGCTAGACGAGTTAAAGAATTGCTAAACGTGTTGCAACCACAGAGACTAGTAATTAAAGTGCAACAGAGTTTGCAAGTAAAGTAAAGTTGGTTTCATTTATGTAGAAAGTAACCAGGCTAACAGTAGTCAAAGTATTATAGTAGTTTTACCAGACTTGACTGAAGTAATTTTTTTATGAAATACGTTAAATGCCAAACTCTGCTCAGCCAGTTGCACGCGTACGCTACCCAGGCCCTGGAACCAATTAAAAAAAATAGTTTACGTAAAGTTTTATAAGGAAGGTGAATGCTTTAAACTATATTATTAAAATATTTGAGAACTTTGACTGTAGTATTTGTGAAGCTCATTGCACCACGGAGTTTCACAGTATTGAGCTATTATCATTGCAATCAGAGTCTATCTGCTATTACAATTTTGATTATAACACGAACACGCCATCACCACTACATGAATTCTGACACATTTATTAGTGAAGTTGTGCTGTTCGTGAATCGTAAGTGGTGCTACTTGGAGGCTGTAGTCAATGCTAAGTCAGATAGGGCCAAGCTTAATTAATTACCACAGTGATTGTTTCAAGTTAATTAATATTTTTTTATTCAAAATTTTTAACTTTCACTGCGAAAGTGTTGTTGCGACCCATTAGTTGTGATTTGCTGCAACATTCAATAACGAAATTATTATTACTAGAGTATATTATTACGCATTCTAAATTTTGAGATTATTTGACGACCTCCAACAGGCAATATTCTTACAATTGGCGACACCACTGCCAGGATAGTTTGTGCGCCTACGTTGTAACTGGTTTGGTAAGAAATTTGTTAATAATGTAATAGTAATTAACTTATCATTAAATTTTCATTTATTGTTTTGTTCTGTATATTGATTGACTGTTTATTGGATTTGACACTTGTATATCGTTTGTTGATTTTGAAACATTGTTGAAAAGTTCAAACAAGGCACCAGTAGGGCAGCGTCATTGTGACGCAACAATAGAGAAAAGTAGGGCCCTTACTAGGAACACGATAATGCGTAGAGGCCAGGCATCAACAATGGATTCAAGATTAGAAAAGGTAACCGAGATGGAAATCTTACCGGAAATGGAAAATGCAAATTTGAACGTAGATCGACAAGAAATTACGCGTGATCAAAATGAGGTTCGAAGAAGTAGTACAGATTTGAGACACTCAAACGATCGCAGGTTAGCGATAAACGTGGGTCACGTAATTAATGGAGAGAAAACTAACCTGGATGAGGTCGCAGACAATGTTAGTGATCAGCAAAAGGTAATTGACGAACATCAGAACGAATCGGAGGCTAAATGTTCATCAGATGATCTGTCATCAAGTAGTGAGGAGGAACGGAAAATCGACAGAAATAAAAAGGATAGGCGAAGGACAAAAATGAGGGATGCTGTGCCTCAAGGAATTGCAGACATAAGTGCGTTAATGCAATTCATGCAAAATATGAGCCAGAATTTGAGCCGGGATCTTGGTCAAAAAATCGAAAAATCACAGTTAGAAATAAAGAAAATAGATCAAAAAATCTAAAAATCACAGTTAGAAATAAGACGGGAACTTGGACAGGACATAAAGAAAATAGATAAAAAAAAAAATCGAAGAAATAAAAATGGAAAATGAACGCATCAGGAAGCAAATAAGTAAACAGGACAAAAGGATAGATGATTTAGCCACGCAAACGGAACAACAGATTATGCATGCGCAAAAAAATTGTGAGGAGCGTCACACCGAGTGCAGTAACGAAGTCACTTTGGTTAAAAAATCATTAAACAGAACCAAAGACAAAGTCGCGGGACTCGAACAGGGATTAAAACACCATGAGGAAAGAATTGTTCAGATACAAAGAGAGAAATGCAGCGTGTCGTGGAACATGGAAGCAATACGTGGACCCCGCGTAGTACAGAAGCGCAAGTTGGCAGTCACAATGATGACGCAACAGATAATTGTAATCGTCTCATGAGGCAGCCAGCTGCAGAAAACGTCAGCTTTGAAACGACAAAATCCGTCACCGAAATCAGTAACGGGAATTCACATTACGAAATAAATTTGAACGGAACTGTACCGGAGCAAAGAAATGTTGCGCCATTGTCTTGTGTTGACAACAATGAGGAGGCAAGGCGAACCGAAAATGATAGACGAATGGAAAAGTATTTGCGTAGTATCAGACCGCCACAATTCAAACCAGATGGCGACATCCACATAATGAAATTTTTGAATCACATCGAACAAACTTTACCGCGAGATTGGTCGGATCGCATGTGTATAAATTATATTCTGTCCAACGTGCATGAAAGTATTCATAATGACGTTATGGACATGAGTAGCGAGAGCAGAAGCTACCGCGAATTTAAGGATCAACTAATACGAAAATACTGGTCATCAGCAAAGCAGGATGAAGATATTCACACAGCACCGATCTTTAACGCAAATAAATTCAGTACGATGGAGAAATATGTGAAACATTACTGGAATAAGAATAGGTATCTTAGCTATCCAATACCAGAGCGAGCTTTCATCTCAGTAATGTTGGCAAAATTGCCCAGACGTGTGCGAGATCTTTTTATTGTACAACCAGTTTTATCTATAGAAAAATTTATGGAAGTCTTGGAAAGATGTGATCGAAGCTGGGAAAATGGAGACCGACCCAACCGACATGACAGAAGTAATAGGAATGGAACAGATGATCGACATTATCGGAGGGACGAAGGTACTCTCCGTGAAGATAACGGATACGGGCACCGACAAGCGGATACACGGGAAGACAGGTCACGAGGAGGTGATACCAATAACGGCCGACAAGATGATCGACGGCAACGTCATCAGAGAGAAGAAGAACCGAGACAAGACCGACAGGAAAATCGTAATAGAGAGAGAAATAATCGAAATGATTTGCAAAATACTGGAGCTAGGCCCAAAGAATACAATCAGTCACGTAAAGTAGACAGAAGTAGAGGAGACGGAAGAACAGTCTACGAGAAACCGGTACCTCGCGACAAACAGGTTTATGCCGTAGAAGCACGCACAGTAGATAATGGAGACACCAACCACGAAAGACGTAATCAAAGTACGAACAATCGTGAAGAAAACATACGTTGTTTAAACTAATTGAGCGGCCTGCTTTGCCCCGCGGCTAGGCCGCAAAGCATTTAAAGGGGACTGAAGGACCGACGAGCTCAGACGAAAATGCAAAGAAAGAAGACTCCGATAATGAATGGATAACGACAGATGATGAAGACGAAACTGACGTTATATACAAGACTACGGATGTAATTGAACATGGCAAGAATGAACGAACAACAACTGTAGAAGCAAATAAGCTTGAGGGCGCGCAAATAAACAAAGTTATTGAAGCATCAGCGCAAATAAATAAAGTAACAGTCGGGCCAGAAACGGAACAAGAATACCATGAAAGAATGTTCGTTGAAGCAATAGATTTGCTACTGGACAACAATGACCAAGATAAGAAAACTTGTTGTGTTCAACTGGAAGAAGATACTGACGTGGAAGAGACGGAAGACAGTGACGAATCGGATACGACAGAAGATGAGCAGGGAGAACCAAACAAAGCAGCAGATAGCGTAACCACCTGTACGGAAGAAGTAGCAGAAAATTATGATTCATTGCAGAATGAGTTTCCTGACATCATCGAACATATCGAAATTTGGAGCCACCACGATGTTGCAACGACAGCACCGCAGATGAGACAATGCAATGCCATCCGAACGTCAGATGAACAACAAAACTTATAAACAGAAGAAGATGTGCTTAGAACTGAAATACGAGTATTGAGAGACGCCAAACAGAGCGAAAGCAATACATGTCCGAAACTAAAACTGGTAATCGGAAGCAAGGATTATGAAGAATTAATTGATACTGGGTCGATGACTTCAATTTCAACACGATCGATTTATGAGGATGTTAAGAAAAGCTTTCATAGAATAGAGGAACTTCCAGCAACTAGATTGAAAATATATGGAGCTTTCAATTCTAAATTTGTGGAATCAAAGAAGAAGATTTTCTTGCCATTTAAAATCAATCAGCTTAACCAATTATTTTACCATGAGTTTGTAGTAGTGGAAGAAATAAATATTCCGTTGATAATTGGAGCTGATTGGCTACAGAAAGTTAGAGCGGTCGTGGACCTAAAAATAAATATGCTGACTGTTGAAAACGAAGGAAACCAGTACATCACCGTAAAGACATTTAGTATCAGATGCAGCCAGGAAGACATAAAAACAAGTCATGACAAACAAAGGCATAGAGAAAGGTTAAAAGAGAAGGCCGAACAATTTGAAGATCTTAACGGTATATGCAACGTGCCGACAACAATGAGGCGTGACGCGCCGCGAGCCGGCACAGAGTACTGGAGAAGACAACGCGTGAAAATGAAACACTCAACTGTAAATGAACCGTCTGACTGTAGTTATGTGAATCAAGAGCATTGCAGCGGACGAAGAAGTGGGGTACAGCAAAATGAAACCTTATTTGGATTGACACACAAAGAAAGGACACATTTTTTACTCGAAGAAGACGACACCCAAGAGGACACCGAAATGAACTTGATAATTACCGGATTTGTAGGAGAACGGATTGTTACTGTGACACCGGACACCGGAAGCCAGTACAATGCAATCGAAGAGGATTTGTACTTAATTAGCCGCAAGCAGAAGCTAATTATCAAAGAAGACTCTTGCAATATAAACACATCATCTATTATACCAAAGCAAATCGTGCAAGTACGGAAACGAGTAATGCTACAGATTATTGTATGTGAACAGGCCATAGTGGCAGAATTTTTAGTTGTCAGAGGATTAAAGACCGACGTCGTGATTGGTGCGGACACGATGCGGAAGTTAGAAATGAAGATTAATTATTATAAAAAATATATAGAATGGAATGTGGGTGGAATCAAAACGAAATGGAACTTGTTCGAAGAGAAAGAGAAAACACACGCAGAGATGCAATATTACGTTGACTCTGTGTACCTTAACGAAGAAGAGGAGACTAATTATTATGACGTAAATCATTCTACTGTTGATGAGGAAGAGATAAGACAAAGGATTCGTCAGAAAGTGGTTAATATTGAAAACATTCCTGAGGAGAGGCTAGTCGAACTAGAGCAGCTTCTGTATCAATATCACGTAGTCTTTAAAGAAAAGGTTGGATGTATTAAAGATTACAAGTACAGTTTCAAGGTGAACAGTCAACAGAAGTTCTACAAGAAACCATATATTATTCCCTTCGCGATGAAAGAGAAAGTAGACAAGGAAATCCAAAGAATGCTTAAGAATATCATTATTGAAAGGAGTACCTCTAACTTTAACAATCCTATCATACCAGTGGTGAAGAGGAACGGCGAGATACGTCTAGTACTGGACGCCAGGAAATTAAACGAAATTACTGAAGCAGAAAGTGACCGACCCCTGAGCAAAGACGAATTATTATCAAGATTTCATGATAAGAAAATTTTAGCAGGATTAGATCTAATCAGTGCCTTTTGGCAAATAGAATTGAGTAGAGAATGTCGGCAATATACAGCCTTTCTGGTAAATGGCAAATCATACCAATTCTGTCTCTCACCTTTTGGACTAAAAATTAGTACGGCCGCATTTATTCGAGCAATGGATCACGTATTGGGAGAGGAGCTTCTGAACAAAATAATTGTCTATGTGGATGATGTGGTTATTGGAGCACAAAATTGGGATAATTACTTTGGATTCTTGGGCCACATAATTACGCAGTAAGAATAAAGCCAGACTTGGAAAAGATCGCGGCTATCAGAGACTGTCCAGCGCCAGTAACGAGGAAGCAATTAAAATCATTTATGGGAGCCGTGGGCTATTATCGTCGATTCGCAACAATTGAGGCACTTGCAGCGCCGAATATGCATGAGCTACTCAAAAAATATAAACCCTGGAAGTGGATCCCTGAATGGCAACAAGAATTCATTAAAATTAAAGAAAGTCTCGTTAAGGCACCAATACTATGTCATCCTGATATGTCATTAGATTTTTGTTTAGCAATTGACTCTAGTGGCGTTGGAATAGGAGCAGAACTCTACCAAATTAATGAACAGGGAAAACATTGCACAATAGCTTTCGCCAGTAGGGTACTTAGCCCAGCAGAAAAGAGATACACTGTCACAGAACAAGAGTGCTTGGCGGCAGTGTGGGCGTTTAAGGAATTTCATCTCTTTCTGGCAAGAAGAAAGACCACAGTGTATACTGATCATCGAGCTCTGCAATTTATGAAACAAAGCAAGCTAATGCCAGGAAGATTAACACGCTGGACGCTATTCTTGCAACAATATGATTTCGATATTAAGCACATAGCTGGAAAAGAAAATGTTATAGCTGACTGTTTGTCAAGATTGCCGATACAAGAAAGTAATAAGGATAAAGCGGACAGAATAACAGACGAAGTAACAGTGATGCTTATACAAAATGTGCCGTTTGAAAATTATCTTAGAGAAAACTTTAGGTCAATAGTGGATTTGCAGAAGAAAGACGAGCGAATCAGAACAATAGTGCAAAAGATCTCCAATCCAGAGAATGTGCATTTACGCCAATACCATAAAATTTTTAGAGGAGCATTATACTTCAGGAAAGGCAACGATGATCAAGGCTGGAAGATATACGTACCAGAAGAAATTATAAACAAGCTTATTTGCTTCATACATCTGAAATTCGGACACTGCGGACCTGTTAGATGCAAAGCAAAATTGGAGGAAGTTACTTATTTTCCAGATATGTTTCGAAGGGTCAGAAAAGTTCTAAGAATTTGTAAAATTTGCCAAACCATGAAGCCCAGTACAACCCAATGCAAACCAAGTGGAATGCCATTTTGCCAGCACAGGTGAATGAAATTATAGCGACCGATTTGTACGGACCAGTTATCAAATCTAGAGGTGGTTATCGATATGTTCTAGTGGCGATAGATGTACTATCGAACTACGTGACCATACGGCCGTTAAAGAGAGCAACAGCGAAGACCGTAAGCAAAGAATTTGAGAAATATATACTGCCGAAGTACCGTAATGTTAAGAAAGTGTTAAGCGATAATGGACCGCAGTATGTGTCCGAGACTTGGAAGCAGATGCTGAGGAGAAATAAAATCAAGCCGATTTACATTTCACGGTAAAGACCTCAGAGTATCATTTGCGAGAGGGTGATGCGAGAATTGGGCCGATTTTTACGCATGTATGCTTACAAGAATCAAAAATCCTGGGACTTATACCTGAACGAATTTGAAGATGTTACCAACAACCTTGTACACACCTCAACTGGATACGAACCAATCAAGATACAGCAGGGTATACACGCAAAGAACCCCATCCGAAGTATGATTGAGCTGCCAGTGAATAACGTCCGTATAAACAAAAGAAGAATACGATCTTTAGCTGTGCAGAATTTAAAGAAAAGTGCTGAGGCCAGGAACAGAACCCATAATAATAGATATCCAGAAAGAAAATTTGAAGAAGGAGACCTTGTATTACTACGAAACAAAACGCTGGGTAAACCACATAATAACGGATGCAAGAAGTTTTACCGATGGTATTTGGGACCCTACCGTGTAAACAAAGTCAAACATGCTAATGCTATGGAACTGGTGCCCATAAAGAACAACAAAAATGTAGGACTCAGACACATTTGTGACATTAAAAATTTTTATCACTACTATGTAAGTTATAATCATAATATTGTAAGGGGAACTACACTACAACTGAAAGACTGATGTGATAAACATGACTTGAAGATATTAATGTATTGTATAACTTATCATTTATTTTAATTACTGAGTATGTGAATGTGAGATAAAAGACGGAAGTTAAGCTCCGTTTGTAGGTTAGCACACAGTAAACAAAACAAGTGCATGAGACCTTGGTATGCGGGCCTGCGGAGGGGAGACAATGCGCTCTTGGACATTAGAGGAGCCGCCAGCGGCAGCCGCTACCAGAGGCAACAATTGCGTCGCGCGGTCAGCCGCCAGCGCGAGCGACTTGAAAGCAGCCGACAGCCATGGGCGGTAGCGACTTCAAAGGAACACCCACCGCTTCATCCAACGGGACTACGAAACGTAGCGTGTGAAGTGATGCGCAATAATGTGGAGCTATCAAGCTCGGCCATGAAGGTCAATTCAGTGCAGTGCTATTTTTTGCAGGTTTATACGCCGATAAGGTCACACACCGACGCATCCCAACATATCAAATTTTGTAAATAATATAATGCAACTTCCTACCTTTGTACCTTATGTAATGCATTGTAACCAACATTATGTATCTTTATTTTATGTCATGTAATTTTTCCTATGTGAAATATGTGTTTTAAGGTTAACAATTTTTTTTCCCCCTCAACCCGGGCAGGATGTAAGAGTACACCTGTCGCTATATCTTAGTTTGATTTAACGTAATGTGTATATTGTCTTAAATTTGTTTATTTCATGTATTTTTCATTTGTTGTATGCTAGATATATTTCTTATGTAACGTCATTTTCTATATTGAATCATTTAGTGTAAACCCGCAAGAATGCAATGCGCCAGGGACAGTGTTGAACCTGTTGTAAAGACTGTCTTTGGCACAGAAGTAGTAGCTGTGTGTGTCGCGCTGCTGAGGCAGTCGCGGTGCGGACTCTCCAAAGTAAAGACATAAATGCAGTCGCGGAGCGGACTCGCTATAGTAAACACGTAGATGTTTTGTTGATGGTGCAGAGGCACCGTAGGCGCAGTGTGGCGCGAGTTTTATGCAATTGCAATAAGCCTGAGAGGCGTACTGTTTAATGTATTGAACGAAGTGCGAAATAAGTTTATTTATACTCGATCAGTGTAATCCTTTTCCATGTGTGCAAGAAAAGTAATTGTTTGGTATCAAGTCTATTGTCACCGAGTGTGATCGTTGTTGTAGTAAGAGTACCTATTGTAATCATATCTGTCTTGTTTGGACTTCACGACGAAGACGACGAAAGCAGATGAGTACTTTTGTAACATTTTATTTTGTATGCATGTAAATTTAGTGTCAACCCAATCAGAACTTTGGTTCAATTATACATGACTTATTTTGAAACCAGTCTTAAATTTGTAAGTAGTTGGAGTCACCCCATTATCACCATTATTAGATTATGTTGATTATGCAAGCCTGTATACTGACTATCAAGTTCAATCATTTTCAAAGTAATTACGATCAGTTTTTAAGAAATTGCTAGACGAGTTAAAGAATTGCTAAACGTGTTGCAACCACAGAGACTAGTAATTAAAGTGCAACAGAGTTTGCAAGTAAAGTAAAGTTGGTTTCATTTATGTAGAAAGTAACCAGGCTAACAGTAGTCAAAGTATTATAGTAGTTTTACCAGACTTGACTGAAGTAATTTTTTTATGAAATACGTTAAATGCCAAACTCTGCTCAGCCAGTTGCACGCGTACGCTACCCAGGCCCTGGAACCAATTAAAAAAATAGTTTACGTAAAGTTTTATAAGGAAGGTGAATGCTTTAAACTATATTATTAAAATATTTGAGAACTTTGACTGTAGTATTTGTGAAGCTCATTGCACCACGGAGTTTCACAGTATTGAGCTATTATCATTGCAATCAGAGTCTATCTGCTATTACAATTTTGATTATAACACGAACACGCCATCACCACTACATGAATTCTGACACATTTATTAGTGAAGTTGTGCTGTTCGTGAATCGTAAGTGGTGCTACTTGGAGGCTGTAGTCAATGCTAAGTCAGATAGGGCCAAGCTTAATTAATTACCACAGTGATTGTTTCAAGTTAATTAATATTTTTTTATTCAAAATTTTTAACTTTCACTGCGAAAGTGTTGTTGCGACCCATTATTTGTGATTTGCTGCAACATTCAATAACGAAATTATTATTACTAGAGTATATTATTACGCATTCTAAATTTTGAGATTATTTGACGACCTCCAACAGGCAATTTTCTTACAACCAGAGTCCACGTTAAACAATCTGTAGATTTACCGGAGAAATTCAAAATTCGTAATCTTGGACTCCTCGTCAACTTACCCGACCTTCCCCTACTGCGTGGTTTTAGTATTATTTTGTACAACCTCTGTACAATGAAACTTTGACACAGTTTGACCAGTCACCAAGCAGTTTTGCAGATGTGAAATTTTTCGTAGATAGGTGGTGAGGCATTCTACGGATCGGAGCGTGGAATGTTAGATCCCTTAATCGGGTAGGGAAGTTAGAAAATTTAAAAAGGGAAATGGATAGGCTGAAGTTTGATATAGTGGGGATAAGTGAAGTTTGATGGAAGGAGGAACAGGATTTATGGTCAGGCGAGTACAGGATCATAAATACAAAATCAGTTGGGGGTATTACAGGAGTAGGTCTGATAATGAATAAGAAAATAGGAATGCGGGTAAACTACTATCAGCAGCGCAGTAATCGCATTATCATAGTCAAGATAGATACAAAGCCAACACCGACCACAGTAGGACAAGTTTATATGTCCACTAGCTCTGCTGATGATGAGGAGATCGGAGAAATGTATGAGGAGGAAAGGAAATTATTCAGACAATTAAGGGAGAGGAAAACTTAATTGTGATGGGAAACTGGAATTCAGTAGTAGGAAAAGGAAGGGTGGGTAAAATAGTAGGTGAATATGGAGTGAGCAAAAGGAATGAAACAGGAGATCGCCTGGTAGAATTTTGCATGGAACATAACTTAATCATAACAAACACCTGGTTTAAGAATCACGAACGAAGGTTATATACGTGGAAGAGACCAGGAGACCCAGGGAGGTACCAGATAGATTTTATAATGGTAGGACATAGATTTCCGAACCAGGTTTTTAACTGTAAAACATACCCAGGGGCAGATATAGACTCTGACCATAACTTGTTGGTCATGAAGTGTAGGCTGAAACTGCAAAAAGGTAGGAAAATAAGGAGTTGGGACCTGGATAAATTGAAGGAACCAGACGTTTTTGAGAATTTCAGCTGAAGCTATAGGCAACAATTGACAGAATCGAGGGAAAATCATATAGTGGAAGAAGAATGGATAGCACTGAGAAACGAAATAGTGAAGGCAGCAGAGGACAAAATAGGTATAAAGGCAAGACCTGCCAAAAATCCTTGGATATAAGAGGAAATACTAAATTTAATTGGTGAAAGGAGAAAATATAAAAATGCAGTAAATGAAACAGACAAAATGGAGAACAGACGACTAAGAAATGAGATTCACAGGAAGTGTAAAATAGCTACGAAGGAGTGGCTAGAAGACAAATGCAAGTCAGTGGAAGAATGTATAAATAGGGGAAGAATAGATACCGCCTACAGAAAAATAAAAGAAACATTTGGAGATAAGAAAAGCAGCTGTATGAATATAAAGAACTCAGATGGAAAGCCAGTTCGCAGCAGAGAAGGGAAAGCTGAAAGTTGTAAAGAATATATAGAGGGACTATACAAAGGAACTTGGAGAGAATATTGCAGGAAGGGAAGAGAATGTAGATGAAGATGAAATAGGAGATACTATACTGAGAGAAGAATTTGACAGAGCACTGAAAGACCTAAGTCGAAACAAGGCCTCAGGGGTGGACGACATTTCCGCAGAGCTACTGAAGTCTCTAGGAGAGCCAGCCATGACAAAACTATTTCACTTGGCGTGTAAGATGTATGAGACAGGAGAAATTCAGACTTTAAGAAAAATGTAATAATTCCCATTCCAAAGAAAGCAGGTGCAGACAGGTGTGAAAATTACAGAACTATCAGTTTAGTAAGTCTTGCTTGCTTGCAAAATTTTAAGACGAATTTTGTACAGAACGATGGAAAAGTTCGTAGAAGCCGACCTTGGGGAAGATCAATTTGAATTCAGGAGAAATGTAGGAACTCGGGAGGCAATCCTGACTTTACGGCTTATCTTATATAATAGATTAAGGAGAGGCAAATCTACATTTCTAGCTTTTGTAGATTTGGAGAATGGTTTTGGTAATGTTGATTGGAATACACTCTTTCAGATCATGAAATCAGCAGGAGTAAAATATAGGGAACGGAAGGTTATTTACAACTTGCACAAAAAAACAGACAGCAGTTATTAAAGTTGAAGGTGCACGAAAGAGATGCAGAGGTTGGCAAGGGTGTAAGGCAGGGTTGTAGCCTTTTTTCAATGTTGTTTAATTTGTACATTGAGCAAGCTATATAGGAAAGCAAGGAGAAATTTGGAGAAGGAATTAAAGTTCAGGGTGAAGAAATAAAAACATTGCGTTTTGCCGATGACATTGTAATTCTGTCAGAGACAGCAAAGGACCTGGAGGATCAATTGAACGGAATGGACAGCATGTTGAAAGGAGAACTAAGATGAATATTAACAAGAGCAAAAGAAGGGTAATGGAGTGCAGCCCAAGAAAATCAGGTGATGCTAAAAGAATTAGATTAGGTAACGATAACATAAAAGAGATAGATGAGTTTTGTTACTTGGGCAGTAAAATAACAAATGATGGTCGCAGTACAGAGGATATAAAATGCAGAATGGCAATGCGAAGAAATTTGTTAACATCGAACACTATTTAAGCATAAGGAAATCCTTTATGAAGGCGTTTGTGTGGAGTGTTGCTCTGTATGGGAGTGAAACATGGACAATAAACAGTGCGGACAGGAAGAGGATAGAGGCTTTTGAAATGTAGTGTTACAGAAGAATTCTGAAGATTTTCACGTCGGTATTGCGATAGAATTTGTGGCACACTGCGATTGTTCAAAATGTTCAAATGTTTGTTAAGCTTATGGGACTTAACTACGGGGTCATCATTCCCTAAACTTACAAACTACTTATGAACTAACTAATACTAAGGACGGCACAAATATCTATGCTCGGGGGGGGGATTCGAACCCCCGACCGTAGTGGCCGTGCAGACCGTGACTGACGCACCGCAGTCCCCTCGGCCACCGCTGCCGGCGAAAGACGGTACTGTTGAAAGTTGTATGACCCGTTCGTTATGCACTATTGTGACAAGAAAGTCGCATGTTGTTCCGACAGGATAATGCTACCTCCTGCCCCCCCCCCCCCCCGCTACACACACGAACACACACACACACACGCCACGCGTGAAACTCATCGAGGTCTACAAGGTGTGTAGCAACTTCCATGGCCACCACGAACTTACGTTTTCTCTCCAGTCACTTGTGGGATGTGATGAGGCAACGACTGACACATGTTACTCTTCGATCCACAAGTCTTGGAGAACTACGTATACTAAATGTATACAATGTATACTAAATAGGACTCGCCGTCAGTTTCATTGAATGAATACCAGAGTCAGCTGCTTCCTCGGTACAGGATGATCAAAAAGTCAGTATAAATTTGAAAACTTTATAAATCAAATGTTCAAATGTTTGTTAAGCTTATGGAACTTAACTACGGGATCATCAGTCCCTAAACTTACAAACTACTTATCAACTACCTTATACTAAGGACGGTACAAATATCCATGCCCGAGGGGGGATTCTAACCCCCGACCGTAGTGGCCGTGCAGACCGTAACTGGAGCGCCTCAGTCCCCTCGGCCACCGCGGCCGGCACTTTATAAATCACGGAATAATGTACATAGAGAGGTAAAAATGGACGCACATGCTTGGAATGAAATGGGTTTTTATTTTTTTTTTTTAAATTCAAAAAATGTGCGACAGATGGCGCTCCATCTGATCAGAAAAGTAATAATTAGCATACCAAAAAGCAAAGATGATATTCTTTACAGGAAATGCTCAATATGCTCACCATCATTCCTCAACAATAGCTGTAGTCGAGGAATAATGTTGTGAACAGCACTGTTCAAAATGTTCAAATGTTTGTTAAGCTTATGGGACTTAACTACGGGGTCATCAGTCCCTAAACGTACAAACTACTTATGAACTACTTACGAACTAGGACGGCACAAATATCCATGCCCGAGGGGGGATTCGAACCCCCGACCGAAGTGGCCGTGCTGACCGTGACTGGAGCGCCTAAGTCACCTCGGCCACCGCGGCCGGCGAACAGCACTGTAAAGCATGTCCGGAGTTATGGTAAGGCATTGGCGTCGGATGTGGCCTTTCAGCACACCTAGAGATGTCGGTCGATCACGATACACTTGCGACTTCAGGTAACCCCAAAGCCAATAATCGCACGGAGTGAGGTCTGGGTACCTGAGAGGCCAAGTATGACCAGAGTCGTGGCTGAGCACACGATCATCACCAAATGAAGTGCGCATGAGATTTTTCACGCGTCTAGCAGTATGGGGTGGAGCGCTATCTTGCATAAAAATGTACGTTCCAGCTGGTGTTTATCAGCAAGGCTGGGGATGATGCGATTCTGTAACATATCGGTGTACCTCAAACTCGTCATGGTAGCAGTTACAAAACCAGAATCTCGCAGTTCTATGAAGGAAAACGGCCTGATAACGGTAGATATGGTAAATCCAACCCATACCGTGACTTTCTCGTCGTGCAATGGAGTTTCCACGACAGTTCTAGGATTTTCGGTAGCCCAAATACTGCAATTATGGGCGTTGACAGACCCTCAGACCGTGAAATGAGCTTTGTCAGTTCACAACACGTTACTCGACCAATCGTCATCTTCCGCCATCTTTTGAAACGCCCACACCGCAAATACCTGTATAAAAGGACAGCATTTGAGCGTACGCTTAAGTGCAGTCCAGCACCATCTGTCGGACATTTTTTGAACTATCTTTTTGTTCTAATAAAACCCCATGTCATTCCAAGCGTGTGTGTCAATATTTGCCTCTCTATCTACATTGTTCCATGATTTATTAAGTTTTCAAATTTATACTGACTTTTTGATCACTCCGTACATCTTGATTTACTGACTGTACTAACAATAGATCTTAATTGAATTGAGAAACTCTAACAAGGTGTACTTATTTTTATTTCGTGCTAAGAACATTCTTATGTGAAGTCTAAATTTCAGTAATTCTTTACTTTTATACTTTATAAATAACGTGACAATATAGGAATATCCCAGAAGTCGTTTATTTATCTCAAAAACTGTACCAAAAGGAAAAAAAACATATTAAAAGGAATGTGGAATTAATCTGGAAAAAATATTAAGATATAACTACATAACTGTAATACAATAGTTGTAGCAAGAAGTTAGACTGTGTAGGAAGTGTTAAACGTATTACACGAGGAAAGAATACGGCTTATTTAGAGATATAGATATTCTGTACACCAAAGAACAGCGCAGTAGGAAGGATTAGTCAGGGAATGTGAGGTTGCCCTGAAATTAACTCAGTGGAGGAAGTACCACTATATTACATGACAAAGAACTTCCACGATGTAGCTAGAGAAGCCACAGGCTTTCCAAAGTGAGCGCGTGGAACTTTCTCGGAACTTCCAAACGCTTGCCCTAGACAGAAGTATTTCCTTTGGCGACTTGGCGTTGAAGATAATAACTGCTCTCCCCACATCCGCGTTAGAAATAGGGAACAGATGACATATACGTTTCCTTGTTTGTCGATAGGACATCAGCTGACGATCTAATGGTTTACCTCGCGTGGTATTATTGCACAATCTATTTCAAAATATATTTCTGTGAGCCGCGGCGGAGTGACCGAAAGCATTGAGGCGCTATGCTCCGATGCGTGAGGTCATTCCCCGTCGGGGATTCCAAACCCCACACGGAAACTGTGTTGTCTTTAATATAAGTTAGCTTACAAATAATTTTTTAATTTAGGGACTGATGATCCCGCAGTTAAGTCCCATACGCTTAACAAACATTTGAATTTTTAACATGCTCGGAACTGCGATCGTAGCATTCAAGCCGATAGAAATAGAAACAAAACTTACTTTGTGGACGACCCACATAATATTTCAGTAGGATCGTGTTATGATATCCTCACAGAGTATCTTGCAATATCGTGTATTCCCGGCACTCGGCGATTTGTGCGGTGGGACAGTGGTAAAAGGTGGTGAAGGATGTTAAATTGTCTAGATCATCTCCTAACATAAAGAAATCGTCGTAAATATAGCACAGTCTGATTAAAAATCAACTTGTTTATAGAGCTTATTGTCAGTTGTTAATTAAATACTTATAATTTGAATATCACCTATCCTGCTATGATGCGCGAGGCCATTCCCCGTCACGGGTTCGAATTCCCCCTCGGGCATGAGATGTTTGTGCCGTCTTTAGTATAAGCTAGTTCATAAGTAGTTTGTAAGTTAAGTGACTGATGACCCTACAGTTAAGTCCCATAAGCTCTACAAACATTTGAACATTTGAATATCACCTATCCACCTCCTAATATAAAATTAAAACTCTAAGTCAATTTAATTGTAAGAACATGTCCTTGTATCAGCGAGAGAAAGACAAAACGTAATTTCTATTTTAAAGTCTCTTATCAAAATCCTGAATCACTCAGTCAATAATGAAATCAATGTTCAATAAAAATTCACAGCTTGCTAAATAAAAATTTCACAGATAGGGTTTCACTATTTCTTTTAAATGCGTATTGAGATTTGATAGCTTGCAATAAACTGTTCAAACTATCACTAGTATGTTCACTGAAAAATAAATTTCATGTTTCACAGCAAATAATAAATTATTTCATACTTTGTAATTCTTGTTGATATTATATTTAATCTATTCTTTCATATAAATATTTCGTGTTTATTGGATCACATTACATTACAAGCATATAATATTTGCTCTTGATCCAATCAAGTATTAACATGAACATGAACTGAACTGCGTGAAACAATAACAATCAATATTTCTTCGTAGAGGACGATCGACGTGCCGCAATAAAGAAGGCGCAGAAACGTCCGCTGCCCCGTGATGTCATATTATGGCTGTTCTGTGATGCCGGTCGGTGCTGCGGCGACGCTGCTCCTGATCATTGCAGTACCTCGATCGACCATGAAACAGACAGAAACAAACATAGTGCACTTTTAAGTATCACATCATAAAAAATCATAACACATACATGCAATAAATAGTTTCCATTAATACATACATTTCATTAATATGTAAATGATTTATAATTTCATCTCCTGCAAAACAAAGCTGATATGGGAGAGTAGGGGGCTCAAAAATCCGTCCCACTACATTTGGAAGGCGCTGAACATACCAACTCCGAGCAGCGTGAGCATTTCCAACCCAGCAAAAAGGCTCAATAACTCAATAATTATAAATTATTATTACAGTTCTCAAGAACTTTTTATTATCTCACAATAAGCTTATTTCGCCTGTATATACAACGAGTAATGTGAAGGGGTTGTTACATCCATTCTTATAACATAATTACGAAATATACATTTTACAATATTTTACTTACGGTACTTATAATGTCATTGCCATTTTTTGCTGCCCAATTGTTTTCTTCCAAAAGCTGATGTTATGCTTGTTTATTTGTGCTTATCTGTATATGTGCAGTAAAAAGGTGGCACTTGTTATATTAATCGATTTTTATATCAATTTTTGTAGCAGCCTAGCAACGGTAAGTTTAAACAGCTATCAGTAATTTATATCCTAATATGTTTGGTTTATTTATTTCCTTTTTATATAGAGTTTTACTATAGATTCGGATGTTATAAATCTTTGGTGTTTATCCATTCTATTGTCTGTTTATAATCTGAATAAAATTTTCGATGCAGTTTTTATGTTTTAGTTCGGTTTTTTCATTTAGTATGTCGTTCTGGTTGTTGTGTATGTGTTTTTATTTTAGAGTTCGCGAATATTCATTTTTGGCCTTTTAGGTTTATGTCTGTGATTAGATGTTGATAGAATTTACAGGAATATTTTCGCTGTCTCTGCTGTGTTCTTTGTATCTAGTTCGGAAATTTCTGCCAGTTATGATTTCTAACAGGTGTTACACGTAATTTTGTCGATTGCCAGGGTGAGAGTTTGGGGTGTGAGTTTAAATAGGGGAAAGATTAATTTTTAAAACTCACAACCACCAACTGCGAACCAAATTCCTAAACATGCAAAAACACTGGAACAGTGATTGCTACTGTTTGACTCGTTTTCTAGGGGATGATATCACTCGTTCGCAGCTTTCCTTCCCTGCATATGATTAACAAAAAATTCATAATACAGTAAGTTCATGTGAGAAAATGGTGTACTAACAACTATTTTTGAAAACACGTGAAAGTTCATTTTATGTTGTTTATTACACCATATTAAAACCCTGTGGCTGATACGTCTGTACGTCGACACATTTATCAAATAGAGTTATAGCTCGTGAGCCCCCAGACAAAATGAATATTTGTCGCAAATTGTTTTCACACCATGTGGCTGTCTCAAACACCGTCTATGTTCATGCCTATGCGACGACACGTGTTACATTAACAAAACACAGTCACTTTAATTCAGTGCGATGCACACCTTGTTCCACCGGCTAAATATTCACAACACACAGTAGCACTCGATTCAACTTGGTGCAGTCTACGACGAGCAAACACACCTGGCAATTGCCACACAAAAATCTATAGTCTCCACCTGGAGATCCACATGCCGACCGTGCAGAGCGACGCCGCGCCCGGCTAGCTACACCACTCGCTCCCGACTCCTGACTTCGGCCACGTGCGCACGCGCTAAAAAGCCCAACTGCCGGGTTTTTTCCCTACGTCATCAACTTCCCCATGTGAACTGCTCTAACCGACTTGCCAACGTACAGCACTCAGCCATTACATTGCTAAAACTTTACTTAAAATCAAAATAATTACACTACACATTAAACAAATGTCTTCTTAGGTTTTTATATTGGTATAAACATCCTTTGTACTATTTATTATAATCGTGCAATTTCTTATATCACAGATAAGTGATTTAACTGAATATTTCAAGATAAAATACACTAGATTAATTGAAAATAAAATGAGAAATAGTTAATATATTATTTTTATAAACAAACATTGGAATGATAGTTGTGTAACTGTCTTGTATTCATTGGTAATTTATTACTTTTCGTTGTCAATTAAATATATTACGTCAGATGTGACTATATCAGCTAATGTATTGTTTATTTGTCAACAGGCTATTTTGTAATGAGGGCCTTAAAGGTTCCTAGCTGCATCGTATTACTTCAAATGCCAGTAGTATTAGAATATTTGTGCACTGCAATGTGCCTGGCACTCGCCATTGTCCCTCTCTCCCCTCAGCGGAAACAAGCCTAAGCTGGAACAAGCCACCAACGTCGGCCTGCTCGCTGGCCTCCCGTCAGCTACAAGCACACAGCAAATCTCAACGCGGAGAATTTCTACCTATGGCCTAACTATAAATGTTGTCACCCAACTGCGTACATATATTGCTACCATAATTAATAAGATTAAAATTGTGTAACATTTAGTGCATTGGCATGGTCAATGTTTGCAGTGAACTTCATTCTGTTTAATTACAAATGCTATTAATTACCAATATTTCTAATGGGGGGGTAATCTCACAAGATACCCGTATTATTGTATATTAGTGTCTGCCTGTCTCCTTTGAAAATTTTGTGTTTCATACAGTGCTTGTTTTGGTAGGCAAATCTGACGTTTGTGTGTTTGAATACTATATTAATTTTGTCTGATATGTTTCCTAGGTATGTTGTAGGTCTGTAGGTCGTTTTTTTTTTATTTCTTGGAGTATCTTTTGTTAATATATCTTTGTATATGTTTGATGTTTTTAGGAGTGTTTTCTGCTGGTATACTTTTGATACAATTTTGGAGCCATAATTGTTTTGTTGTTGTGCATTCTTAAGGTCTGTATTTCTATTTGTATGGCTTCGAATTCTAGTTTATTATTCTGTTAAGCATGGTGTGAAAGAAAGCCATTTTGTGGGATTTTGGATGACAGGAATGCGCATTTATGATAGTATCAGTAGTGTATGATAGTATCAAACAGTCATGTGAACGGCCAACACGAACGATTTAATGTCCCAGTAAATGGAAAACCTAATGTTGTTCCGACTAAAATATCTTCAACTATGCCAACTACAGCGTTTGTAGATAAACGTCATAAACCTTCAAGCTGACGTCTCTTTTTCCTTGGTATCACAAACACGTTGAAAACGTTGCCCTGCAATCTCTCTTCTAAGACGACACGGGTGGCATGTTGGGCGCCTACCCTTTTGGCGGCACGCGACGCTATTCAACGACGCGTAGCGCCGTAGTCTGAGGAAAGCGGACATGAGTTGCTATCTGAAATATCCTTGTTCTGACCCATTCTACCAGAGTTGACATTTTCTACATTCTTTTAAAATACACCCTTTTTTACGTTATGGTGCAAAGTTTGCGCGAGTCATGGTTTCTGAGGGAGAGTGATGGTCGCTGTTGTCGGAAACGAGGTAATTCTACTGTGGGCAACTAGACATTGTAGCATCAAGGGGAGTGGGAAAGGGGTGGGGGCTAATTTTGTACTCCCGTCCTGCTAAGTCCGCCACTTTTTGAGGTTCACTTAGGCATTGAGAGTAACACACTTCAATAAATCGCGAACGCGCTATTACATTTCGATATATGTAGCACGCACAATGACGAATAATGTAAGTACTCTTACTACTGTCATTTCACATGTTCGTAGGTTGGCTGCCCACAAAGTCAATAATTAATGCTGTTCCTCCTCTTTGGTTGACAGGTCCTTGTATGTACCCTTGTCCGATGAGTAACTTCATTATACTCGTAATATAAGGACGGTAGAACTGCAGAGTCTGTTGACCGCGTTACTAGCATGGCAACTCTGTTTCTGAACCGGAGATTCGGGCGCTGCGCGCCATCACATACTAGGAAAAGAAAAACTTCTTGTTTAACCTATACTTAACCTGTTGTTGTTGTTATGGTCTTCAGTCCGGAGACTGGTTTGATGCAGCTCTCCACCCTACTCTATCCTGAGCAAGCCTCTTCATCTCCTCATAAGAACGGCAACCCACATCCATTTTAATCTGCTTACTATATGCATCTCTTGGTCTCCCTCTGCGATTTTTACCCCACACACTTCCCTCCAATACTAAATTTACGATTCCCCGATATCAAAGAATGTGTCCTACCAAGCTATCTCTTCTTTTAGTCAAGGTATGCCGAAAATTCCTTTTCTCACCAATTCCGTTCAGTACCTCTTCATTAGTTATGCTATCTACCCACCTAATCTTCAGCGTACATCTGTAGCACCACATTTCAAAAGCCTCTATTCTCTGCCTGTACGCACTGTTTATCGTCCATGTTTCACTCCCGTACAAGGCAACACTCCACACAAATGCCTTCAGGAAGGACTTCCTTACGCATAAATTAATATTCGATGTTAGCAAATTTCTCTGTTTCAGAGATGCCTGTCTTCCCTAACTTTGACTTAAAATGATCGCCGGCCGCAGTAGCCGAGCGGTCTGCGGCGTGCCAGTTACGGTCTGCACGGCCACTGTGGTCGGGATTTCGAATCCCCCCTCGCGGATTACTTCATAAGTAGTTTGTAGATTTAGGGACTGATGAGCCCGTATTTAAGTCGCATAATCTCTACAAACATTTCAACATTTGAACTTAAAATGATCACCGAGCGAGGTGGCGCAGTGGTAACACACTAGACTCGCATTCGGAAGGATGGTGGTTCAAATCCCCCTCCGGCCATCCAGATTTAGGTTTTCCGTGGTTTCCCTAAATCACTCCAGGCAAGTGCCGGGATGGTTCCTTTGAAAGGGCACGGCCGATTTGTTTCCACACCCTTATCCAAATACCTCGAGCGTAAGCCGTCTAATGACCACGCTGTCGACGGGACGTTAAACTCCAGATTCCTTCCTTAAAATGATCATTGTTTCGTGCATCAACAGATCAGATTCTCCCGCCATCTAGGAACATATCGAAATGCACCCTACATCAAAGTGTGGTCGCGCGTTCGAGATTTAACGAGAAAGGCGCCCGTGCAAGCGTTTTTCACAATTACCCACACTTCTAACCTGGACTTTCTATTTCGGTACTGAAAAACGCTGAAAGAATCATGTTCCTAGTAGTGCTGCGCGTTTTCTCAGAAATTTAGCTGTTTGTTTTGCTGCAGTCCCACAGTAGCTTTTCTGATGTGAAACGGCCCTTGGCGCCACTTGCTGCAACTGTCAGACAACAGGCTACTTGACAAGTATAGCAAATAGAAACGCTAGAGAATACGGGCTGCCGAGGAGAGGGGGAAGCCGGGTGGTGGGGGCGTGCTCCGCGCATGCGCGTCGGCGCCTCCGGCGGCGTCGAGGCGGCAGACTGCGTGGGGGCAGCGTCGCCAGTGTCGGTCCGGACGCCGACGCGAGCAGATCGCGCGGGGACTGCGCGCGGCGACCAAGCCATCCGCCGAGCGCGCGCGAGGTTTCGTGAGTGGGGCGGGCGAAGTCGGAAGCGGCGCCCTAGCGCGCAGGCCGTGGCTACAGCTCAGCTGCCGGCGGGAAGGCGAGGAATGTGAGCGAACGCAGTTATGGGACCCATGCCGCCGCCGATCGTCTCTGCCGTGATACTGCTCGCCGCGCTGCAAGGTAAGCACTTGAGCCCGACTAGTGCCGTGAAGGGAACCGAGAAATTCCGTAGTCGCCTGGGTGAGGTCTTATAAAAGTAAGGGTCTGATGCTGAAGATATCTTTGACTGCTACATCAGCTACAGGTTAACCCTTCCACGGCTGCGCCCGCTTATATACAGGCGTCAGTGGGTGCACGTCAAGTGCTAGGACCGTATATATACAAGTACACTTGCCACGCTACAAAAGACCATTTCCGCAATTATGTGATTTATTTAACGAAAGAGATTGACTACCTCATTCATATTAGGTTTTAATACAATCACTAAATGAAAATGATAACGTACACGGGTTTTTCATCCGCTTACCTGACACCGTAGTGATAGGATTAATACCTCCGCAAATGTGACAATAGTGAAATGTCACAGTTAATAGCGCTTTTTATTTTCTACAAGCTGTTTACGATTTGTACCCGACAATCTCATCAACAAACAACATTTCTGTTGTAAATTTTTATTTAACATATGTAATTTGGATTGTTCTTCGTTGTGTTGGAAGAATAGGTGCCTCACAGCAGAAACAGCTTCGACAAATCTTCCGTTGCAGTTGAACCAATGAATTAAAAATCAACTTTTTATTAATAAAAATCTCATTTACGATAGATTGAAGACTGGTAATATTGTTCATAGGCCACGATCACATGCATAGAAATTATTTATTTCACAAGACTATATTCGACAAATCTTCCGAAACTAATAATGTGAAATAAATAATCTCTGCAAACGATCATGACCTTTCACACAATAAAATCCTATAAGATCTCCCCATAAGGTGTAAGTTTTATTATTGAAAATTGCCAGACTATTAGTACGTAAGAGTTAAATAAAATGCTTGAAAATATTTTTCTCAATATATACTAATTCAGAGTACGACAAACAGATGAAATGTATAATACTTACGCTAGAAAATAGAAGTAGTAGAGGAATTTTGTTATTTGTGTAGGAAACTTATGCTGACCGATGTAGATAAGATATAAAATGCAGAATGCGTATGGGAAGAAGAGAATTTATGATGAAAAGAATTTTGTTGACGACGAATATTAATCGTAGTGTTAGGAAGACGTTTTTGAAGGAATTTGTTTGTGATGTAACCTTGTAAGAGAGTGAAACGTGAACGATAAAGAATTCAGACGGAAAAAGTGTCAGAAATTTCGAAGTTTGTTTATACAGGAAAATGCTGAAGATTAAGTGTGTAGAAAGAGTAAGTAATATGAAGTATTGTACATAATTGTGAAGAAAAGAAATTTCTGGCTTATCTTGACTAAAAGAAGAAGTCGATTAGTAGGACACATCCTGATCCCTCATATATTTGCCAATATAGCGCTGGAGGGAAGCTTAGGATAAAAGTCAGAGAGTAAACGAGAGGCGAATGCATTAAGCAAGTTCTAAGGACTGTAGGTTGCCGCTCTTATTCAGAGATGTAGATACCTGCGCAGAATATGGTATCGTGGAGAGCCAAATCAAACCAGTCTTTCGACTGAAGACCATAATAGCAACAGAAAACGTCTTTGCTTATTTCGGATTACCTAATTAAGGATTATAAGTACATACTGAAATTTAATGAATTTGCAACGTATCGTTTGCTTACCCAAATGTTTATAAAGGAGGAGTTCTACAAAGAAATATGTTAACTCCAACTCGAAAATAGTTGTATGGAACAAAACGTTTACAGCGTGGCCGAGAAACTCTTAATGACTTGTCACAAAAATCATTGTCACTGACGGAACGAACTACTGAGTACAGTACCAAGCAAAAGATATATGCAGCTAATAAATATGGGCATCCGAATTATGAACACTTTACGCTACGAGATGGGTTATAAATACATACTGAAATTTAATTAATTTGCAAATTATCGTTTACTCGCCCAAATGTTTGTAAAGAAAGCGTTCTGCAAAGAAGTATGTTACCTCCAACACGAAAATAGTTGTGAGGAACGAAACGCTTCCAGCGTCGCCGCGAAACTCATGATGACTTGTCAGAAAAATCTTGGTCACTGACAGAACGAGCTACGGACTACAGTACCAAGCAAACGATATATGCAGCTAATAAGGGTACCCGAATTATGAAGACTTTACCCTACTAGGTAGTGTGTTACCTTTTATTCATCAGCCAACTCAGTTATGAAATCGGCTATTACTCACACGAGCTACGGCGGAGCGGCCGAGCGCATTGAAGCGCTATGCCACGATGCGCGAGGCCGTTCCCCGTCTGGGGTTCGAATCCCCCCTCGGGCATGGATATTTGTGCTGTCTTCAGTATAAGTTAGTTGATAAGTAGTTTGTAAGTTTAGGGAGTGATGACCCCGCAGTTAAGTCCCTTAAGCTTAACAAACATTTAAACATTTTATTACTTCCACGAAAGTTAAAAAATAAACAGGCGCTCCTAATAATGTTACTTATTACGAACAATAATCAGAGCCTTTGGTTTCGATCTTGCAGGATCATTAGTAGACTACCGCCGCGCGGGAATGGCCATGCGTTCTGGAGCGTCATGTTACGATGCGCGCCGTCGCTCCCGCCGGAGGTTCGACTCCTCCCTCGGACATAGTATTTATGCCGTCCTTAGGATAAGTTAGTTAAGTAGTTTTGTAAGTCTAGGCACCGACGATCAGAGTATTTTTCCACGTTAGCTTTTGTGAGTAGAGCGTAAGGGATTTAAGTACATTGAGGTAATGGGTATTTTAGAGACGAAGTAGGTGTTTTATGTAAAGGATCTACTTTAGTGTAATTACAAAAATATTACATAAAACAACTTTTTTTTAAGATAAGGATTCTTACAGCTCTGTTAAGTGCTATTGTAAAATAACATATTACGCGAAAATGATAATTTTTTCTGAATTCTGAAATTACAGATAGTGACGACATAAACACATATACACACTCAGAAATACACACATCTAAATATTTCGGTCACAAAGAAGCAGATGGTGGTAGAGAAAGACGAAAAGTGTCAAAGAATGTGACTGTTGTAGCATTAGTCACTACGTTAGTTGGTTTGCCATTCCATTGATTGTTTGCGTAAGAAATGGTAATGATTTTTAATGAGTCACTTCTACATTTACGTAACAAATTAATGTGTTAGTATGACTACACGCTGAACATTTATCACTATATAATGTATTTTATGTGGTTATACTAC
Organism: Locusta migratoria; assembly: GCA_026315105.1. Taxonomy (NCBI): domain Eukaryota; kingdom Metazoa; phylum Arthropoda; class Insecta; order Orthoptera; family Acrididae; genus Locusta; species Locusta migratoria. The sequence goes on along the minus strand of CM048744.1, from coordinate 883,352,262 downwards.
GTTTAATTCTGTAATAAAAATTCTTCAACGGAATAGTACTAACTGCCAAGTAGACAACTTTTGATTCGATAATTTACCCTCCTGCTTATCAAACATTATACATTACTTGGTAAGTGATAAAGTATCCGTCATTACAGTATTGTGCAAGACTATTTGCACTTTTAGGCAACATTAATATGGCGTAATTAATGTGTCTTGTCATAATGTTATGTAATAATGTTCATCATTGTTTCTTTCTAAGTGCAAAGGATTATTTACAACAAACTTTGTGCGAGAAGTAATGAACGTTGAAGCAGCAGTAGGAATGCCAAAATCCTTAAACGGGTCTCTAAATGATCGTGATTAAGCAACGAGTTATTATTCTTACAGGCAATAAAATGGTCGGCCGCGGTGGCCGAGGGGACTACGGCGCTTCAGTCACGGTCTGCACGGCCACTACGGTCGGGGGTTCGAATCCCCCCTCGGGCATGGATATTTGTGCCTTCCTTAGTTGTAAGTAGTTCATAAGTAGTTTGTAAGTTTAGGGACTGATGACCCCGTAGTTAAGTCCCATAGACTATACAAACATTGAACATTAGCAATAAAATGATCCTATGTCAATTTTGGCCGAGATATCCTGTGTAGGATTGTTTGACCTCCTGGCCAAGTCTTTTTACTGACGCCTCTTCGGCGACTTGCATGTAGTTGACGGTGAAACTGATGACAACAGTACACAATCCCAGTCCCGTGTCCGGAAAAGAACCAGGGCCTTTGCGTGGTAATTAGCGACTCTACCGCTTTTACAGCAGGTTTCTGTGAATAGATTTCAACTAGCAATAATCGCTATAGGAACACAGAGGGCACGGTACCAGGAGCAGGCGTGTGTTGACAGGAGTAACGGAGGAGGAGTGGAGAACCAGGCATTTGCTCACTTAAGCCCAAGCCACGGACAAGTGGGTACTTAAATGGGCAAGTAGTAGTCTTATAGTTTTTGGGTGTGCACCACTAAATGAAACATCATCCAGGCACTTGTGAAACGTCAAAATATGTTGGTCCAGGAATATATGAAATAACATGTAGGAACAGCAGGAAAATACAAATAATACATATAAAATCAAAACTAAGAACAGTTTTGAGGAACTGCAAATTTATTTACGCATGTGAAACTCCTCACAAGAAATATTAATCAAACATAGAGATCTCAAATGTAAATAATACCTACAAATTTTATTGACGTATTATCACAGAAAATGCATGAATTTGAAAATATAACACATATCGATAAAAGATAATCCGCCTACGTGGAGCGCCTCAGTACCCTCGGCCAGCGCGGCCGGCAATAATATAATCGCCGCCTAATTTCACATACTTTGTGTAGATATAACATTATAGTAAAATATTGTCATATTACTGTGAATACATTTCGCGACTTGTAATGTTACGTAATAATTGTACCAACAACGAAGCAGTGTTAGTTACATGAAGGGTAATTTTGATGTCACATGGACGTCAGTTGCCACGGCGGAGCGGCCGAGCGCATTGAGGCGCTATGCTATGATGCGCGAGGCCGCTCCCCGTCGGGGGTTCGAATCCCCCCTCGGGCATGGATGTTTGTGCCGTCTTTAGTATAAGGTAGTTAAAATGTAGTTTGTAAGTTTAGGGATTGATGAGCCCACAGTTAATTCCCTTAAGCTTAGCAAACATTTGAACAGTGGACATCAGTTTCAAAGAGATATAAGTAAAGCTCTCTAAATCAGTCAAATATGCCATTCTTACAGTACATATTCTAGTAATCTAGCCAAGGATGTTTTCATTGTTCACTTGGAAATGCCAATAAAAGCCAAAACAGTCCAGTCATACTAAAACTATGAACCTTTTTGGACTACTTACTAATGTCTTTCACGAACACCTAAAAGTCTTCCCGGTTTCAGCTTTGGTGTAGCATCCCGAAATATGCACAAAAATGAGTAGTCTGCGTTCTGTTTCTTTAAATGGGACAGTGAGTCCATTTCAAAAAGACCAAATAAGATACTTCTATGGACATCATTAATTATTTATTGTGTTTCCTGTTCAAAAATGTTCAAATGTTTGTAGAGATTATGGCACTTAACTACGGGGTCATCAGTCCCTAAACTTACAAACTACTTATGAACTATACTAAAGACGGCAAAAGATCCATGTCCGAGGGGAGATTCGAATCCCTGACAGGGACGCCCTCGCGCATCGTAGCTTAGCGACACAATGCGCTAGGCCGCTCCGCAGCTGCCTGTGTTTCTGTATCTAAGCTTGTGTGCATCACGGTACTTACCCCATCCGCAAAATGAGCTTATTCTGTTTATTGAGTATTAAACGAATTGTACTGTAGTTTGCATATACGAGGAACAATTGTGGATTCACGGTGGAATCTTGAAAAACATCAGACATATTTTCTCCACTATCATAAGAAACTCCACCAGTTTTATTCTATGAGTCGTAGGCCTACATAAATGTTACAAGTGACTGATTTTTCAGTGCATAAAATACACATAATATTATTATAAATTACATTTAGTGTAACCAAGAGCCTACCTCAAAACATGCTAAAACGAACGTACAAATTAGACTAAAAAGACAAGACAAACATTTTTATACTAAAACATCAGCAGACCTATGACGGTAAAATAGACGGTTTTACTGTATAGAATAGTTATCTGTGGTTACTTCCTGTTAACACTATTTTTTTCTTAAGTAACTAACCAGTACTTTATACAACAATGACATCATAATCTTAACTTTCAGCAAAATTGTCGTATTTCAGTGGGACAGTGGGACAGTGAGTCCATTTCAAAAAGACCAAATAAGATACTTCTATGGACATCATTAATTATTTATTGTGTTTCCTGTTCAAAAATGTTCAAATGTTTGTAGAGATTATGGCACTTAACTACGGGGTCATCAGTCCCTAAACTTACAAACTACTTATGAACTATACTAAAGACGGCAAAAGATCCATGTCCGAGGGGAGATTCGAATCCCTGACAGGGACGCCCTCGCGCATCGTAGCTTAGCGACACAATGCGCTAGGCCGCTCCGCAGCTGCCTGTGTTTCTGTATCTAAGCTTGTGTGCATCACGGTACTTACCCCATCCGCAAAATGAGCTTATTCTGTTTATTGAGTATTAAACGAATTGTACTGTAGTTTGCATATACGAGGAACAATTGTGGATTCACGGTGGAATCTTGAAAAACATCAGACATATTTTCTCCACTATCATAAGAAACTCCACCAGTTTTATTCTATGAGTCGTAGGCCTACATAAATGTTACAAGTGACTGATTTTTCAGTGCATAAAATACACATAATATTATTATAAATTACATTTAGTGTAACCAAGAGCCTACCTCAAAACATGCTAAAACGAACGTACAAATTAGACTAAAAAGACAAGACAAACATTTTTATACTAAAACATCAGCAGACCTATGACGGTAAAATAGACGGTTTTACTGTATAGAATAGTTATCTGTGGTTACTTCCTGTTAACACTATTTTTTTCTTAAGTAACTAACCAGTACTTTATACAACAATGACATCATAATCTTAACTTTCAGCAAAATTGTCGTATTTCAGTGGGACACACATTGCTGATTAGTAGAATTAAAGAAAAAAAAAAATTCAAATGTTTGTGAAGCTATGGGACCAAACTGCAGTGGTCCTGAATCCGTTGAATTACAAAGTAATTAAACTAACTGATGCTAAGGCAACACACAGACACACACAGATTCCTGCCCGAGGGAGAACTTGAACCTCTAACGGGGAGCAGGCGTGCGCTTCGCAGCAAGACGCCTTAACGCGCACGGCCACTTTTACGCGGCCCAAATGCACTAGCGGCCCAAATTGAGGATAATACGTACGTAGCGCGTGGAGACATGGCTTTATACCGCCTCTAGAGACAACGTCGTTCCCCCGTGTCACGATAAAGAGCATCTAACGCTCGACCGTGGTATTTGTCCGTTTTCCCTTTCACACATGTTCTAGCGAGATGACAGCGTGACAACATGATTGAACTCTTCCGTTTGGCTGTCAACAAAATTCTTCACTGGTCCTGATGAAGGCCGCCTGCAACAGTAGCCGAAACGTCGAGAGATTTTATAAAAACTGACGACGCGGTCTCAGACCCAGAAGAATTTTACTGACTGTGACGATTGCGAAAGCCTACGTGTGAATTTAAAATCTTCATCCGACTGCTTGTGCGTTATTACATAATCTTGTTATTACGCCATCTTCGTGCATCGTGTTAAAATCTTTTTCAGGTTAATATTATGTTCAACTGTTTGTAATCCTAAGGAATCAAGCTTCTGTTGTTATCGGTCCCTACAGTTATAAAGTACTTAAACTAACTGATACGCGAGGGAGGACTCTAATCTCCGTCCCGGGCGGCCGCGCGATCCTGTCTACTCGGCTTATTACCGTAGGGTCTGTTTTATTGGTGCATCAGTTAGTAGGGAATCAAAAGCAGCGGCCAATTAGAACGCACCATTCGCTAGCTGTTTAAATTTACAACAAACAAACGTACATAGTATTTTACCATATTTTGTGTTGTGTTTAGTGCCTACTTCTAACTTCAGCTGATAATTTAAGTATTGAATAACTAATATTGCGTATATTGATTCTTTTTAACAGTGTAAGCGTGGACGAGTATTCAGAGAAAAACACACATTTCAATGTGACAAAAATCCTCGTGGGCAATGTGCGTTTTGCATTCGACATACAAATCGTCATCCTGTTGTGCTAATTCCCTCGGCTACTAGGGTCGAACTATGATTTAATGAGGAATGCCATTACTCGCTGTTTGTCCGCGCTGCTGCTAGTAGAATGCTGCAGTCTGTAAACAGAATGATTGTGTGATGTCACTTGATAATACCCGAAAGGACGAAATAAGTCACTCACTAACGAAATAAAGCACTTTACTCCAAACTAAAAGCAACAACACACGGCAAAATCTGTTGTCTTGCTTGTTATAGGCTTTCTACAATAGGCTTTCTTTCAATAAAACTTCCGTCCGATGCAGTTGGTTTGCCTGTCATCATCTGACAGACCTAGAGATCACGCATAACAAGATAATATAAAGGAGATAAACTGTTTGCCGTTATCAATAGCGAAAATAATACTAACGAAGGTTTACGACAGTTGAATCGGATTTGGAAGCAGATACGTTGTAGTAAATACAGGTTCTAAAACGAGCCGTTTGCTTGGCAAGTGCGAGTGTTTGTTACGAGCTATCATTGATTTTAGTATTAAATATTATCTTAACTGATACAAATGTATTTAAAATTGGAGAGGTCCGTGTGGTAGATAAAGAATGGTATACCCCGGTCGTGGTCAGCGTGTTCCTTACAGTCCTCTAGTGTGCGATTCGCCTTTTTTGATTAGAATTTCCAATAGATTTTCATAAAATTTTGTCTTAGAGTAGGATACGTTTTAAGTTACAGTAACTCAGCGTCATGAATTTTATAATTTTTAAATTACCTATCTACCTTCGAAATAACTACGTTTATGAAACTACGTTGGAAGGTAATAAAAGTTTACTTGTAACAGAGGCGAAATGTGGGTATTAAGTAAGAGAAAACCCGGATAAATGCGAAGAAGACTCGCTATCCGATGATTCCGTACAAATTCACTTATGTTTACAGGTAATTCAACCACGCCAGGAAAAGAGAATATCGACAATTTTTGCTGGTTACCGATATCGATAGTGGCGTGGTATCATTCCCGGGAATTTCAGAACTGTCGAGAGTGATTTAATTTGGAGAGGAAATGTTTTGTGTAATTTACAATTATATCGCGCCAATCGCGTTGATGAATAGCGCATTTGCTGCAAATGCACTTCAGTTTTTCAGCATCAGCTTCACAAGCAAATAACGCACAACAGTTGGTAATTAAAACAGCACTGTGCTACTATTTTAATGACACACTCGGCCGTTTCATTCATTTAAACTGCAATTTGAATCACGGCATAAAACACCGAGGGGCGTGTAGCAGCAGCTACACGTTAGAAAAAGTGGGCTTGGCCACAGCGAACAGGACCGTGCTCTAAAATTGTTAAAACTGTTAAAACGGTAGTTCAGAAACATCTTACTGCTCTATACAGCACTCAAAACACACCGCTCAAAAGAGTTGGGCACTAATTATGATAGTACGAATTTATAAGCTCCTTATGCTTTAGCATCCAATGGTTGCGATTTGTCATTCCATTTTTTAATAAATTTTTTTAATGGCAAATACGTATGTGTTGATTTTGTCAGCACTCGTCCCTGTTTACGATTACTGGTAAAGCCCTATTCACACGGGTATACCAAGCCTCCAAGCCACTGACACTTTTCGACCAGAGACATCATTCATAGGGGGGGGGGGGGGGAGATTCCTTGGATAGCGGCATCACAAAGTCGCCGCGAGGTATATACTATGAGACATGACGTTCTTGTTCCCGAGTCTCCCAGTATGTCAGATGCATTAGTACCAATGGGTTACGCAATGTGTGAAAAAAATTGTTAATTTGTGGCAGAAAATGATTTCTTTCTGTCTTGTTGATCAGCAGTCGGTTTGAAACGTTCTATACAGCGCAAAACTCGTTGACTTGTTTTCTTGTGTAGTGGGTGGCAAAGGCTGCTTTGTGTACCACTGCTCTTTCCCTCTTCCTGTTCCAGTCACGAAAGTTGTGCAATAAGAGTGTCTGTGGTGAACCTCCGTTTGAAGTCGAATCTGTCTTGTTTGTAACCTCTACCATCTATGAGATATACGTAAGGTGAAGTCATAAACAATGCACTAAAAAGCATAATATAATATATATTTATATAAAAACAAACTTTAATTAAAACCCGTTTTTAACGCAGACCAAGAAATATAGAATAATTTCTCCTACTCTCATACAGACTCGTAACCATTCTACGGATAGTACTGAAAATATCTGCTTGTGAATTTATAATAGCTGTGGCAATACCTGCAAATTTTAGAACAAAAATCAATATATGGTAGTAAATACATGCTGTCTGAATGGTGCCTGACTTGCACTGAGGGTTGTGTGGTGTTTCAAAAATGTTCAAATGTTTGTTAAGCTTATGGGACTTAACTACGGGGTCATCAGTCCATAAACTTACAAACTACTTATGAACTAGCTAAGACTAAGGACGGCACAAATATCCATGCCCGATGGGGGATTCGAACTCCCGACCGTAGTGGCAGACCGTGACCGGCACGTCGCAGTCCCCTCGGCCACCGCGGCCGAAGTTGTGTGATGTCTCATCGTTTTCATCATCACTGACATGCAAGTCGCCCCCGAGGCGTGAAATAAATACACTTACCAACCGAAACTATGGATCTTTCGGCCAAAGATGCAATCCGATAGTACATTTCATAATGAGTGTAGAAAGTAAATATCTCCAAGAGAAATCACACGCCGGCCGCGGTGGCTGAACCGTCCGCGGCGCGCCAGTCGCAGTCTGCACGGCCACTACCGTCGAGGGTTCGAATCCCCCCTCGGGCATGGATATTTGTGCCTCCTTAGTATTAGCTAGTTCATAAGTAGTTTGTAAGTTTCGGGACTGATGACCCCGTAGTTAAGTCCCATAAGCTATACAACCATTTAAGCATTTTTTAGAAATCACACATCAACAAGAGCAAGAAAACAGGTGGTCGTAAATCTTTCGAGATGTAAGATCGCGGTACACAAAACTCTCCAGTTTGTAACGTTACATCCCAAAAATGGCTGAGGTTCTGCTCCTCCGTTTGGTCGGCATGTAAACGCCTTTATGCTATTAGCAAGACAATTGTTAGTGATTTTCAAATGTTTGTAACTACGTCCGTCATCAGTCCTTAAGCTTACAATCCACTTTAACTAACTTATGCTAAGGATAACACACACCCATTTCCGACTGCGAACGGCCGCACGCACCGCAGCTGGGCGCCTTAGCGCGCACGGCTATTCTGCCGCGGCTTAGTGATTTTGGTGAGCCACTCAGATACCACATTTCACGTCACAATATTAATACTGTATTATATCATCACTGCCTGAGTCAATAGACCCTATACTGCAGGGGAAAGGCTAAACAAAAATATTAAATAGAGACCACGAAACTGATTTAATTTTCTTTCACACCGCGAGATACCTAGCAGCAAGGGTCACTCGATTGTGCCGTGATGAAACCAATGGGCTACTATAATCGTCCAGTCTCCTCGTCTTTAGATAAGTAATATCTCTGTCTGAACAGAGCCTACGATCTGAAGGAATCTCGAAAGAGAAGAAGAAATAAAGTAAGAAAGACCACGGTACAGCGGGGAAGCACATTTATTGTTGCTAAGCAGTTGTTGTCAAACTATTGAGTACAATGCTTCAGTTGATATTGTATGAGATATCGGAACCTCGTCTTAAACAATGTTAGTGAAATTCTGCTTTTACTACAGGTATTAATTTGTTTTGAAATATTACAATATTACAAAGCTGTCGACGGAACGCTAAACCCTAATCTAACATCCTTCTTCTTTAATTCTTAGGAGTTGGCTGTCAGGAAAAGTCCGTGTGTAGCATAAACCGGCTTGGCGTGGAGTTGACTCGGTCTCTCACCACTAGATGGCAGAGGCGTCGGTCTGCCAGTGAGGCAGGGTCTTCACCACTCGTCATCATCGGGTAGGTATCTGGCCGTGAGTGACTGCTGACCGCAGATTGTAGTTACAGGTGTTCGGTTTACTGACCTCCTCAGAATCGTACACCGTAGTGCCAATCTACGTGGAACAGTCGCTCACGGAAAATGACTTATCTGATGATGGATAAAACGATACGCGGTATTCTGTATCTGGTGTTTGACATTTACCTTTGCGACCTATTCAGCCTGAATGGACTATTACTGATTGTTTGCTGAGTGTTTTTTTTTTGCGATTATTGAAATAAGTGACACGTCTTTTGATACCATTACTAACAACGCCAAGCAACCATATGCCATGAAATAAATTGCCGGCCGCGGTGGCCGAGGAGACTGAGACGCTCCAGTCACGGTCTGCACGGCCACTACGGTCGGGGGTTCGAATCCCCCCTCGGGCATGGATATTTGTGCCGTCCTAGTTCTTAAGTAGTTCATAAGTAGTTTGTAAGTTTAGGGACTGATGACCCCGTAGTTAAGTCCCATAGACTATACAAACAATGGACCTTTTTTTTTTTATCATAAATTGCAACTTGATGCCTCTGCCCGTCCCTGAGAAAAATGGAGCTTAACTGTCGGATAGACACACAACTAAGTGTTCTTTTTCTTTTCTTTTTTTAAATATAAAATTAGGTCGGTTACCTCTGGTTTAACGACCTTTTTGTAGCTACTGTAGACGCCAATTCGATCCAAGATGCATAGCTTGAGAAAGGTCTATATTAACTTGTCGAACTGTCTATTCGCTTTCTCAAACTGATCTTGTTTATAACGAGAAGGGTACGATGTCTTCGATTGACTGACGAAATTGAAGACATATCTATACATACATTTCGCAAATCACGAAATTTTCCGACGTCTGCTGCTCCTGTAAGATGGACAAACGATCTGCAACACATAAAAATTTGTGTCGGACCGGGACTCGAACCCGGGGCTACCGCTTTTCGCGAGCGATCAACTTAACCGCTCGGCCACCCTTGCCCGTGCACTCTTCCCGGCCAGACCCGGGTCGTGTCTCGGTCCGGTACAAATTTTCATGTGTTGCAGATCTTACAAGAACAGCAGACATCGGGAAATTTCCTGATTTGCGAAATATATCTCTGCTGCGGATCACCTCCACCGTCTGTTCCCTTGGAACAGACATAATAATAGAAATTGAAGACATTTACAGATCGATCCTTGGCTGTTCGAAACAATTCTTGTCTTATTGCACAAAATATTATAGCAGTTTTTTTCAGTTGCGAGAATTAAAAGTGAAATAGTTCTTAGCATTATGAGTCTATTAAAAATTTACGGGTTTGCAGGCAGGTATTAAACTCGACGTCGGTCGATATTTCGGCAGGAGGTACCTTGCCATTCTCAAGGCAATACTGCAGCGACGACGCAATGTGCAACAACGTTTAAAACTTCGATTCTCAATGACAACAGAAAGACAACACACACTGAGATAGCACACACAGCACCATCACACGACCAAAGTTGAAAACCAACAGCAATATCGATAATAAATTTTCAGCAGGTGAAGTGGCATTAATTCCATGCAGAATATAAACAAAAATTTCCATCCCTTTTCAACAGGTTATCCGCTAGTTTTATTTCATTCGCTTCCTTGGCAACACAATCCGACTGGAAGTGCATGCAAAAGTTCAGTGCCGGCCGCGGTGGCCGAGGTGACTGAGGCGCTCCAGCCACGGTCAGCACGGGCACTACGGTCGGGGGTTCGAATCCCCCCTCGGGCATGGATATTTGTGCCGTCCTAGTTCATAAGTAGTTTGTAAGTTTATGGACTGATGACCCCGTAGTTAAGTCCCATAAGCTTAACAAACATATGAACATATATGAAAAGTTCAGTTTTGTCGTATTTCATCGGGTGTCCAAGCAGTTTTCGGTAACAGCAGACTTTTCAGGTTGTTACAAACGTGTGTGACGTTTATATGCAGTACAACGGTCCTTGTCAGTCCTAAATGTTTGACCAATATATGACATGTCACATGAAATATCGACCAGCGCAGATTTTCATAACTGGCTGCATATCTGTAAGTCTTTTTAATACCCCATCCCCCGGGAGAAATTAAGGAATCACAATATGAGTGTAGATTAAACTATAACATGCAACATTCTGAAACAGTTTTTTGTTACTGTTGGTCCTGGCTAAAATTTGAGACAAGTTAGCTCGATACTTAATAGAAAAATACATTTTAAGTACTTTTTCACTAAAAAGGAAACATCACCAACATGATCTCAAATTTCAAGAAGGAAAACAAGAAAACACTTCAATTTATCATCGCCAGCATTTGATGCAGTGAATAAATTTGAGCCATTATTTGGACAGTACGCACTTATGACCCTCTGACATAGATTTTAATCTTTCGCGTGCACAGGTTGTCACTGGTTTCGCCTCACTGCAGCCGCTTAACGACTGACCACGAAATAATGTACAGCAAAGGAAGACAAGGATTTTCCATTTAGTTTTTGGACGTTGTTATCCTGGATTGTTCATTGTGTCAAAGAGCGCGGTTTCTAACCTGTAGCTGGAGCCCATTGCTGTGAATGTTTTTACGTAGCAATTCGCAAATGCAGTGTAAACGAATGAAACGCGGCATTGTTTCATTGTTAACACTGCTGTTGTGTGTTATTTGCTTTCAACTGTAAAGCTGACACCGTTAAACTGAGGTACATTATGAGATGCGCTATTCACTAACGTGTTTGGCGTGATTAAATAGTAAACCTAATGTCAGTAACTTCATTCATCAGCAAGTATTCATATGTTTCGGATTATTAATTTAATTTTGCTTTTGAATCATATATTAAGAGAGAAATTACTTTAAATATCCGCTATACACTTTTATATTTGTTCCGTAATAATATGTACTTTTGTTGTAAACTAGTTTTCGGCCTCTTAGTTCATCTTCAGACACCTTAATTCTACAGATTATCCACATCACGGCAGCTACAGTGCTTGGAGTACAATGATTTTACAAAGAAGTGTGTCCGGTCATAGACCATGTAACCTCGTATTTCATAAGAAACAGAAACGATCAACAAATTAAAGCAAAACAGTAACTAAGAAATAAGTGCCGCAACGGAGTGGCCGAGCGCATTGAGACGCGCGAGGCCGTTCCCCGTCGGGGGTTCGAATCCCCCCTCGGGCATGGATGTTTGTGCTGTCTTTAGTATAAGTTAGTTTATAAGTAGTTGGTAAGTTTAGGGACTGATGACCCCGCAGTAAAGTCGCATATGCTTAACAAGAATTTGAACATTTGAGTTCTGAAGCAGTAGCTATAAATTACTTTTCAGTAAATAAACTGTAACACACATATGGACCAGTGAGTGTACCGGTAAGTGCAGTTGTATATTAAATTAACTTAATTATGAACATATGTAGGATTGGGGACAGGTGAGTGAGGAAGATATAAACAATTATATGTGGCTGGGGGACAGTTACATCTGTTTGGAATATGTGAATTTGGAACAGAGGAGCTATATTTGTTGAAATTGTTTGATGTTTCTCACCCACATTCCAAAGTTTTCCCTCCATTGTGCTACTCTCACCATTCTTGTGAAAACCTGTGAATTCCATATTCGTATTTCAAATATACGTAACTGTCCCCCACCCACATTTCATTGTTTGTTTTTCTCACTCACTGTCCCCCCTCCTACTTTTGTACGTTTCTATAAATTGATATACAATTGTACTTACCAATACACTCACTGGGCCATATTTGTGTTTCGGCTTATCTATTCAAATTTAATTTATGATTATGTCTTAGTTACTGTTTTACTGTAATTGGTTGACCGTCTCTGTGAATTATAAAATACTTATAAGTTACATAGTCTGTGAATGGACCCATATCTTTGTAAAATCTTTGTACTCCAAACACCAGCTGGTGTGATGTGGATAATTTGCAAAAAATGTTCAAATGTTTGTAAAGCTTATGGGACTTAACTACGGGGTTATCAGTCCCTAAACTTACAAACTACTTACGAACTAGGACGGAACAAATATCCATGCCCGAGGGGGTATTCGAACCCCCGACCGTAGTGGCCGTGCTGACCGCGACTGGAGCGCCTCAGTCACCTCGGCCACCGCGGCCGGTGATAATTTGCAGTATGAAGTTGGCTGAAGATGACCTAAGAAGCCGAAAACTAGTTTACAACAAAATAAATATTATTGTGGAACAAATATAAAAGTGTATCACAGGTATTTAACATGTCTATCAAGAACCGACGAAAGAGTCCATAAAAAAGATAATTTGTAATTATTAAACGCATCAAAATAGTTTTCCATCACCAATATACTAGGTGTACTTGACCTTTTATATAAAAACTGAATAGGGATAACCAAAAATTCCATTTCAGTTCTCTTTATTTATAATGAAAACAGAAATTGACAAGTTGTGTGACATTAGCCTGGACATTTTGAATTTATTTTCAGATTGCAGCTCATACCAGTACACCTGATACCCAGTATCACGTCCTCTGGCACCGTTGCATGCCTTTATTCGTCGTAGCAAACTGTTCAATAGTTCATCAATGGACTGTTGGTCCAGACTATCCCACTCCTGAATGGCAATACCTCGTAGATCCCTCAGATTGGTTGGTGGGTCGTCATCCGTTTCACAATGGAAGTGGAAAAGTATGGTTGCCTTCCCTTTCTTGATGTGTTGGTGAGGAGAAAGGCAGATGGTACGTTGGGACATGCTGTTTATTGTAAGCCAAGTCATACTGATTTGTATCTGCAAGCTGATAGTTGTTACCACTGAGCTCAACGTGAAGGGGTTCTTTGAAGCCTTATGGATAGTACTCACGTAATTCCTGACCCAGAAAGTTTACCGACTGTGCTGTCCCATCTGGAGGTCACATTACTTAGTGTCAGAATGGCTGTAGTGAAGGGATTAAAAGAGCGTTGCGCTATCGATCACATGTACAGCGGGCTAGTGCTGATAGCACGGAGTTGGCACCCACTTCAGAGGCCTTTCTGCCATACTGTGGCAGCACTTCCAACAAAATTGGCCGCATTTTGCGTAAAATCAATGTGCAACCATCTAAAATTAAGGTACCGTTGGAATCCGTTAAGGATGATTTTGGTTTGCGAAAGGCGATTATTTACCGTATCCAGTGCAGCTGTGGCACGTCATATGTTGGTCAAACAGTGCTGTTGAGGACCGGTGTATTGAGCATAAACGTCACACACGTTTACAACAGCCAAACAAACTGCTGTGGCCGAACAGTCTTGACGCAAGTCACCCTATGGAATACAACAAACGGAACTATTTGTATGCACTTCCAGCTACTGTGTTATCAAGGAAGCGATTGAATTCAAACTAGCAGACAACCTTATGAATAGGGATGGAGGATTTTGCTTAAAAACCACACGGGATGCTGCTCTCTCACTTGTCGAAAAACAGAGGGACAAAACTAATCGGACCTCGTCTGTTGTGAACTGATGTTTATTATCGATATCCTGACCGGTTTCATCTATGGTCGTGTCGGCGCTGTGTGCTTGCTCGCTCGGTGTGTGTTGTCTTTACTGTTTACTTACTGAAAACCGAAGTTTTAAGGATCGTTGCACATTGCTTCAAAATGTTCAAATGTTTGTAGAACTTATGGGACTTAACTACGGGGTCATCAGTCCCTAAGCTTACAAACTACTTATGAACTAGCTAAGACTAAGGACGGCACAAATATCCATGCCCGAGGGGGGATTCGAACCCCCGACCGTAGTGGCCGTGCAGACCGTGACTGGAGCGCCTCAGTGCACTCGGGCACCGCGGCCGGCATTGCTTCCTCAGTGCAGTTTCGACTTGAAAATGTCAGGATGGTCTTCTGCCGAAGTATCGGCCGACGTCGAATTTCATACCTGGCTGCATATCCGTAAGTACCTCAAAACTGACAAAATGGTTCAGAGAAACTTATGTGTGGATACTTTAAATCGATTACATTAACATGAACATTTCTTGGAAAAAATAATCTTTTCCGACGAGTCGACTTTTCACGTAAGTGGCAAGGTTAACGCACATAACTAGGATTTGGAGTAGTAAAAATCCATATTAAACATTGAAACATAGCCCTGAAATGAACGTGTTTTGAGCATTGCTCAGGAATGAGGCTTTCGACCTTATATATATATTATATTTTTTGGGAGAACGATCAACGGATAATGTACCTGAATATATTGTATCAATGTTTGGTACCACAGATTGATGAGGATGACCAAGAAGGAAATCTTTACTTTATACATTACGGCATTACTCCACAACATGGCTGACGTCCGAGATTTTCTCAGTGACCGTTTTTCAGGTGAATGGATTAGCCATAATGCGCCAATTGCATGGCACCCAGACATGACATAACTCTACTTTTTATGGGAATTCATCAAGGATATCGTGTTTGTACATCCATTTCTGATGTCGCTACCTGAACTCGGAGCAAAAATTTACGTTACTACTAAGCAGGTTACACCTGCAACAGCAAGTTTGGGAAGAAACTGATTAGCGATTGGATGTGTGCAGGATAGGATAGCCAATGGAAGCCACATATAGCATAAGGTAAAAACAAACAACAGCTAGGGAGTTATCCCCCCCCCCTCGCTTCTCTTCCCTTGCCTTCAACATACCACGAAGAGGTGGGATCTAGTTGTCGCTTCATTACACAGTCGTCGGATACGTAAATATTTTATTTCACTTTGCTCTATCTGTATATTTGGCTCTTTCATTAGGGAAGATCGCTCCTTTTCATACGGCAGTACGTATCTTTCACATCTATTCATGATTAATCGACTCACATTTTCATTTTAATAACGCGTAGTGTTATCCTGCGTGCTATACAAACATTATAGAGCTGCAGTGAGACGAAAACAAAGTTTTAAAGTTGTACATGCAGAAGGTCGTTACATCGTACTATCAGGATTACGACCTCAATTTCTCAACGATGTGGTTATCAGCTTAAAATATGAGCCTGACTCGGTGTTGTTTTCCTTTAAATAGGACAACATCGTAATCAAATTGTGACCCAGAACCTGACATTCGTTCTGTGGACCATGTTTATTAGAGCGTTTCGCTTCTATAATCGTTTATTTACACTCGTATCACTTTTCGCTAGTAATTGTGATATTTCTTTTGTATTTACAGTGGACATATTGTTATTTGCTTACTATGAAGCTTAAAGTGATGTAAATCGCGAGTCCATTGATTGCGATACTGAATTTGTAGTCTATGGTAAATGTAAGGGAAAGCACGAACGTAACATCTGCCGTAACCATGGTATGACTACTACATTTTAGTATCTCCTACTTTTCCTACCCAGTCAACGAAGACAAATTCCACGATGATTTCTTTGGAAGGGCATGGCCAATTTCCTTCTCCAACCATGACAAAAATATTATAGCTTGTGCGCCGTCATTAATGGCTCGACGTTAAACCCTAATCTTCTTTCCCTTTACCTCTTAAAACCCTCTTTGAGAATACCGCGTAGCCTCAGGTTTGCATTAATTTTCATAATAAATTATTTTCTACCGCAAGGGAACGGTACAAACGAGGAGCTATCCTCCTGAATTCTCATGCAGATACTTGTCTATTACTTGTAAATCAAGACAGACACGATCGCCAAACACAGACATATACTTCACAGAAACTGGGATACTTGATGCAGTCAGAATTTCGTTTGACGTCGCAAGACAGCACACATTATTTTTAAACACTTCGCTAGACCCGTAGACACATTCTCGTAGACAAATAGTACATGAAAAGCTCAAGGACTAAGGTAAGTCTGCCGCGGTGGCCGAGGGGACTGAGGCGCTCCAGTCACGGCCTGCACGGCCACTACGGTCGGGGATTCGAATCCCCCCACGGGCATGGATATTTGTGCCGTCCTTAGTCTTAGCTCGTTCATAAGTAGTTTGTAAGCTTAGGGACTGATGACCCCGTAGTTAAATCCCATAAGTTCTACAAACATTTCAACATTGACTAAGGTAAAAATACGCGCCAATGTAACTTTGTTGTTAATGTCATCATTGATCTTCCACAAGTCTGCAGTCAACAGAAGAAAGAACATTAATATGTAGACGCAAATATTAAAGCACAGTTCATACCAATTAAGAAATAGAAAACTTCAACAAATTGCAGCACATTGTGAGAAAACGCTCTAATATTTTTCACTCATATGGTTCAAAATGTTCAAATGTTTGTAAATCTTATGGGACCCAACTACTTTGGTCATCAGTCCCTAGTCTTACAAACTACTTAAAATTACGTTACACTGACCTACGGACAACACACACATCAATGCCCGAGGCAGTATTCGAAACTTCGACGCGGGAGGTCGCGTGATCCGTAACGTGACGCTCCAGACCGCTCGACTACTCCCGCGCAGCTTCACTCATATGACTAGATGAAGTCTCTCTCTTGGTTATTTAGCCTACGTTGTTCATAAACACTCTATTAAGCTTCAGAAACGGTCGGATTGGCTGTAGACCGGGCTTCCAGGAGGAAAACTGGCCTTCATATATTTTTCTTTCCATTTGGAAAGTTGCAATAGGTATATGATCATCTAATACATGGTATGGATGATCTCATAGAAATAAGTGTAATCCTCAGACATTACTACAGTCGTTTCATTAAAATGTACAATGTCTACGTTATGTCAGCGTGGTCACATTTTTTTCTGGCTCCAGGCCTCCACGTAGTTTATTACAATCACGCTAAGCTTATAATTGTAGCAAGAAAGCTACAGGAGCTGTATAAAATAACATAACGTTGTTATTTTTATGATCTTCAGTCCGTAGGCTAGTTTGATGCAGCTGTCCACCCTAATCTATCCTGTATTCATCTCTTGGTGTCCCTCTGCGGTTCTTACGCCACACACTTTCCTCGACCACCAAATACACGATTCCTTGATGGCTCACATCGGCGTGCGTGATTGGCCTAGCTGTCAACAGCGCCACGTTACGGATCGCGCGGCCTCCCGCGTCGGAGCTTCGAATCCTCGCTCGGGATAGATTGATTGTGTTGTCTTTAGGTTAGTTTAAGACTGTAAGACTAGGGACTGATGACCAACGTAGTTTGGTCTCATAGGATTACAAACATTTGAACATTTGAATTTATCAGTCAATTCCTTACTTCAGTCAAGGTATGTCAGAAATTCCTTTTTCCCCCAATTCTGTTCAGTACCTCCTGATTACTTACGTGATATACCCACCTAATCTTTACCATTCTTCTGTAGCACCACATTTCAAAAGCCTCTATCCTCTTCCTGTCCGCATTGTTTATCGTCCTTGTTTCACTCCCATACAAGGCAACACTCCACACAGATGCCTTCAGAAAGGACTTAGGGACTTCCTTTCGCTTAAATTAATATACAATGTTAATACTTTTTTCAGAAAACGCTTTTATTCCTATTATCATTGTGCATTTTATATCCTCTGTGCTGCGACTATCATATGTTATTTTACTGCCCAAGTAACAAAACTCATCTACCACCTTTATTGTTTCGCTGCATCGCTGATTTTCTTAGACTGGACTCCATTACCCCTGTTTTACTCTTGTTAATGTTCATCGTATCGCACGTTCGACAGCTCCTCCAGGTCGTTTGCTGTCTCTGACAGAAATACAGTGTCATCGCCAAAACGCAACGTTTTTATTTCTTCACCCTGAACGTGAATTCCTTCTCCAAATTTCTCTTTGTTTTCTTTTATACCTTGCTCAGTGTACAAACTGAATAACATAGAGGAAAGGCTACAACTCTGCAACCCTGTCTACTCCCTACCCAACCTGTACACCCCTTTCATGCTCTTCAACTCTGATAACTGTTGTCTGGTTTTTGAACAAGTTGAAAATAACCTTTCGTTCCCTATATCTTACTCCTGCTGATTTCAAAATCTGAAAGAGTGTATTCCAATCACCAGACACAATAATTATTGGAGTATCGTTGGCCCACCACTGGCTTCGAGAACGTCAGTAACGTTTCGAGAAATACATTCAAAAATTGCATCTATATTCTAGTAAAGTATCCGCCATTGTCGACGTTGGTGCTATAAACGTCCCATGAAGGTTCAATTACGTTGACATGGCAATTATGCTTTCTAGGGACGATATCTGATAATTTTATGACGCTGTACAAAGTATTGAAAAGGTGACATAAAGTCGTCGAGGTGGCAGGCGACCATGTTCATGGGAAAAAATTTATAAAATATGACTTACAATTTTTTAATGATGTTGTTTCTACTGTGAATGTTTGGTTCTTGTATATTATGTCTATAATTAACCACCATATGATCAATAACTATCAAATTACTGCTACCTTTCATTAACTTTTATACTTCTGTATATTCCTACATCATATACGATAAGTTCAAGCCATCCTGTATATTTACTATAAATAATCCTCAGCGCCACGGCGTCACTATAAGCTGTACAGTGTCACCTGCTGGCAAAAAATGTTTTCTTCGTCTATGTTTATTGTAACACGTTTGTTGTCAGCAAATATGTGTGTATGTGACAACTTTCGTAAATCCATGTATTTCATTAAGTGTGGCTACGTCAGGAAGGAGGTATAACATAATATTACGATAAGTCACCTACTACTGTTATTCGCCATATGTTTTTATTTTTGTAGATACTAATCTGATGATGGAAATAATGAAATGCCTATTTCAAGTCGCACTCACAATAAGTGTGGCATTCAATAATAATTTAAAAAATACATAAAATTTAAAAAAAAAATTGCGAGCTAACCAGCTTTTCGCAGCAGTTCCAATTCATTTCTTTGCAAAGTAGAAAGCACAAACCGTAGCAAGCTATTGCTGTCCAGAACGTTAGCTAGCCTGAACATCAGGCACCACAGCGATCATTTGTGTTGAGCAACGTGTAATGTACTGCAAGACTTCGTAGACAATTGTGCACTACGGTCGCCAGACACTGTTGAAATCTTCGCAGTATTGAAACAAAATGTTGTACCCGTACAACTGTTACGATACTGTCAAGATCGCTTAGTCAAAATTTTCACTTGTTTCGGCGAATCTTGCCGTCATTATCAGACCTAAAAAAACACAAATAAGAGCAGCAATAAATGCATCAGCATCACTAATGTCAGCAAACACTACAAAGTTTGATGTGTAAACGCAGTCTACAATGATTTTATATCGTGCTACCACCTCCTGTTGAAAATATCATTGCCGAAATATTGTGAACGTGCATTACTCTTGTCTGCACGGATTGCTGCGGGTTTGACAGTTACTTAAAATCCGATTCCTTAATCTCTCCCGGCGTATGGCGTATTGAAAAAACTTACGGGTATGCAGGGAGGTACGAAACTTTACGTCGGCCGATATTTCGGTCAGGAGCAGACCCTGACATTGTCAAGGCAATGGCAGGACGAAGTTTCACACCTTCCTGCACACTCCTAAGTTTTTTGTATATAAAATCTGTTAATAAGCTCGGTTATAGTACCTATCGCGTGACAGAGGGATTTTTGATGTTATGCTGTATCATCAGAAATGGTAAGGAAATAATTATTATAGTTGATCGTTGAACTCATTTTTTCTTTAGTGTTTTCAATGCTTACATAAATGCATACTTTCTAATTTTTTTCTTTAGTATCTTATCTGAGAGAAACATTTTGTATTCTACCAACGGTTATTTAACAGTATGCTCGAGAATCCATGGAGAACTGGCGTAGTTCTGTGTGATAAGGCCTGACGATAACATCCAGGAAGACGCGTGTTGTGGGAGGAATTAAAGTGTACCATTCATCAGATTTTAAATAACTGACAAACCCGCAATACGCCGTTCGGACACAAGTAATGAATGTTCGCAATAGTAGGGCAATGGCGTTTCCACAGGTACGTATACACCATAGTAGGATTTTCAGCGATGCAGGTGCATTTATTGGATCTCTTCTCTGTGTTCTCAGTTCTTGCGATTGCGGCAAGATCCACAGAAACCTGTTAAAACAAGTGGAAAATTTTAGTAAGCGATCTTGACCATACATAAGTTTTACGAAAAAAAAGAATAACAGATGGCGCACAACAATAAGTGTAAATTGTTAAAGGTGTAGTATAATGCGTGTGCTGCGTATTATTTTATCCCCCCCCCTCCCCCCCCGCATAAAAACTGTTCTTTCTTTTTTTTGTGGTACGCCATTATGATTTTCCTGTTATTTACGTTCAATAAATGTGTGTCTAACGGCGCTTACTTTACAAGCTTTCTTTGATTACTTGCGTTATCGTTGCGATGGTGTTTGCTCTTAAGGGTAGTAATTGTGCAGGGAGACGATTTCCGCTCAGTCGTGAGGATATTGGCTCAGTTTTCCGCTCGCAATATCGCTGACTGTTGCGCACAGAAAATTCCTTTGCTCTAAAACACTGACACATTTCTCCACTCGGTTCGGTACGGCAACCCTCAAATGCCTCGTTTCTGTGCAAAAATTAATAAAGCAGAACATCCAGGGGAGTACTGCAAGCGATTGTCCGCTCTCTCGTCAGATTTTCTGCCTTCCGCTCCGCCCATAAACTAATTACTTGCAGCCGCCTTTAGCCAGTGTTATATAACTGGTTTTCTCAGGAGCCGTCCTTAGCTGTGGAAACAATTCCATCTTCGGCATCAAAGAAATCCTATCTGAAAGCAGGCGACTAGCTGAAGTAAGCATTGCACGGCTTTTATTTCAATGCCACGTATGATTCGTTCCCGCTTCCCACCACGGCGTCCCACATTCAACCCCCCCCCCCCCCCAGCCCTCTTTGTCTGAGAAACCAAGCGAGTGCCGAGTTTGAATTCACATACAAACGCTAATTTTGGAGGTATACGATGGTAGAGAAGTCTCCTTCTTTGGCATCAGAAGGGGATTTTACTGTTTTGTCGTTCAAATGAATCCTTACTGTTTCATACTGCTGAGCAAGAAACCTTTCAGATGTAGTTCCTGCAATGACGAGTGATTTTTAATCGTACTGCGCTTATTATTTAATGTTTGAGACGCAGTCCCCTAAAAATCAAAGGAGGTATAACATAATGTAAATCATCACGTTTTAATATTACGATAAGTCACCCACTACTGTTATTTGCCATTTGTGAAATGTTTTTATTTTTGTAGATACTAATCTGTTGATGGAAATAATGAAACGCGTGTCTCACTTACAAGAAGAGTGGCATGCAATTAAAAAAAAAGTAATAATAAAAAAAATTTAAAAAAATGCGACCTAACCAGCTTTTCGCAGCACTTCCAATTCATTTCTGTACAAAGTAGATACCACAAATCGTAGCAAGCTATTGTTGTCGAGGACGGTATATGATCGTCGAACCACTTGCTTTGCAGTATTGTATTGCAGCTTTGCAACTCTTCAAGGAATGTTTAGCTCCACTCATAGTGGATTAACGAAACGTTGGCGATGAGTTTTGCGGCCACTTTTGCCGTGGTAGTTTTATGTTGTCTCGCAGTTGTTCTAAATGCTCTATGTCGTTATTGGTTATCTTCGGTTTTCGCCGTAAGTCACAATTTCTCCCACTAACTATTGAATGGCCCTGTTCGGAAGCATGAACATCAAGCAACACAGCGATCATTTGTGTTGAGCAACGTGTAATGTACAGCAAGACTTCAAAGACAATTGTGCACTACGGTCGCCAGTCGCTGTTGAAACGTTCGCAGTGGTGCTAACTTGAAACAAAATGTTGTACACGGAAGTCTGTCATGATTGTGTCAAGATCGCTTAGTCAAATTTTCCATGTGTTTCCACTTGTTTCGGCGAATCTTATCGCTATCATCAGAACTAAAAAACACTAAGCCGGCAGCGGAGGCTGAGGAGACTGAGGCGCTTCAGTCAAGGTCTGCACGGCCACTACGGTCGGGGGTTCGAATCCCCCCTCTGGCATGGATATTTGTGCCGTCCTTAGTCTTAGTTCGTTCATAAATAGTTTGTAAGTTTAGGGACTGATGACCCCATAGTTAAGTCCCATAGACTATACAAACATTTGAACAAACACTAACAAGAGCAGCAATAAATGCATCTGCATCGCTAACGTCAGTAAACACTAAAAATCTTGATTGTAAACGCAGTCTACAGTGGTTTTATATCGTGGTACACTTCCTGTGGAAATTTCATTGCTCAGATATTGTAAACGCCCATTACGTGTGCCTGCGCGGTTTACTGCGGGTTTGTCAGTTATATAAAATCCGATTTCTTAATTTCTCCCGGCGAATGGCGTATTCAAAAAACTTACGGGTATGCAGCGAGGTAATAAACTCCACCTCGGTCGATATTTCGGTTAGGAGCAGACCCTACCATGTCAAGGCAATTAAGAACTAATTTGAGAATGGCACGTGTTCTCTGCTTCACACTCACTGGTGTGTAGGGTGTTATATCAATAATTTTGTTTCGCTGTTAAACTTCTTCTCCAATTTTCACAGAATTGTTCTTTGATGCCGCCAAATAGGTTGGTCAACACTAGAAACAGAGTTGTTTTTATATGTTATTACAATAATTGGGAGAAGTCAAAACTTTGCATTACACTGCCACAACATATATCAGTCATCACTCAAAATCACTCGTTTACGGTTATCCGGCGTCCAATGCCTTCGCTCTTTCAACTACACCAAGCGTCTCAGAACAGACTACAAAAATACTTGGTACAGCTGAGTGCATACATAGGAAACAGACGTACGGTCATTGACGGAGATTGACACGTCACAATTTGAGCAACGGGGAAGCACTTAGTTCTGCTAGAAATAAGGAAAAACACTGCCAAAACGTTCGAAGTGGTACGGTTAGAACGCACTGAGATGTGGTATTTAGGTGGCAACGACGTTTATTGTAAGGACTGAACAGTTTGGAAGATGGTTGACATACTCGTCGGCAACGAAGACTTCACGCAGAACGCAAGTTCCAGGAAGTTGCAACGCCGTTGCGTGCTAACCGCTCCCAGTCGGTATACCCTCTCTTAGCAACAGTAGATACCAATCGCAGTGTGCCACAAATCCAATCGCAATACCGATGTGATAATCCGACGATGATCCGACTTATCTCAACTGGCTAATAATAATTGAAGACCAAATACAGTGTTTACAATCTGCAACTGAAACGACACTCAGCCACGTGAAATGCAGCATAAGAAGTCGTGAGGGAGCCTATCGTCCAGGCATCAAGTCCCAGAAATTTTTGACTGCATGTGGCTTATTAGGACTGCTGGCCCGTTGTACTCCCGTACGCAATCGTAGTATTAACTGGGCTGCTGCTAGAACTTTAAATAGACACATTTTACCATAATAGGATGTCAGTATGCGTCAAAATGTAAGATGGGCCTGGTCTTCCTTCAACTGTTCTACATCTACATCCATACTCCACAAACCACCTGGCGGTGTGTGGCGGAGGGTACCTTGAGTACCACTATCGGTTCTCCCTCCTATTCCAGTCTCGTATTGTTAGCGGAAAGAAAGATTGTCGGTATGTCTTTGTATGGGCTCTAATCTCTCTGATTTTATCTTCATCATCTGTTTGCGAGATATACGTAGGAGGGAGCAATATACTGCTAGACTTCTCGGTAAATGTATATTCTTGAAACTTCGACAAAAGCCAGTACCGAACAAGAGAGCGTCACTCCTGCAGAGTCTTCCACTGGAGTTTATCAGTCATCTCCGTAACGGTTTCACGATTACTAAATGATCCTTTAACAAAGCGCGCTGCTCTCCGTTGGATCTTCTCTACCTCCTCTATCAACCCTACCTGGCACGGATCCCATACCGGTGAGCAGTATTCAGGCAGTGGGCGAACAAGTGTACTGTAACCTATTTCCTTTGTTTTCGGATTGCATTTCCTTAGAATTCTTCCAATGAATTTCAGTATGGCATCTGCTTTACCGATGATAAATTTTATATCTTCATTCCATTTTAAATCACTCCTAATGCATACTCCCAGATAATTTATGGAATTAACTGCTTCCATTTGCTGACCTGCTATAGTGTAGCTAAATGATAAAGAATCTTTCTTTCTATGTACTCGTAGCACATTACACTTGTCTACATTGAGATTCAGTTGCCATTTCCTGCACGATGCGTCAATTCGATGCAGATTCCCTGCATTTCAATAAAGTTTTCCAGCGTAAGCTCTCTATAGACTACAGCATCATCCGAAAAAAAGCCTCAGTGAACTTTCGATGTTATCCACAGGGTCATTTACATGTAGTGTGAACAGCAATGGTCCCACGACATTCCCCTGTGGCACAACTGACCACTCTTACTTCGGACGACTTCTCTCCAGTGAGAAATGCTACGTTCTGTTATCTAGGAACTCCTCAATCCAATAACACAATTGGTTTGATAGACCATATGCTCTTACTTTGTCCATTAAACGACTGTGGGGAACTGTTCTGTTGCATTTCCACTTTGCACTCACACCACAAAGTTGATTTTGTTTCGACGGCATGTCAACTTCTGGCAGATGACAGCAAGATTTTAACGTTTGTTACTGATATACTGGGACAACTAAACAAAACAAACAGCTGTTTTGTGGTGTTTATACATATAAAAGCCTTGTGTGAAAATATTTGATGATATTTTGAATAAAAGAAACTTTCTCAAAATTCACTAACTGGGAGACAATAATCAAAGTAGTTCGGTCCCTTTAGAACTCAAACTAACAATTGTTGTTGCTTTGGGGCTTAGAGGGGACTAAACTCAAACTAACCATTAATAACTTTGGTTTCCATCACCAATGTGGTACTTTACAAAATGTGCTCATCTTCGCTCGCTATCTGTTTGGTGCAGTTGCTGGTGGCTGGTGCAGAGATTTATACCAAATAAATTAATAAAAGAGGGGGCTGACCCCCGTGGTACACAAAACAGGTCAGATCACTGTTGCAGAAACAAAGAAAAACGCATGGAAAATTTAAAAAGACACAGAATCCGCAAGACTTGCAATCATTTACTGAAACTCGCAACCTAGCGCGGACTTCAATGCGAGAAGCCTATAGTAGTTTCCACGTCGAAATCCTGTCTCCAATCCAAAGAAATTCTGGTCATATGTGAAGTACACTAGCGGCAAAACACAAACAATACCTTCACTACGCGATAGCAATGGTAATACTACCGACGACAGTACTGCTAAGGCAGAATTACTAAACACAGCTTTCCGAAATTCTTTCACCAAGGAAGACGAAGTGAACACTCCAGTATTCAGTCCAAGAACAGCTGCCAGCATGCGAAACTTAGAAGTAGATGTTCCTGGAGTAGTAAAACAACTTAAGTCTCTAAACAAAAATAAATCTTCCGGGCCAGATTGTATACCAACTAGATTCCTCTCAGAGTATGCTGATGCAATAGCTCCGTACTTAGCTATAATTTACAACAGATCACTCAGCGAAAGATCCGTACCCAAAGACTGGAAAGTTGCCCAAGTGACTCCAATATTCAAGAAAAGCAATAGGAGTGATCCCCAGAATTACAGTCCTATCTCGTTGACGTCGATTTGCAGTGGGATTTTGGAACATATACTTTGTTCGAATATTATGAACTACCTCGAAGAGAACGACCTATTAACCAATAGTCAGCACGGATTCAGAAAGTATCACTCTTGCGAAACACAGCTTGCCCTTTATTCATTTGAAGTGTTAAGTGCCATCCACAAGGGATCTCAAATCGATTCCATATTTCTGGATTTCCGGAAGGCTTTTGACACTGTACCTCACAAGCGGCTTCTAATGAAATTGCGTGCTTATGGAATATCTCCCCCATTGTGCGATTGGATTCACGATTTCCTATCAGGAAGGACACAGTTCGTTGTAATTGACGGTAAGTCATCGAGTAAAACAGAAGTGATATCTGGCGTTCCACAGGGAAGCGTTATAGGTCCCCTACTCTTCCTCGTATTTATAAACGATTTAAGAGATAATCTGAATAGCTCCCTTAGACTGTTCGCGGATGATGCTGTCGTTTATGGGTTAGTGAAGTCAACAGAGGATCAAAAGCAACTGCAAAGCGATTTAGACAAAATTTCTACTTGGTGCGAAAATTGGCAGTTGACACTAAATAACGAAAAGTGTGAAGTAATACACATGACCACTAAAAGATATACGCTGAACTTTAATTACGCGATAAATCAGTCAAACCTTAAGGTCGTAGATTCTACCAAATACCTAGGAGTTACAATTACGAACAACTTCGACTGGAGAGAACACATAGAAAATATTGTGGGGAAGGCGAACCAAAGGTTACGTTTCATTGGCAGAACGCTTAGAAGATGCACCAGCTCCACCAAAGAGACTGCCTACATCACACTTGTGCGTCCTCTCCTGGAGTACTGTTGCCCCTTGTGGGACACTCACCAGGTGGGACTGACGGAAGATATTGAGAAGGTTCAGAGAAGGGCAGCTCGTTTTGTTTTATCACGTCACGGGGGGGGGGGGGGGAGCGCCACGGAAATGTTGCACGAATTGGGGTGGAAATCATTAAAAGAAAGACGTTATTCATTGCGGCGTGATCTGTTTGCGAAGTTTCAATCATCGACTTTTAGTTCTGAATGTGAAAATATTTTGCTAGCACCCACGTTCTTAGGGAGACATGACCATCCCAATAAAATAAGAGAAATCAGATCGAAAACGGAACGATTTAGGTGTTCTTTCTTCCCGCGCGCTATTAGAGAATGGAACGGTAGAGAAAAGTTATGAAGGTGGTTAATGAACCCTCTGCCAGGCACTTAAATGTGATTTTCAGAGTATCTATGTAGATGTAGATTTAGATGAAACTACATCTATATCTACATAGTCACTCAGCAATACAACGCAAAGTGCGTTGCATTCCACTACTAGCCACGTTTTTCTGTTCCACTCGCAAATTGAAGGAAGGAAAACGCTGCCTGTGTGCCGCCCTACTATTCCTAATTTTATATTTGTGGTCATCACACGAAATGTGATTTGAAGGAAGGAAGGATTAGCTTTCTGTTTACGGCGGCATCATATAGAGCTCTGGCTCGGATTTTAGAGTATGGGAAAGGAAATCGACCGCACCCATTCAAAGGAGCCATCTCGGCTTCTGCTTGGAGTAATTTAGGGAAATAACGGAAAACGTAAGTCCGTATTCCGGGAGGTTGATTTGAACCATCGTACTCCCCAATCAGCTTTTTAGTAAATTTGAGTTGGCGGCCGTAGTATCGTCCTATCCGGCCCTCTAAATTTCTTCAGCAGTGTTTCTGGAAAGGACGTCGCCTCCTGTCCAGCAGTTCTCATTGAGCTCCTGGAACGTCTCTGAGACACTCGTCAACTAATCGAACTTACCAGTAACAAACCTAGCAATGCAACTCTGAACTGGTTGTATGTCTTCCTTTAAGCCGACCTAGTTGGTCTCCCAAACACTTGAGCAATACTCAAGAGGGGTGACACAGACGTTTTAATAATCCTTTACAGATGAACTAGATTTTTCAAAAATTCAGACCTTACGCACGACTGTCCTAAACAAGTTTGTTTTTATTTCATAACCCTCTGCAACGTTGCGCCTGAATATTCAATCGACGCGAATGTGTCCATCAGCACAATAATAATGCTGAATTCAATCATTATGGAATTGTTTTCCCTATTTATCTACATCATCTTACATTTAGAACTACCTATCATTCCTTATACCAACCAGAAATTCCCTCTAAATCATCTTTCATCTAACTACAATCATTCAATGATGACACCTTCCTGACACCACAGCATCATCAGAAAACAGCCGCAAATTGCAACTTACTCTGCCCGTCAAATCATTTATTTATGTAGATAGAAAATAATAACAGTCCTATCCAACACTTTAAATCTTTTGAGTAACAACATGCACAGTTTTTTGCTGTGCGCTAGACCTGGTTGTTAGTGTCTGCTTGAGGTGGTCGATAGCCTCGCTGTAGATTGATCTCTACCGTTGTCGCCTCGCGAATACTGCTTCCGGGAAAACATCGGATCCCACCAGTGACAGCGAGGTCAGAGTCGTAGGGAAGCCACCTGCACGTGAACAAAGGATTAAGATAATCATCGTGATTGTGGACAGACGGGGAACGACGTCTGCCGTCCGCGTCGAGCACGAAGAGCTCAAACACGCCGGTGCGGCCTGGTCGTGGAACTTAACGAGGCTGCCGTTTAAGCCCCCGCGTTTGTTCCCTACGTCAGACGTAATGACTGCTGTTACCCCGTACGTGGCGGCAATTTGGGCAATTAAGCGACGTAGCGAGGACACCCACTATGTGGATGCTAGAAAGAGCGTAAGAGCGGACGAGAAGCAGAAGCAGCTGGCGAGAGACACGTTTGTCGTAGGCAGATAAGTGCCCCATCCATTTCCCTTGCCGCACCCACTTCACTTACTCCACGAGAAACTTAACTTGCACCATATAGCGGGGCTCGCTACCCCCACTGATCCTGAACTTCCACTCGGTTTCGCAGCTGAGGGGTCTAGTGAGAGAGGGAGCTATGCCACTCTAAGGAGAAATAAATACTGAGTTATATAATAACGGAAAGTCCAGGTTGGAATTAATAATATAATGACGGTTTACAACTCACCACAAAGACGTGGCGACGAGCTGCGAGAAGCACATACAAAAGACACACACATACAACACTTTCAGCTATCGGCCATGGCCTTCTTCAGAAATTAGAACAATCACGCAATCGCACAGGCACACAACACAGTCATACAACCATCACCTCCGTCTGCCGCACTTCGATTCGAATTTCTGAAGAAGGCCAAGGCCATGGGCGATAGCTGAAAGTGTTGTATGTCTGTGTCTTTTGTATGTGCCTCTCGCAGCTCGTCGCCACGTCTTTGCGGTGAGTTGTAAACTGTCCTTACTATATTATAAATACTGATTTATTTTGTGAAGTAGGCTCAACCACAGAGATCGTCTAAAAACACTAAAGTATGACGCGTTTCAAGGGTCAAGCCCTCATCATCAGGTAAACTATACAAGAATCTTAAAACCTGCGACAATGAAAATCTAAAACGTAATAAAAGAAAACGTGGTTACTTCCCTTGTAACCCATCTGATCTTCGAATGCATTGCATTGGAGAGTAAAAGGCACAGATCATTTCGGACAACCAGACCCGAAGAAATTGTGTCTAATAAAGAACTGGTAAAGGGACTCCTTGCACTGTTCAAGGGCATTGGTTGGCTTTACTAGACATACAGGGAGCGATACCGCACAATAAACTTAGTTTCGGTTCGGGCAGTGGCGGGTTGGACCAAGACTGTTTTGACTTCCCTGAAAGAATCAAATCAAATCAATCCCTTGTAACCGTTGTCTACGCAGAAAGGTCCTCAGCATATTGTGCTTCGTCAAGATTCAAAACAGACCCCAGCACTGGCGGCGCATAACACTAGCGAAGTGCACGGAGTCAACAACATGAGTGGGGCGCACGTATGCACATGAAAACAAAGACCTCTAAATACCAAAGATCGTCCACAAGGTAGTGGGTACGTTCAGTTGTCGCGAAATCGTTTGCACAGTAAGACATAGGTTGAAATTTAAAATAAACGACTTTTGTTGTAATAGGTCCACAATGTTTTCAAAAAAGCTGTTTGTATTACCTTCAACGTGTTCATTTAATGTAACGTCGCTTTTAGCGTTATGTATTGTAATCTACAGCTGTTCTAGCAGATCTAACTTTCTTCCCTTATCCTGTTTATGCAAAATCTTAAGGTCATCTTCAATCCGCTTTAATGGGTGTCCAGTTTCGAGGATATGCGTAGCTATAGCGGACTTGTCAAAATTATTAAGTCGGAAGGCGTCCATAAATACTGAGTTTTCTAAAGCGTTGTATTAAGGCATTATTTATACAATAAAGGGGTCACTGACAGGGTGAGACTGTAATACGTGAAACCAAAACAGCAATTTTGTACATGCGAACGACATAGTAGTGATGGCAGATATGATTGAAAGGTTGCGCACTAATATTTGAGAGGTTTGAGCATTACTGTTTGAAAGATCAGCAACTGTAAAACGAAAGTAATATCTATGGGAAAGAGGCTTTAGCAGATTGATTGCTACATATGAGGAACAAAGAACAAGTGGACAGTTGCAAGAAATTAAAAAAAATCAAATGTTCAAATGTTTGTACAGCTTATGGGACTTAACTACGGGGTCATCAGTCCCTAAACTTACAAACTACTTATGAACTAGCTAACACTAAGGACGGCACAAATATCCATGCCCGAGGGAGGATTCAAACCCCCGACCGTAGTCGCCGTGAAGACCATGACTGACGCGCCTCAGTCCCCTCGGCCACCGCGGCCGGCGCATGAAATTCAGATGCATTTCTTTAGAGGATGACAACATAGAGAAAGAACTTGAATCAATGTGTAGCAATTTCCGTTCTCTA
The DNA here is from genome assembly GCA_026315105.1 of Locusta migratoria. Classification (NCBI taxonomy): domain Eukaryota; kingdom Metazoa; phylum Arthropoda; class Insecta; order Orthoptera; family Acrididae; genus Locusta; species Locusta migratoria. The sequence continues at coordinate 883,321,293 of CM048744.1, read as the reverse complement.
GGGCTCGCAGTCTTAGTCTTTTGTTATGTTAATTATGCAGAAGGAAAAATATCAATTTTAATATAAATAGCACTGATTATAACCTTGAAGGCTTTAATTAACTGTAGTTCCTACTTATTTCAAAACGCTGTGAAAATAACACCACCCGTCAGAATGCTGTCAAATTCTCACAGAATATTACTGGCGAAGGGAAAAAACGTATGGAAGAAGAAAAATAAATAGTAGCAATAGATGGCGCTGTAAGCACCATAATTTAATCCTTCCATGCCCGAATTAAAAATATCTGAGAATTGACACCTGGAGGATAAGCAACCATCGGTGCTCCTCGACCCCAATGGTTAGCAACTCATGCGCACTAACACGCAGGGAAGTCTACAATTATTTGTCTGGATTACGATTGCATTGTTTACCAACTCACAAGGATCTGTGTTTCACGTACTATTATACAACAGTGCTACCAACCAACCAGTAGTAGAACAACTTACATACACAGAAGAATGACATAACACGTTTATTACAAGATAGAGACATAGTGCAAATTATATTTAATAGTTATTAAAGAAGATGGATGTAGAAGCAACAAGTTCGGTTTTTGAACAATACGTTATTCCCTTATAACTGATAAAACAATCAGTAACACTTCTATGTTGGTACGTCTGCAACTGAAAAAGCGGACAACATCGGTAAGTGGCATAGCTCCTCCTCTCACTAAAATGATCGCAAGGGCGCATTCAAGAACATACAACAACTGCTCCAGAAAGAGCGGGAGACATGCCATGTGAATCTAGTTAACACAATAGACGCAAGATGGCATGAAAATGGACAAAGCTGAATATTTCATGTAATGCTGTATATACCCCTATCTCACTAGATCCCTCAGTTGATCGAGAAGTTTCGCCGTATCTCAGACAATCTGGCGATTTTTTCACGTCGAAAACGCATTTGTCCCTTGTACATATCACCAAGTCCGACGTAATTACGTGTAAAATGTGTTCAGATTGGAACAGGGATTTATACCTTTGTTTTATAGAGCTGTTCCTAAGAGGAAGTTATTGTCCTTCCTACGAGATTATGGAATAGGAAGCAAATGTCTGCGGGCCGTATGAACAGTCTGTTACAACGATATTTATTTAAATATACTTGCCAATTCTGATGGACTACTATTGTGTACTGTGCGATTTCAAGCAGTAAGTGTTTCTTTGTCGTTATTTACTGCCTGCGGCTTCTGTTATTATTATGTGGAAGTAGCGCTCACTGTGTTCGCCGTCAGCTAATGCAGTACTCATTTCGTAGCCATCAGATAAAACACCTCGTCTGTTTGTCTGCAACGTCGTTTCTTTGCATTTCCATGGTGTAGTAATTTCTGTTGAGGTTTGTGCAGTCTGTTGACTCTTAAGTTTACTGACTTTCAGTCTATATTTAGCTGAACAAATTAAATGGCTCTTCAGTTTTTAGGCGGTGTCCGGTTTACTTCTCTAAGTTTCAAGTAACGTGGAAAATTCTCAAAAAATGTTAACGTGTCTGTTAAACTTATAGGACTTAACTGCTGGGTCATCAGTCCCTAAACTTACAAACTAATTATAAACTACCTTATAGTAAATACAGCACGAACATCCATGCCCGAGGGAGGATTCGAACCTCCGATGGGGAACGGTCTCGCGCATCGGAGTACAGCGCCTCAATCCGTTCGGCTACTCCGTCGCGGTAGGGAAAATTCTCACACGAAGGTCGTAAAGTCAAGTATTGTGCACTTCGTAGGCAGATTTCTATATTACGTGAATAAATTTTCCTCTAGAAGGAGAAAATTGTTGAGGTAAACATAAACACTACGACTCGTGTAGGGATGAATGGTGTACAAATCATGAATTATGCCGATCATAAGCTTCTATGTGTATTAAGTGGCGGCAGGTAAAAGCTTCCCTATAAATGGCTGCATCAGAGTTCTGCAGCTTCGCCCTCGCTTTATCACGTCATTACTCTTTTCATAGTCATCAGATGCATTTTCATTACAATTTGATTTTCGTGATTCTTATCATTCCCAGTCTTTTGACCAACTTGTGTGCTTTTGATGCTGTTATACTCCTCGCTAAGCACTATATCATATAGTGCACAGAAAATAATCGTCCAGTGCTAACGGATTCAAATAATAGTGAATAAAAGCACTAATCGTCCGTAACACCTGAAAAGGAACGATTAGGTACAAATAGCAGCGCTCTGTTATAATAAAACTCCTGCTGTATCATTACATTCTCTTTGTTTATATTGTGAAGAGAGAAACGAATAAGTGAGGCAGAAAATAAAACATGCTTCGTGGCCTCTGCTCTGAAAACGTAGAATGAACGGATTAGTCCGCTGCACCTGACGTTTTACAAGTATGTAAATGGCAGCAAAGGGAAGACGAGAAGATAAATGTCAACTCCGTGCCTTACGGACAAACTGTTTGCAGTGGAGTTAGCTAATTTTATGCGTTCACTTTTGCAAAGAAGATAGAATATGGTAATTCCCGCAGCGCAGATCACGGAAAGTTCGGCTGTACCGGCAATAAAAATAAATCTGGTAATGTGGGGGGAAATGTGTGTTCGACAAAGTTTCCATAGCTGCCTCGGGCAAGTTCCTCCCAGCAAGTGATTCAGTATCGGCAGAACGAATAACGATCTCTCGGTCGTCTCGACATAGAGCTCAAACTTTTTAACTGAGGCTGTTTAAAAGGCACGTTTTGTGAGCTAAGTAAACCTGTTCTAATATCAGCTTTTCACGCAATGTCTGTCACAGGAATATTTAAAATACTACTAATACAAAAGAACAGATTAAAACACTACCTGTTGCTCCTTCGTTTCAAGTAGTCGGATACTAACAGAACGATGTAACACTGGCCCTACATGCCAATTAACGTCCATTGTACAACGGTTTCGGAAGAGAGAAAGGGTATAAAAATTCGTTTTGAGAAAACTGTGTGTGTTTGGATGAGACTAACAATACACGGACAAGAATTAAGAGTATATTCGGCAGATACGGACATTTGTAAACACAATGAAAGTGAGAAATCAAGGAAATCTAATGAAATTGCTTGCTTATGGAATATCTCCCCAATTGTGCGGTTGGATTCACGATTTCCTATCAGAAAGAACACAATTCGTTGTAATTGACGGTAAGTCATCGAGTAAAACAGAAGTGATATCTGGCTTTCCACAGGGAAGCGTTATAGGTCCCCTTACTCTTCCTCGTGTTTATAAACGATTTAGGAGACAATCTGAATAGCTCCCTTAGACTGTTCGCGGATGATGCTGTCGTTTATCGGTTAGTGAAGTCAACAGAGGATCAAAAGCAACTGCAAAGCGATTTAGACAAAATTTCTACTTGGTGCCAAAATTGGCAATTGACACTAAATAAAGAAAAGTGTGAAGTAATACACATGACCACTAAAAGAAATCCGCTGAACTTCAGTTACGCGATAAATCAGTCAACCATTATGGTCGTAAATTCTACCAAATACCTAAGAGTTACAATTAAGAACAACTTAGACTGAAGAGAACACACAGAAAATATTGTGGAGAAGACGAACCAAAGGTTACGTTTCACTGGCAGAATGCTACGAAGATGCACCAGCTCCACCAAAGAGATTGCCTACATCACACTTGTGCGTCCTACCCTGGATTACTGTTGCCCCTTGTGGGACCCTCGCCAGGTGGGACTAACGGAAGACATTGAGAAGGTTCAGAGAAGGGCAGCTCGTTTTGTTTTATCACGTTACGGGGGGAAAGCGTCACGGAAGTGTTGCACGAATTGGGGTGGAAATCATTAAAAGAAAGACATTATTCATTGCCGCGTGATCTGTTTGCGAAGTTTCAAACACCGGCTCTTACTTCTGAATGTGAAAATATTTTGCTAGCACCCACCTACTTAAGGAGACATGACCATCCCAATAAAATAAGAGAAATAAGATCGAAAACGGAACGATTTAGGTGTTCTTTCTTCCTGCGCACTATTAGAGAATGGAACGGTAGAGAAAAGTTATGAAAGTGGTTAATGAACCCTCTGCCAGGCAATTAAATGTGATTTGCAGAGTATCTATGTAGATGCAGATGTAGAAGGTTTCATGCTGCAGAAGCAATGGGAAAATGTCATTGAAAACCTATTTTAATGCTCTGATTTTAAGACGACTTAACAATCCTAGTCTAAAATAAACTAAGAGAACCAGGGAATAGATTTAAATTATTTTTTGTATTTAAGACGGTAGCTTGTATCGTTTCAAAACGGGGGGCAGCATAGCTAAATAAAAATAAATAAATAAAACCTTGCTCACTACGGTCAGCTTCCGAGAAGAGTCGACGATTGGTTGCTAAGCGCTGGAGGTTCTTCTTATAATGAGCGCATAGAGAGCGCCACCACGAGTCACTGTTGCCGTCTACCAAAATATCTCTGACTAGCGTCACTTCTCTCGATGAAGGGTAATCAATGGTCACAAGGTTCGTGCAAAGTTGGCCGCCATATCTTGCCTAATTTCAGACCTTTCCTTTTCAATTAAAAATTTTGTGGTTTTATCTTTACCATCTACATCTACATATATACTCCGCAATTCACCGCAAGGTGCGTGGTGGAGGGTACACTGTACCACTACTAGGCATTTCCTTTCCTATTCCACTCCCAAATTGAACGAGGAAAAAAAGAATGCCTATATGCCTCCGTACGAGCCCTAATTTCTCTTATCTTGTCTTTGTGATCACCACGCAAAATGTAAGTAGGCGGCAGCAAGATCGTACTACACTCAGCTTCAAATTCCGGCCCTCTTAATTTCCTCAACAGAAATTCACGAAAAGAACGTCGTCTTTCCTCCAGCGGTCCCCAATTGAGTTGCCGGAGCATTTCCGTGACACTCGCGCATTGGTCGAACCTACCAGTAACAAACCTAGCTGCTCGCCTCTGAACTGCCTCTATGTCTTCCTTCAAACCGATCTGCTGCGGGTCCCAAACACTTGAGTAATACTCAAGATGTGGTCGTACAAGCGTTGTATACGCGGTCACCTTTACCGGTGAAGTATATCTTCCCAAAATTCTCCCAATAAACCGAAGTCGGCTGTCCGCCTTACTCACAACTGTCCTTAGATGTTCGTTCCATTTTATATCGCTCTGCAATGTTACGCCTAGATATTTGAACGACGCGACAGCATCAAGAAGCTCACTACTAATGCTGTATTCGAACTTTATGGGATTGTTTTTCCTACTCATGCTCATCAGCTTACATTTTTCTACATTGAGAGCTAGCTGCCATTCTTCGCACCAACTAGAAATTTTTTCTAAGTCATCCTGTATGCTTTTACAGTCAGTTAAAGACGACACCCTCCCATACACCACAGCATCATCAGCAAACAGCCGCAAATTACAACTTACTCTGTCCATCAGATCATTTATATAGATAGAAAATAATAGCGGTCCTATCACACTCCCCTGGGGCACGTCTGACGATACACTCGTCTCTGATGAACACTCGCCGACGAGAACAACGTACTGCGTTCTATTTCTTAGGAAGTTTTCCAGCGAGTCACAAATCTGTGAACCTATTCCATAAGCTCGTATCTTCGTTAGCAGTCTGCAGTGTGGCACCGCGTCGAACGCGGGTTTTGATGCTGATAAAATCTTCTCTATACATACATACATGTGTAATAATGCAAAGTCCTCCCTAGTCCTAGAAAAAACGACACTGAACCAGAAAGGAAATAACATGTAGATTCTTGATATTTCTTTTTCATCTTAGGAGACCTACTGCTATCAGCTATCAACATTATATTCCTGAAATGCCTCTGCACAATTGTGACAGTACTTAATCAGTGGGAAAGTTGGAGTAACAAAACTAGAATCATATGTAATGATAAGACACTGGGGAAAATTATGATACGAAGAGCTCCGATAGAGAATGCAATAGGGAAGTATAGTACTGATAAATCTTCACCAAGTGAAAAAATGTGTTGCGGGGTGTATCCAAATTCAGTAGTTTGAACTTATAGGAATTTAATTCGCTAATTATCAATATCAATGGGGGAAAAGGCGATGCAGACACTAGACTCATAATCGGAAGAAGGCGATTAAAAGCAATTCTCCTTTCGGACGATAATAGTTTCACTTGTTTGATACACTGCTCTACGAATTCCTCTTTGACGACCCGTTGATATCTGAAAAACTGTTGTACCAAACGTACCCAGTTAGTTGTTGGATATATTCCAATCTTTGACTTCCCTACAGGTTTTACTCTCTACACATAGAAATAACTCCAAGACATCATAATACGTGTCTGCCCCTCCTTGTCACTTTTCTGCACTTGTTCATCGCCTCGTCAGTTCTTTGGCGAAACATCTCATTCTTTTATCTTTCCTGTTGACCTTATTTTCAACATCTTTATACAACAACACGACACAAGCTCTTCCATTCTTTTCCAGTATTCCTACAATCACCACTTTCCTCCATCGTATCAATCGTACAGTCTCAGTAGTTTCTTTTTCAGTGTCGATGTTTGATATAAGTAGAGTTCGTTTTGCAAGTAACACCTTATTTACCTTTGTTATATGTGTGCGTGTGTGTTACTTTAGAGATAGAATTGCTGTCCTTGTCTGCCTAGTGGTTACAGGTCTTACCGTTAAAATTCATCTTATTTTTATCAGTGAAATAAAAGAACTACTGAGTGACAATACATTCCACTTAGTAAGGGAATTTTTAGAAAAAAATTGCTAATTTTACAAGTTAATTGAAATAAAAAATTTAGTTAATGAATATCAAGTAGTATATTTAAGGGAACCTGTTACTGAATTGACACGTTCAACATAATTACGAAATTTCGTATTCAAGTAGCTAGTAATCTAATACAATCACCAGGTGAGGTGGAGGAGTGGTTAGCACTGGCTTCGTAATTGGTTCAAAACCTACTCCGGCCACCAATAATTAGGCTTCCCACGGTTTTTCTAAATCGCGATAGGCAAATGACGTGACAGTTCCTTTGAAAGGCTATGGTTGAATTCTTCTTCCAACTTTATCAAAATAATCCAAGCTTGTGTTTCGTCTCTAATAACCACGTTCTTGACCCGATCTTAAGCCATTATCTACCTTCTTCCTTTTTTTCTCGCTGTCTTTAGTAGTTTACATTTCTCACAATGACCAAAGAAATCTAATTATTCATTCATTATTTTACCGTTAGAAGCCGGTTTTACTGTTTTTTTCCTCGTAAGCATCAGTTATGTTCTCGGCTTTAATTAGTTTCTATAAATAGGTTTCGTGAAATCTGAGTTTTTAATTTTTTGCACTATTGACGTATATTTCACCTTTTTATAGGTTAAAGGGAAACATTTACTTCGTTTCCGATATTCCTTTTTCGAAAGTTAACCTTCCATTCACTTTGTTTGATATCTCACATTCATTGTGTTTTCAAATGTCCGTATCCTCCGTATCTAATATTAATTCTTGTCCGTGTATTGTTAGTCTCATCAAAACACGCAGTTTTCTGAAAACAAATTTTTATACCCTTTCTCTCTTCCGAAATCATTTAACAATGGAGGTTAATTGGGATGTAGAGCCAGTATTAATCCTTCTGTTAGTGTCCCACTACTTGAAATGAAAAGAAGGAGCAACAGGTGGTGTTTTAATATGTTCTTTTGTATTGGTAGTATTTTAAATATTCCTGTTACCAACATATTTCGATATGACATCGAATCTTTAACTGAATGTATATAAAATGATGGTGGTGTATGTAGGTTGCCAGTGGATTTCCGATTTAGTTTCAGTGCATGAATAAGACCATGATCACATACACTATATCGTTCGAATGCCTGAGAGGTAATGATACACACTTACGACACGTACATTTATAGCTTTAAAAACTTCCTTTGCATAAATATCACATTATGTTGAAATCCCTGAGAGTTAGTTTCCGAGAATTTTACTGAAACCGTTATCAGTCGTTTAAATCAAGATATTTTGAAGACTTCATTGTTATTTGGAATATGCCGACTTCCATAAAGTAAGTCGAATTAAGTTATCGGTATCTTGATAATAAATAAAATTGTAGCAATATACTGTAAAACATTGTTCTCCTGCAAAGGCACAAATGGAACAGATGACATTATGTACGTCCGCGACAGGGCAGACAGTGAATTCTCTGCTGAAACAAATGTGGCAGTAGATGTCGTCATAAAAATCGACGATTCCCCCTCATAGCAGAAGTTTTTTCCTGGTACCAGTACGGCAAACAGATCCCTCGTAAAGCAGTGCAAATGAAAAATTTTACGCTGTTTCATAAAGTAAAAGTCTTTATCTGCTAATAACATGGTAGATGTGTCCTCGCAGCCCTTGACACGGTAATTTTCACTCTGTTCTTTATGAGGTCCATCAAGTCGACGAAACGAATCGTTTCAATTTTGACGCTGACTGAAAGGTATAAAACATGGGCGATGTTATATGAAGGACGGTGAATAATCCCTCGACCTTTATTCACGTCATAAAAAGTCACACCTGTTTGAGCCTTGTCTGAAAAGAAGTTTGTGAATAACCGAATTTCGAACTGAAAAATATTAAAATATAATCATTTCATTGTATGGGGTTCACAGTCATGTAAACTTTTAAGAGTTTTCTACCAACACAAAATATCAAGCTAAAATCCACGATTAAAATTTTTGGAGGGAGCAGTAGTAAAGTGAAACAAACTTACAAGAATTGAGTAGTGCGCGACGAGCCATTCATAGAAGCAATGGTTGAGAAAGGGTTATAGCTTACTGTCGATGTTATTCAATCTGTAAATTTAGCAACAGTAAAGCAAACCAAAGGAAAATTTGGAGAAGGAATTACAGTTCAGAGAGAAGGAATAAAAATTTGAGGTTTGCAGATGACGTTATAATTCTGCCAGGGACAGCCAAGGAACAGCAGTGGATATTGTCTTCAAAGAAGAATACAAGACGAACAGTGACAAGGGCAAAATGACGGAAATGACAAATCTTCATAAGTCACTATTCCTAATACATCTACGCCTAATACAGTGTAGCTGTTAAAAAAATCGCAATTGGAATAATTTAGTCGAATTAAATCGGGCGATGATGAGGGAAGTAGATTAGGAATCGACACAATAAAAGTAGTAGATGCGTTTTGTTATTTGGGAAATAAAGTAACTTACGACAGCCGAAGAACAGAGGATCTATAACAAGTAGAATTACAATGAAAGGAAAGCATTTCTTAAGAAATGAAATTTGTTGGTATCATACATACATGGTAGCAAATTTGACACCAAGACGGCTCTCTGGTCTACTATAGCGCGTAGGTGATTCCGTGGTATGGTACCATTTAAATTAGTTTCTCGTCCCTACAAGATACAAGTGCATGCACTGGAAGCAGGTTGATTGTAACGGTGAGTTGATCGCGTCAGTGGACCTTGACATGTCACCGCTTGGACAACGGGCAAACGTCAAGTTCTGCCAGAAACTGCTGCCGAAACATTAGAAATGTTGGAATAGGTATACAGTGTGGACGCATCGAGTCACTGTCTTGTGTTTAGGTAGCACCGACGTTTTGTGCAAGGACGAGACAGTTCGAACGGAATACGCGATCCAGGAGGTTGCAACGGTAATACGTGCTAACAACTCCCAATTAGTGGAAACTCTCGGAGCAGCAGACTACTAACAAAATTCTGACGTGCCGCGGCGGAGCGGCCGAGCGCATTGAGGCGCTATGCTGCGATGAGCGAGACTGTTCCCCGTAGGCGGTTCGATTCCCCCCTCGGGAATCGATGTTTGTCTTTAGTATAAGGTAGTTCATAAGTAGTGTGTAAGTTTAGGAACTGATGACCCCGCAGATATGTCCCTTAAGTTTGACAAACATTTGAACATTTGAATTCTGACGGACGACCTCAACATATCTCGTTGCACCCTGCATTATGTGCCATGAATCCTGTCGCAAGACCAACGTGATGATTGCATATTGAATTATGGTGACCTCGTAAGTTTTGCGGACGATGATCTGACGATTATCAAGCAGATACTAACTGGAGTCGAAATATAACGCTTCCTATACGATCCGCAACTGAAACGACACTCAGCAGCCTGGAATGCGGCAGCGTGTGCGGCATTCAGAGTCGGCTGTGTGCCTATCCTGTAGGCGCCAAGTCTCAGAATTTATTGAATATGCCACGTAGATTTAAATGCTAGAAAGTTTTATCCTAAGAGATGTGTCCGGAATGTAGTCTTTCATGGAATACGATTATCAGTTTCAAAATAGTAAATTGTTGACCAGAGACATGTTTTCTCCTATATATAAATCTGAGATATCAAGCTGAAGGAGAGGCCGGGATTTGAGCCTGGGACCTCTTTCTTTCATAGAGGATCATAAGGCAGAAATGAAATTTCTGGTGTGGTGGAAGACATGCCTTAACCTCTTCACTCCTGAAATGAAAAAAAAGAAGCAAAGGATATTTTTCTTTTCATATTTCCTATTTTCCAACGAACAAGTACCCAAGCATGACACATATACAAAATAAATAAATAAAAATGATTGACTAAGGCATAAATGGAAGTCCACATGTGTGGACCCCACGTCACACTTATCATGATAAGGTACATGTCTTTAGTTGCATTTTTTCTCTCTTTTCCTCATTAAAGCTGTTTTAAACAACATAATTATTTTATTGTAAACTGAATTACATATGCTAACCTACACAAAAATAAGTACTTTCAATTTTAATATTTTTAAATACCTACATTGTTTCCAATACATGTTTCTGTTGATACTCATTGAGAGTTCCACAATTGCAAGAAAACAAAAAAAGCAATAATTGTTGTCAAATAATAACTTGATATTGCCAGTAAATAAATATTTACTTTTTGTGATAGGCTTCGAAGCAATTATTTTTCATGACACACAAATACATTTCACATTTAACGCAGATGACCGTTATCTTAGAAATGCAGCCAAGTTTCCTGCCTTCTTTGCCTCAACAAATTTTGGTAAATGGCCTACGTTGTCAAAGCTAACTTCTGTAATTGGTGGTGACAGAGCGCTTCTTGGCTTTTTATCCATACTGATAACATCTGCATCTTCACTATCAGATGGATTCACTAAACAAGGGCGCCCTCTTCTTCTAGCTACAGGCTCAACAATAGTCAAAGCTTTGCCTACATGCTTGTACTCCATGAGTGGCAAACTTCTTTGTTTGGGTATTTTATTTTCTGAACGCCATCTGCGGTACATCACCCAACAATTGACAATCACAAGATCTACGAAGATAATTCCGCATTACTGGCATTAACAAGCGCTTCCAATGCTCATCAGTTAAAATTTCATTCATACCTGTAAAGTATAAAAAGGAGAGTTTTACAGTACTCTACATCCGAAGACGAAATTGAAGTCAGCATGTTCATATCTTGACCCGAGGTCCACATACGAGGACTTTCAGATAATCAGTTATGTCGTGGTAAAAAAATATATTCAAATCTGAACCAACTTTCAACGTCTACAAGGTTGACACACTATAGAAAGAAACAGCAGTTTAGGCTAATATTTGAACTTAATAATTATTTACAGACCTTCCTGACTTCTAGCAGCAGCCATTTTTAACGCACGACCAGCTGTATAAAAATGCATCAGTCGTTCCTTGTAATGTGCTGCACTCTAGTGTTGAATCTGAGAAATAGCAGGCCCACACTTGTGGACCCACAGTCTGTAAGCGGAGAAATATGTGTATTTGCGGAAAGAAAAGAATTAATGAACGTAGGTCCACATTTGAACGCAGAGGTTAGGACAGTCCATGCAGTCGCCGTATTAAGTCATGGTGCCTTAATAGTATAGCCCCTGCCTAGTAAGCAGGAGGTCGTGGGTTCGAATCCCGGCCATGGGGATTCAGTGCCTCTTCTTCAGTTTGATATCTCAGATTATCGGTTTAGATAAGAAGAGATGGGCAATTCATGCAACGGATTAGGTAGTGCTGAATAGAAATGGGAGGAAAAGCTTTTGGAATAACTTCGATCGCCTCGTACGATACTCTAAGCCATCAAGCGATGAAGAATTTAGTATCGTGGAAAAACATATCTTTTGCCAGTAATCCTAGGCGTTTGTTCTATATTGCGTGGCACAATTTCTTGGTCTCGCAGTAACCATGTGTATTGATAGTTTCCCTCGTGGTAAGAAATCAATCAGAAAAATGCATTTTCTATCCCATAAAACGGTCCACATGATATTTCGAGGTGTCAAACTTTGCTTAGGTTTAATCTTCGTTGGGGGGGAAGTGTGCCTCCACTCCATTCTTCGCCGTTTCTTTTTTTTTTTTTTTTTTTTTTTTTTTTTTTTTTTTTTTTTTTTGTCCACAGGTGTCTTACGATACCCACATATCATCCCTTCTTCATTGTAGCGTGTCAAAAACTGAAGTGCGCTGCCAATACCTTGTTTTTTTGTGTTGTTAAGTAAAAAGTCTGGGTGCACGATGTGAGCAAAGTTTACGAAATAGCAGTTTCTAGTAACAATTTCATTTATTAATGATCTTGATATTTGTGAAATTCCACAGCAAGGGCACTAAATGTAAACCTACGGTTCTGCATAAACTACTCTTCAATTGTGTGAACAATTTAATCAGTAACTTCAGACGGGCGTCCATTTCGTTCTTCATCGTGCTCTTGATCACGTCCTTCATTGAACAGTCTAACCCTTTGAATCACTCACAGCATTTCGGTCGTAAACCTCGCAGATTTGCCGATGAATTTACTTTTCGTTTTTAAGTTTCTTTATATTTAGAAAACGAATAACAGATCTGGTTTCAGACGTGGTGGAATTTTCAATTACGGCTGACACTATAATGAAGCACTACAAAGCTCAAATCGGCAGCAGCGGTCTGCACGGCCACTATGGTCGGGGGTTCGAATTCCCCCTCGGGCATGGATATTTGTGCCGTCCATAGGATTAGCTGGTTCATAAGTAGTTTGTAAGCTTAGGGACTGATGACCCGTAGTTAAGTCCCATAAGTTGTACAAACATTGTAATAATAAAAAAAAAAATACATTTTCGCCAGCAGCTATCTGAAAATGGCGTACATGACTTCTCCTTGAGTCAAAGTAACTGCCGCGCATGCTCGGAAGTGCGATCGTCGCATTCCAGCCGATAAAAACGGAACTTACTTTGTGGACGACCCTCGTAATATTTGTTGAATCATGTTATGGTATCCTCACAGAGTATCTTGGAATATCGTTTACTCCCGCCAAACGTGTCGATGGTTAATATCAAAAGGACCATCGTCTCACATTATGAATACAGCTTTTGGATCCTCTATTCTCTCCATATGTGGCCCCTACGAACTTTCTGTTCTGATCGCGTTGAAAGGAAGAAAATTTACAACGTTAGTCGAGATAAAATAAAATCTGCGGACAGCGCTTCGCGCGATCAAACAAGGAGCATACCAACACTTTTTCCGGAGATGGAAATGGCGATGTAAGCGCAGTGTCAACTGGGGAGGACATTATTTTGATGGAGAGCACGCACAATAAATAAAAGAGAAGTGCAGAAAGTTTTGTGGTCGTTTAATATATATGTTACGTGGACATGTGACCGAAAACGCTTAATTTCCATGTTAGAGGTCATTTTAGTATTTCTTTTTAAATGTAAATTGAAGTAATTCGTGCAGACAACTGTCAAATTACCCAATTGTTTCGTTAGTTTGTACTGTACTTCCTCGATTCACCGCATTTGTAAACATGGCACTGACTGCAAATCCACGGTCGTGTTGAACACTATCCAGTTGATGCTACGTACTGATGTTCTTGATACTAGTACTGTAGAACAATGAGTCGCTTGTCAACACAAGCACTTAATTCAACATTACCTTCCTTCAATTGGGCCAACTGGCGGTGAATCGAGGAAGTACAGTACATACTAACGAAACAATTGGGTCTTTTGACAATTTGCACGAATTATTTTAATTTACATTTAAAGAGAAACAGTAAAATGAGGTCTAACATGGAAATAAAGCGTTATCGGACACATGTCCACGAAACATATTTTGTTTGTAACACCCAGAAGATGGCCACTTGCAATAGTGGCCGAAACGTCGGTGAAGTGTTTGATATTTTGACGATGCGGTCCAACACCCAGAAGAGTTTTACATACAATATTTTGTTTCTTTGTGTGTGAGGAATGTTTCCTGAAATTTTGGGCGTACCTTTTTGTCACACCCCGTATATCTCTGGAACAATAACAGCTATTGGAAACAACGCAACAGACGCAACAGACGCTTCACTACACAAGTGACGTCACAAAACGCAACTTCAGATGCACACCGCACTGCCCCTTCTGTCCCGACTGGTGTACCGGCAGCTCAACGTGCATTGCGGCATGGTACACGCAGAGGCCTCTAATGGGCGACTGCAAAGTTTTGCAGATGCGACAGTATCGCTAGTGCAATAAGGGACTCATTATCTCTCTCACGATTTTGGTGCATTTGTTTGTTCGCGCCCGAGTACTTTCCTTGTCAGTGCTCTTCAATTAAATGACCTTGTCATTAAGGGGGTGAGGGAGGCGGGATATTGTCGCGGTGGAGTAGCCGAGCGGTCTAAGGCAGTGCAGGTGACCGCCGTCCCAGCGCCCTTGAGATACCTCTTCCTCGAATACGGTTATCTTCGAACCACACTTACCCGTTCACGTATGTCGACAGCTCGGCTGGTGTTCTCAGCGATGCAATCGAGACTTCCGCCGAATGCGACTGAACACGTACATCCGCATGTTCGCTGAACAGCAGTATGGCGAGCAGTGCATGATCCTACGCTTACATCAGATGTCCAGTCCAGCTGGTATCTCACGGTCAATGGGAAGCAGATCTGCCAGACGCGCCTCCACAGGATCCACCTAGCAGCATCGCCACTATGTGTCACGTGTGGAGTGCAATACGACGACGGTCATCGACTTGTCTGCGGCGAGGCAGGCAATGTTTGGTCCGCCAGATGTGGGCCTTCTTTACACGAACAACCGCTGACAGTATCACTGCCGAAATGCTTCTCTTCCCCGATAAGGACTATCTCCCACGAGCGAAGACCCACACAGTGATATGGATTAGTGGACTCGCTGTCCACTATCTATTTGGAAATGGTGATAAATCAGTTCTCGATTTCTGGCAATACATCAATGCACTGCGCAGTTGTCAAGAACCCGAAGTTCCAGTAATACTTTTCGAACTTCCTCCAGAGTGCATTCCGCGACCCCCCTCGCAGCTGGATCATCCATGCAGGTAGAAGATTACTTACGTTCCCTAATACCAGTTTATGATTGATCATTACACCGGTAATCCTCAAATAATTTCGAGAAGACGTGTGTGGATGATCTACTGATGTATCGCAGCCGTGCGAATTTTATTCTCGTGCTGTTAATCACAGCGATCGCCAGTCTTGTGAGGACGTGCTGGTGCGATGGAGTCATTAATTTCATTACAAAGAAGTCACAGATAATCTTTTGTTTATGCTTGAAGGGCTCCTTCTGTAAATGTCTGTAAATCTATCGGACCAAACTGCGTGGTCATCAGTCCGTAGCTTACAAACTACTTAAACCTAGGTAAACTAACCTACGGACAAACACACACATCTATGCCCCAGGGAGGACTCGAACCTCCACGGTGAGAAACCGCGCGCTCCGCAGCGAGATGCTTTAGACCGCTCGGCTACTCCACCGCGGCGAAGGGCTCCTTCGTTTTGGTTATATTGTATTCTTTCTTCTTTTTCCTTTTCCCCTAATTTGTTTCAATAAAGATAAATTTGAAAAAGGGTCGAGGCGACCAGTGAAGAAAACCGTCTATATATAAATAATAAAAAAAAGAAGGTAATAAAAAAATGTATATAATAAAAGAAACTGTTTTGCGAAAAAAAAGGCACCTCGCTGCGGAGTGCGCGGTTGCTCGCCGTCCGAAGTTCGAGTTCTTCCTGGGGAATGGGTGTGTGTGTGTTTGTTTTTATATTAGTTTACCTTAGTTTAAGTAGTTTGTAAGCTACGGACTGATGACCACGCAGTTTGGTCCAATAGATTTACAAACATTTGAGCATATTTTTGGGGGGGCGGGATACAATTTCTGCCTCTTAAACGACCTCGTCGTTGAGTGTGGTACTATGCCTGCCTCTGCCAGGCATTTAAATATGATTTGCAGAGAAAATGTGTAGATGTAGTAGCGAATAACTTTAATATTCGGACACTGTGATATTTCAATCTTGGAACATCATAACTTTATTTATAACAAAACAAACAAAACATATAACCTATTATTACATTATGTGATGTGTCTTGTAGGTAATAAAATAAATTTTATTAAGAAAACTTACATAACTTCCTTAATAATACAATTTAAATACAACTCGGTCCTATATTCACGTTACTTTAATATTCGGACACTTTGCAGAACTAAGTATTTAAAAACAAAATTTTATGGAAAATAAATATTTCGATATCTTGTTGGGTAGCTATTCTATTTTATTATTTCATTCAAACACTGCGGCATACTGCTAATGATATTTTTTTAAATAGTCCGCACGTAGACCGTCCCATTCTTCTTTTAGTCGACGCTTCAGACTTTCTTTGGAAGATATTGGTGTACTTCTAATACGTCGCTTCATTTCTCCCCACACATTCTCAATCGGGTTGAGATCTGGTGACTGAGTGGTGGTTGTAGGACTTTGGGGCAGTTGTACAACAAATATTCCTGCACAATTCGAGCCTTATGTTTCGGGTCATTGTCCTGGTATAATTTGAAGATGTTTGATATCCCCATGGTTTCAGCACTTTTTCGTAAATTGTTCTTTAATATGTTCAAATAGACATATTTGTCCATAGTATTGTCTATGAACACCAATTCGTCCGATCCAAATGTCGATATACAGCCCCAGACAAAACGCTGCCACCTCCATGCTTTACAGTTGGTTTAATCTTTGTGACTGTAAATTCCTCATTCTTCTTCCGCCACACCCTGCTTCGTCCATCCGACCCAGAAACGTTAAATTTACTTTCGTCGGAAAAATGACGTCATTCCACCAAATTGCATCCTTCGTAATAAACTCCCTAGCAAATTCCAATCTTTTCTGTCGATTCTGTTGATTCACATACGGTTTCTTCCTAGCCACTCTTCCATTGTATCCACTTTCTTTCAATGCTCTGCGAATCGTTTGAGGATACACCTTCTTGCCAGTCTGGTTTAGAACCTCACATGCTAATCTCGGTGCAATGAGTGTAGAATCCTTCTTTATTTTTCGTATTAGCTTCCTCTTGTCACGAGCATCCAACTTCTGTGGCTGGCCCATTTGTGGTATGGAATCTATACGGTCCTCGTTTATGAAACACCTGACAATGTCTGTCACAGTACTCTTACTCATGTTGAGCATGGTAGCAACTTTCCGATATGATTTTCTTTTCGCATTGTGAAAAATCACAATTTGTCGTATCTCAAAGCTGGTATTAGCTTTGCGTGGCATCGTACCGTCTGGACAGTCGACCGCGCTTGTAAACACACACCTGCCTTCTGACTAGAAGCAGGCCTACTCACCCCGGCGTGAACGGTCACAAGTGCGACACTTCCATCTGACCGGATATTAAAGTAACGTGACCATCGAACAGTGGTTTATTTTAATCGCATTCTTTAACAACTGTCTTACGTTATGTAAACTACGTTCATACTGTTATTTACAAGACATGCATCTTCATATAATATTTGGTTATATTATATTTTTGTTTGTTCAGAATACAGTTATAACGCAGCAAACTAAATACATCTTAGTGTCCGAATATTAAAGTTATTCACTGTATATATTTTTGGCAATCAAAACGTGATTTTTGTCAAGAAGCAGAATATAACTGTAGTTATAATACAGTACCTTCAGTTACTGAAAGATCAAAGGTTACGTGTTGAGGCAACACGGCTAGTTGAGGAGCGACCGTGTCTTTACGTAATCAAGTAATTGCGGGCAGCAGTGCTTAAAGTCTAGTACCGGGCTACATGAAAGCATAACAGCCCGAAGCACGGGGGAGCAAAGGGCCGACATCAGTCGCTAGGGCAGCATGGCGCTAGGGCCTCATACGCTTAACGTGTTCCACATCATGGACACAGGCAATAAACATAATGAAATAGCGGCTCAATATCTCTCTTGGCGGACGGGTAGCGCTTTGGGTGAAGCAGCGTGCGTGACTCCGTGTGACAGGACGGGGGTCCGGTTTGATGCTGGCGGGGGCGTTTTATGAGGCAAGCGAGGCAGATGAATATAGAAAAAGTACGAGTATACCGCACGCTGGCGTTTGATGGCGGCTTTTAAATAAACGTTTTCTGCACATTTCCCAGTTCGTTTAAGCCAGTATAGACTCCAATTTCACTAGCAGAAACTATTTTTCCTTTGACTCGTACCAGGAGCTTCGCTGACGTCGAACGATACCCAACTCATTACCTCGACATTATTACAAATATCCAGACAAGTGTCAGCAATGTTTTCACAACACGAACTGAACGCTAATCTTCTACATCTATATAGCTAATCTGCAGTTCATACTTATGTATTTATTTTTATTTGGTTATTTAACCTGATCAGATTAGGGCCATAGGGCCCTCTCTTACATCTGATCAGGAACAACATAAACAAAGGATTTAATTACAAAAAAACATCGTATTAATAATATTAATAATAACAAAATATGGTAATACTAATAACAATAATGATGATAATAATAAAAAATCAAAGTAATACTAATAATAAGAGATATTTACATGGAGATAGATGCTTAACACATTTGAATTAAGTTTAATATAACCAGAAGGGGGAAAATGATTAGTGAAAGAGGAGAAGATTGAAAAATGACAGTGCCAATGGATGTGAGGATATACGATTAATGATGAAAATTCTCCTCAGAGATGATAAATATTGTTGAAACGAGATAGAATGGCTGGCCAGTACTTACCTTTGTGCTGTACCGCCGATAGTAACACAAATGAAGAAACAGAAGAAAAGGGGACAAAAAGGACAAGCTTTCAGGACACAGTTCCTTCGTCAGGTGGGAGAGAAGGGAGGAAGAAAGGATGGGAGAGAGGGAAGAAGAAAGGATGGGAACAGAAGGGAAAGGTAGTTCACAACCTAGGTCATGAAGGTGGTGTTTCGGGAGTGTGGACGTCAGAGATACTGCATGTATATACTGAGCCAAGCCAGAGAGGTTAAATATAACAAAAGAGGAAAGATCAAGTAGTAAAGAGAAGAAAAGATGAGTGAAATGAATGATGCTGAGGGGTATAGGAGGGGCGGGGGGATGTCTAAAACGTTGTTCATGAACAGAGAAAGATGGATGGACACACACACATACACACACACACGCGGAGAGAGAGAGAGAGAGAGAGAGAGAGAGAGAGATCTCTATTGACGAAAGGAAAGGGAAACATTTATGGGGGGAGGAGGAATTGACAACAGTGGGCTACAGACTGGTAAGTGGAGAAAAAGATGGCTATTGTGACAGAAGGTGAACCCTTAGCTGTCTTTTGAAGTTTTGAATTGATTTTTCTCTCTTAACTTTTGAGGAAGATTATTCCACAGACGTGTTCCCGATACAGAAACTGTTTTAGAGAAGATTGCAGTGTTATGTAATGGTACAGAGTGAGTTTTATTTAGATGAGAGCGTGTGTTTCTGCTGTGCTGTTCAGATAGTAATATAATCGTCGATGATAAGTAAGAAGGTTTGCAATGATTGAGAAAGCGATGCAGCAAACATAATGTATGATAGCTTCGACGCTTATATGCACGTAGCCAAGATAACTGCTGGTATGCGGGATTGATATGGTCATAGAAACGTAAGTTATAAATGTATCGGATACAAGAATTCATCGCCAGCTCCAGCCTATGTGAATTTTCGTGTGACAGTCCTTTCAGAATAGCATCACCATAATCTAGATTGGGAAGTATTAGTGTCTCAACGAGCTTCTTTTTCAGCTGTAAAGGAGATGCTTTTTTGTATTTCTGCAGTGAATGAAGTGACGCACATACCTTCTTACGGACTGTCGTTGTGTGCTCTGTCCAGTCCAAGTGCTGATCAAATATTACTCCTAAGTTCTTTGTTGAATGAGAAAAGCGTATTTGTGTGTCGTCAAGTATTAAGGGTGGAAGAGTTTCTCTGAGCTGTGTAGTGATGAGTCTGTTATGGGCCACTAAGATTGCCTGCGTTTTTGATGGATTCAGTTTCAAGCCCATGCTATGTGCCCATCTTGATAGTGAAAGTAAGTTCGCGTTTACATGCTGGATGGCTGTGCTTAGGGTTTTAGGACTTTCACTGAGATATAATTGTAGGTCATCAGCGTGTAGATGATATTTACAGTGGGACAGAACAGTGGGCACATTATTAACATATAGTGAGAATAGTGAAGGCAACACACAGATCCTCAGTGGCGACGCTAGACGAAAACTGGGCGTCGGCGAACACGCCTTTGCGCGGCCCCTTTCATTCTTTCATTAAGGAGGAAAATGTTAAATAAAATGAACTGAATTATGCATCAATAATCATTATACTAAAATTTTATTAATATAATAGACAAGTGTTATTACAATGACAAATTACAATAAATAAACAAAAATTAACAGAGAAACTAGTCACTATTTCGGCTTCTACTGAAAGTATTGACAACGCAGATAGGCTTTCTTGGGTCATTGTCATTCTCAAGTAAGTCTTAATTTTAACTTAAAGAAGCTTATCTCGGCTGAAGCTGTACTGACAAACTGTGAGCTTGATTCTGATTGTTATATAAACATTTGGATATACGTCTTCCAAATTGTTTTCTAAAATGTACTGAAGAAGTTTTTTTGCAAGTGTTTAACTAAAAATTTCATCACTGCTGCACTCACTAGGAAATAAATACGGAAACTTAATAGCTGCCGGCGGGGAATGACCGAGCACACTAAAGCGAGGTCACTTTTGTTGGAATCAAATCGCACTCTTGGGTACGGCTGTTATGTTCGTCCTTTGGTAAACCTAGTGTAAATTAGATCTAGGTCGTCGCTACATAACATAGGCCCCTAGCTGTTAAAAATCACCGTTAAGCATCAAATATAAAAAAGGAAAAAACCTAAAATTTTAACAAAGTTTTGCGAGGCCCCCGCAGGTGCGAGGCCGTCGGCGGTTGCCGACGTCGCCGACGCCTAGCGCCGCCACTGCAGATCCTTGTGGAACCCCTGATAGAACATCCCTCTATTTCGAGCTATTTTTTGCTGTTATTACACACTGTTTACGGGTGGTGAGGTATGAGTGGAACCACTGAATTGCACCTGTAGAGAAATTTCAAAAAATGTTTGTATAGCTTATGGGACTTAACTACGGGGTCACCAGTCCCTAAACTTACAAACTACTTACGAACTAGCTAACACTAAGGACGGCACAAATATCCATGCCCGAAGGGGGATTCGAACCCCAGACCGTAGTGGCCGTGCAGACCGTGACTGGAGTACCTCAGTCCCCTCGGCCACCGCGGCCGTCAGAAATTTAGATTAGAGAATTTAGCAAGTAAAATGTGAAAATCGACATTTGCCGGGCTTTCCGTTTTTTCTATACCGTTGTATTTTCGAATAACGCATGGAAAAATAAACACCTAAATCTTTTGGTTTTGCGTGTTATTTCAGTTATTTTATTCCGATGATCAGTTCTCTGTATGTGGGCGGGTGATAGCAAAATATGTTTGCAATCGGAAGGTGAAGTTGTTCTGCCTGTGTCAAAAGTTGAGGGCCACTATGGAATGGCTTCACAGACTAAGGCAGGCCTGCTCATAGCCGGCCGCGGTGGCCGAGGGGACTGAGGCGCTCCAGTCACGGTCTGCACGGCCACTACGGTCGGGGGTTCGAATCCCCCCTCGGGCATGGATATTTGTGCCGTCCGTAGTATTAGCTAGTTCATAAGTAGTTTGTAAGTTTAGGGACTGATGACCCCGTAGTTAAGTCCCATAAGCTATACAAACATTTGAACATTTGAGCCTGGTCATAAATCTGCTCGAGCGAGCTGGCTCGCGCTCGCGCCGCAGCAGTGAGCTGTCGGCCGACTCGCGGTGGCTAACGGTAACGGAAAAGAGTTGTGAGGGACAGTGAGGGAGGCAAGAATCCCAATAAAGTAACTTCGCGAAGGAGAATTGTCAGTCAGTCCAATTCCACGGCCACTGATATGTTATACGGATATATAACGGTTGTCGCTGGTTAAATCTACATCTACATGGGATACGCTGCAAATCATATTTAAGTGCCTGGCAGTGTGTTCATCGAACCACCATTATACAATTTATCTCCCATTCCATTCTCGAATAGCGCGCGGGAAGAGAGAACACCTGAATCTCTCCGTTCGAGCTCTGATTTCTCGCATTTTATTCTGATGATCATTTCTGCCTATGTAAGTGGGAGTCAACAACATATTTTCGCATTCGGAGGAGAATGTTGGCGATTGGAGTTTCGTAAGTAGCCCACGCCGCAGCGATAACCGCCGAAGCGCCGTTGTTGTAATGATTCCCATCCCAGATCCTGTATCATTTCCGTAACGCTGTCTCCCCTGTATCGTGACAATACGAAACGAGCTGCCCTTCTTTGGACTATTTCGATGTCCTCCGTTAAACCCACCTGATAAGGATCCCACATTGGGCAGCAATAGTCCAAAAATGGACGGATAAGCGTAGTGTATGCTTTTTGTTTTGTAGTTATGTTGCATGTTTTAAGGGTTCTGTGGAAAATTAATTGTATGAAACTGATATATGAAAGTGATTCCTATGAAT
This sequence comes from Locusta migratoria, assembly GCA_026315105.1. NCBI lineage: Eukaryota > Metazoa > Arthropoda > Insecta > Orthoptera > Acrididae > Locusta > Locusta migratoria. The sequence continues at coordinate 883,298,549 of CM048744.1, read as the reverse complement.
GAAAGAGATTTCTGTTGGATGAAAGTAAAATTCTATATGTTTCTAATTTTTATCGTTTTCTTTATTGTGTTTCACAAATAAAACAGATAATACACTCAACTGAATGTTAATAGCTGCAGCAAGAAAACAGAAAAAAACATTAATTGCCCGAACGTCATTAACGTTTGTCCAAATATATGTTATTTAAAACAATGCTCATATTTAGTCGATCTTTCCATGTATACAATTAAAAACCCAATTTCCCATAATCAAATTTGACCATAAAAAAACTACTGTCTAGCAAAAAGCCGAAACACGTGTCCTTTTATATGCAATATGGAACGCCTATGCAAAATTCGATCGAAAAAGGTGACCCAAATGTCAAACCCTCGCCTTGTTAGTGGAATGTTCTTTAATCTTTGAACCTCCGCTTTCCGCTCATCATCTTGCAAGTGCCCATAGTCTTTCACATGGAGGGTGTAGTAACACCGTTCTAATTTATTTATTTATTTTTTTTTTTTTTTTTTTTTTTTTTTTTTTTTCGGTGGAGATTTTGAAGAATGCTAAACATTTTCAGACACTCACATATAAAGAACATACTCTTCTTGTTCTGAGGTGCTGTACATTGACGTTGATGTGTCTGCTTTTCGCTTTGAACCTATCACACTAAATTTCTTCGACGTGAAAAGAGGTGTTCTGTATACTATGTATTGCCTGGCGGGCGCGCGCGCGCGCGCGCGCGGCGCTCGTGTGTCTGTGTGTGTGTGTGTGTGTGTGTGTGTGTGTGTGCGTGTTCTTAGTATAAGTTAGTTTAATTAGTTTGTAAGTTTGGTTGCTTAGCTTTACAAACATTTGTTTGATATTGTCAAAAGTTGAGGAATCGAAACAACAACCCCCTTAAATTCGGAATCTTATGGAACCACCCCGAGTTCTTGAGCCTTTGGTTTGATGTACTTAATGGTGACTACTGCAAACCTATGTGGATTAACAGTCGTCAAACAGAGCTTGTGGACACGTAGGTGAATACTGCAATGCGCATGATACCTGGCGCAAACAGATCTGCTCCCATTTATCGGCATCCACCGCCAAACAGAATAATGCCTTCTGACCCACCGTAGGCAAATCCACTGACCTTATATGCAAGCCATATCTCTGAAACATTCCCCGTTTAGAATTACAATTCGAAAATACTGAACTATAAAAGTTTTATGGTGCTTTGTAGAGACCTTTTCAAAGTTCACACTAATGGTAAGATATTTTAATATATTGAAATAGTATGTATTTCTTATGTGGCATTATGGGATACCGAAAAGGACTTTCAGGGCGAAATTGGAAGTTAGTTACCTTCAGGTGATAGCCGCTAGAGATAGGAATATAAGCATGGCATATTTTAAAGTACTATGCAGGATTTTCACCTAAAATATGTTACAGAAACTGAGCAACACATATTACTAGATAGATGTTCTCCGAACCGCATTGTACACTCTTATCTGTTTTAACAATAGCGGAGTTGTGTCTTGTGAGAGAAAAAGATGTGGAAACATTATAGCCTACACTGTATTGTTAGATACATTATTCAGAAAAAAATGAACTGAGCAAAATAAATACATGTAAAGCAAGCGCTACGATGTTTATTAAACTGAAACGGCTCTTAAACTGTTATTGCAATAGCGTTGGTTGGCGTATTCGCACGACGAATCATTTTGGATATCTCTTCCATGTTCAAATGTTGTAAAACTGCATTGGTAAAAATACATAATTCAGTTGATAGAAGTTATTTATTTCTCTTTACTTAAAGAATATTTTTCTTGATGACGAATTGAGTTAATTTATAACCGCTGCAGCTGTACAGCGCCGTTCTAAGCTGTTTAGCCAAAATTTGAAAAACGAATTAAAAGAATTCTATTGATATCATGTTTACATATAAAATCAGTTAAGAAGTTTTAGAACTTATTGGGACAATGTTTGATAATTATTTATTCAATCATTTATTGATAAAATTAGATATATGTATCAGTGAGTTAACCGTGTACATAAATCTTCGTGTTCGACCTGCCCTGCGTCACTGTGTGTGTGTGTGTGTGTGTGTGTGTGTGTGTGCGTGTTTTGTGGCAAACAGATAGAGAGGGGGAGAGAGAGAGAGAGAGAAAGGTGGAATGTAAATTCTCTGTAAGATTAGTATTTACTGTGTCCGTTCAATTACTGATCACGTTATGTGCTTGCCCTTTATTCACATGAAGTGTTAAGTGCCATCGACTAGGGCTCTCAAATGGATTCCATATATCTGGATTTCCGGAAGGCTTTTGACACTGTACCCCACTAGCGGCTTCTAATGAAATTGGGTGCTTATGAAATATCTCCCCAATTGTGCGATTGGATTCACGATTTCCTATCAGAAAGGACACAGTTCGTTGTAATTGACGGTAAGTCATCGAGTAAAACAGAAGTGATATCTGGCGTTCCACAGGGAAGCTTATAGGTCCCCTTACTCTTCCTCGTGTTTATAAACGATTTAGAAGACAATCTGAATTGCTCCCGTAGACTGTTCACGGATGATGCTGTCGTTTATCGGTTAGTGAAGTCAACAGAGGATCAAAAGCAACTGCAAAGCGATTTAGACAAAATTTCTACATGGTTCGAAAATTGGTAATTGACACTAAATAAAGAAAAGTGTGAAGTAATACGCATGACCACTAAAAGAAATCCGCTGAACTTCAATTACGCGATAAATCAGTCAAACCTTAAGGTCGTAGATTCTACCAAATATCTAGGAGTTACAATTACGATCAACTGTGACTGGAGAGGTGGGATTGACGGAAGACATTGAGAAGGTTCAGAGAAGAGCAGCTCGTTTTGTTTTATCACGTTACGAGGGGGGGCGAAGCGCCACGGAAACGTAGCACGAATTGGGGTGGAAATCACTAAATAAAGACGTTATTCATTACGGCGTGATATTTTTGCAAAAATTCACTCACCGAATTTTACTTCTGAATGTGAAAATATTTTGCTAGCGCCCACCTACTTAAAAGAGAGAAATCAGATCGAAAACGGAACGATTTAGGTTTTCTTTTTTTCCGAGCCCTATTAGAGAATGGAACGGTAGAGAAAAGTTATGAAATTGGTTAATGAACACTCTGCCAGGCACTTAAATGTGATTTGCAGAGTAGCTATGTAGATGTATCAATCGAGGCAAATAGTCGCAAAAGGCTTAACGAAGAGTCATGCTACGTAATATCTTAAACTGTTATTAACGAAGAGGTATGATGATACTTGCGTATATCTACACAGCCGCGTGGAGTATTCGAGCGATCTGATGCACCACGTTACGGATCGCGAGGCCTCCCGCGTCGGATGTTCGAATCCTCCCTCAGGCATGGATATGTGTGTTGTCCTTAGGTTAGTTTAGCTCAGTTTAAGTAGTTTGTAAGACTAGGAACTGATGGCCAACGTAGATTGTTCCCATAGGATTACAAACATTTCAACATGTGAATGTCTACACAGGTCTGTTTAATATCTGCTTTCGGGGTAAGAGCACTGCTTCCAGGATTAATCCTATGTCTTGAAACTACGAGTCCGCTGCATAGTACGATGAAGCACACAGAGTTTAATTGGTCTTAATGGTATGTGTTTGCATTATTGACACTACATTTCATATTTTCATATCACTGTACAAATCAAGCAGAGATTCTTAAACGTAGTAACAGTTTATTGCTAAGGATGTAGAATTTCTTTTTACTGGAAAAATAAAAATTCATCTTCAGTCTGTTCCGGTTTTACAGAGCCTTTGTGCGATCTCTGATTTCGGGCGCAAAGAGTAGTGATCTGCAAGACCCACTTGGTTAAGAATGTTGGACAAGATGTACAGTGAACGGATACGGCATTTTAACGGAGACATTTTAATGCTTTACGAGGAGATTGGAGCAGATTCCACTTTGGCTCCTCCAGAATCCCAGGAGTATTTTAGATCTGGCGGACGTTAAGAAACGCACTTTAAATTTTTATTATATCACTCTTCGTTTTTCAGTTTTAGTTACGCATTACGAATTTAGAGTGCTGTACATTGTTGGTTGAAAATATGGAGAGTCGTCGGCCCCGGTTGCCGAGGGGCTGAGGCGCTCCAGTCACGGTCTGCACGGCCTGAACGGCTCGAATCCCCCCTCGGGCATGGATATTTGTGCCGTCCTTAGTGTAAGTTAGTTCGTAAGTAGTTTCTAAGTTTAGGGACTGATGACCCGTAGTTAAGTCCCTGTGACTGGCGTAATAACGGCCTTGTTAAGCGTTGACATTGAGTCAGACAGAGTTGGATGTCGTGCTACACAAGCATTTGAACATTTTATGGAGAGTCCCTTAGCTGTTCCGTTAGGTTCCCCAACCATCACGAATCGCCTTTCCAGTCAATTGTCACTATTTTCAGCTTAGCTGCAATCTGCTACGATCCTCTCAATTAACTACAATCACTGCAGAACCTGAACGTAGCCGAATATTTAACGCAACTGGTACTTGACTAACTGTACGTCATGGAACGGTGGTAGAATTCCAGCGATATTTATCTGGGTTTCCGGGCATGTGGGAACTCAGCGAAATGAACGTGCGAATTGGGCTGTCAAGGGGGGCCTGTAGAGAACGTAATGTGACAGAGTGCGCTCTTCACTTGGAGGACCTCTTTTCTGTTTTGTTCAAATGTTCAAATGCTTGTATAGTCTATGGGACATAACTACGGGGTCATCAGTCCCTAAACTTAAGAACTACTTATGAACTACTTACAAACTAGGACGGCACAAATATCCATGCCCGAGGGGGGGGGATTCGAACCCCCGACCGTACTGGCCGTGCAGACCGTGACTGGAGCGCCTCAGTCTCCTCGGCCACCGCGGCCGGCTTTCTGTTTTATGTCAGTGCTCCAAGCAGTTGTAGAAGGAGAAATGGTTTACGGACAATAATTTTCACTTGGTGGGTGCAAACGAGAATCGCAATGGGAATTTTAACGTGTGCCGAGAAGAGAGCAATCACAATTTTAAAATTTTGTGATATGTCTCGACTCTGGCCTAAAGCCTTAGCTGACGAATTTATTATGTTTCAGAATGTGTGGCTGATCCTTTTCATTCCTTTTTAGCCAAAGTTTTTCATCTAGTCTGATATTCCAACTTCTCAACCACTTTCTTTCTTTCAGAAAAAGCGTCAATCTTCCATTCGTGTTTTTTTGTCATTTGTACCCTTTATTACCGTTACTGCTTACTTCTCATATACACTACTTCCCATTAAAATTACTACAACAAGAAATGCATATGATAAACAGGTATTCATTCGACAAATATACTAGAACCGACATGTGATTACATTTTCACGCAATTTGGGTGCATAGATCCAGAGAAAAGTTCAAATGTTTAAGTTTAAGGGACGTAACTGCGGGGTCATCAGTCCCTAAACTTACAAACTACTTATGAACTACATTATACAAAAGACGACACAAACATCCATGCCCGAGGGGGGATTTGATCCCCCGACCGTAGCGGCCGTGCAGACTGTGACTAGCGCGCCGCAGACCGCTTGGCCACTGCTGCCGGCTGAGAAATCAGTACCCAGTACCTCTGGCCGTAATAACAGCCTTTTTACGCTTGAGCATTAAGTCAAACAGAGCTTGGATGTCGTGTACAGGTACAGATGCCCATGCAGCTTCCACACAATACCACAGTTCATTAAGAGTAGTGAATGGCGTATTGTGACGTGCCAGTTGCTCGGCCACCATTGACCAGACGTTTTCATTTGGTGAGAGATCTGGAGAATGTGCTGGCCAGGGCAGCAGTCGAACATTTTCCGTGCCCGGAAAGGCCCGTACAGGACCTGTAACATGCGGCTGTGCATTATCCTGCTGAAATGTAGGGTTTCGCAGGGCTCGAATGAAAGGTAGAGCCACGAATCGTAACCCATCTGAAATGTAACGGCCGAAGTGTCGTTTATCCGAAGAAGAGGTGACCGAGACGTGTAACCAATGTCACCCCATACAATCATGCTAGGTGATACGCCAGTATGGCGATGACGAATACACGCTTCCAATGTGCGTTCACCGCGATGTCGCCAAAGACGATGCGGCCATCATGATGTTGTAAACAGAACCTGGATTCATCCGAAAAAATGACGTTTTGCGATTCGTGCACCCAGGTTCGTCGTCGCGTACACCATCCCAGGGTCTCCTGTCTGTGATGCAGCGTCAGGGGTATAACCACAGCCGTGGTCTCGGATCTTATAGTCTTCCATTGGAACGAGTGAATGAAACACTTCGTGGAACGTATATAAGATGCAGGTCGACTGCAATGACTCCCGACAATACCTTTTCTGTCCACTGCATTGCATGAGTAAGGTTTAAATATAAGCCTATTCTTGTAAGTACATTTTTCGGCATCTTAACCATTACAGCTTTTTTATATAAAATAGTTTTTTTTTTTTCGTATCTGTACATATGTTCCTCTTAACGGGACAGCCCTAACTACTGATGTTCGACTTACTGATAACCCGCTACGGTTGTAAAATGTTTTATTCCAATTTTTAGACGTGTCTCATCTTTCACTGGATGACCCCAATTAATAACAGTTTCATGACGCATATGAAACAAGCATAGCGTATTCTCACGATCTTGTTCCGAGTCATTGACATATCGCTGACTATGAATATTAGCAGTTGTAGCGGTTTAGCAAAGTGAAACATGAGTTCAGTAATATTCTAACAGAGGAAAGATAAACGTATTTTCGTCAGTCTTCTCAGTTTGTAATTATTATTTTCTGAAAGTAGCGAACAATGCGTTTTCAGGGCCTACGCCTCATTTTTCAGGAGTATCAGTGGAAACGTTTATTTATTTTCGACACAAACTGAAATAATAAACAATGGAAATGCAGGATTGGAACAAGTGTTATAAGTTACATTTACCCTACTGTATGCGACTGTAACAGAAAGGATTGACGAAGAACATCTGTAAAATCCAAAAAAGGGCAACTCGTCTTGAATCATCCCGAAATGAGGTAAGAGTCAATATATATATATATAACACAAAATAAATAACCACACACTTTTCAAGCTTATTGACCACCTAACACAACAATAAACACGCAAACTAACCTCCAACACATTCCAATCTAATAAATGTTCAAATGTTTGTTAAGCTTATGGGACTTAACTACGGGGTTATCAGTCCCTAAACTTACAAACTACTTATGAACTACTTACGAACTAGGACGACACAAATATCCATGCCCGAGGGGGGATTCGAACCCCCGACCGTAGTGGCCGTGCTGACCGTGACTGGAGCGCCTCAGTCACCTCGGCCACCGCGGCCGGCCAAATCTAATATGCAGTGATATATCTGACAGACGTCACAGACAGCCTATTCGCGGGCGTACACACACACACACTATGGAGGACTCAATCCTCCGACGGGGATCTATCCCGTAATCCGCGACAAAGTGCCTTAGACGTCAACTTTTTAGAGAGGCAGTGCTGCACGTGGCTTAACTTCAGAGAAATATTAACGACAGCAATTTATATCTTTAAATGAAATAAATTAACCAAAGAGTGGTCTGGCCGTCCGTGGTCCACACAGAAACAGGTCAGAAAACCGTTGCAGTAACAGCGGAGAAAGCATTCCAAATTTAAACGCACACAAAATGCTCAGGATTGGTAATCTTTTACAGAAATATCAATTGTAATGAGAGTTTCAAAGCGAGTTTTTGTAATTACTTCCACAACGAAACTGTCTCGTTATTTGATAGAAAATCTGAAAATATTCTGAGCATATGCAAAGTACATAAGCGGCAAAACACAACCAATACCTTCACTGCACGAAAACTGTGATGACGCTAACGATTGCTAAAGCAGTTACAACGACACAACTTTCCAAAATTTCTTCTAAAGAAGACGTGGTAAATATTGCGGGGCTCAAGTCAAAAAAACAAACACACACACACACACACACACACACACACACACACACACACACTGATTTTTTATCAATAAATAAATTAATAAAAATAAAAGTTTGGCTATACAAAACACGAAAAACAGTTGAAGAGCAGAAACAACATAGTAACACTGTGGCGAAGGACCAGATAAACAAAGAAGCATTCCACAAAATTAAAAAATTAAAATAATAAATGAATGAATAAAAATGCTGGTGACTAAACTTTACGTAGTTTAGAAAAAGTTAAGTGACAAGAAATAAACCGAAAAAAAATATAAAATAATTGAAATCTGCCGTGTACAATCAAAATACGCACGTCATAAATGACCTACTCCAGCGAATAAGACGGAGAAACAGAAGTGGGATCTAAGAAAGATGCAATAACACAATGAATAAATTATGCATCTTGGTGTAAAGCGCTCGACTGGAACCGAATGGTCGCGGATTTTTTCAGTCTGCGTTTTAACTCATCCTTCAACTCTCAACGATGCCAGGAAGTCGCCAGAAACGGCACGTGGTTCGGATTCCACGTTAAGCTGTAGGTCGCCATTCGCCAGTTGGATTACTGGGGTAGGCGAGGGACACGGAAGTCGCCGAAGTGGCGTACAATTGAAAGACTTGCACCAGGCCATCGAGCCACACGAAATTTAATTTTATCTCTATGTGAAAAACGAACTGTATAAACGCATGTATCATTCACAGAAGATGGTCAAAAAATTAAAGCGAAACGCATATGGTGTAAAATAATTGTTTAACTGTAGTCAGCGAAACACGGAAAACCTCTTACATTTAATTTTATCATAAGTTGCAGAAACGGTCACACAACCAAACATGTGACGGTCTGATTAAATGATTGGACCGCCATTTTATTGTAAGGTTGTATTATTTATTATCATAATCCGGATTTCGGCTTTGATCGTATCATAGAAAGTTAAAAGATCACTTGAACAATGCTTCATTTTGCTTCAATATGTATATGTTCTGTTACTTTAGTTAACCCATTTCTTCCCAAAAATAGAAATTGTGAAAAAGTGTTATATTTCGTCATCAGGTTCTGTTTAAAATAATTGAAATAACGTTACAAATATTACAAACTAGCAGTATGTGTTGTAATTTGCACCACCCATAATGTTGCGCTGTTTCCTAGTAAAAAAATAGAAAAATTTAGTTTTTGTGATCACATTCTTCTATTAGTTCAAATTGTGCAATATTGTCTATTATGGGATAACTCTGACTTACATTGATGGTATCACTCATGAAATATCGAAAAACACTCTGCGTGAAGCTGAACTTGACATTTCTTGTGTATGTAGATCGTCTGACGTTTGTAAATCTTGCATCTTTTTACGACGTGTTATGGTAATTGTGAAACTTTAAAACATATACAAAGAGCTCGTGAATGCCTTTGAACACAAGTGTGGTGAGTTTTGTATAGTAAGTCCATTTCGACTGCATTTTGTAAGGCTAAATTTTGTGTTGCGTATACGCAACACTGGAAAGAAATTGGTTAATGATAACTTGCATCTTAACGTATATGCAGGCCTTAACGTATATGCAAGCCTGAAAAAAATGACATTTTGCTCATCCAGATATACCGAATAAATGGACTATTTAATGGCCGAAATGGTTTGTGATAATAAATCAAATGTTCAAATGTTTGTAAAGTCTATGGGACTTAACTACGGGGTCATCAGTCCCTAAACTTACAAACTACTTATGAACTACTTACGAACTAGGACGGCACAAATATCCATGCCCGAGGAGGATTCGAACCCCCGACCGTAGTGGCCGTGCAGACCGTGACTGGAGCGCCTTAGTCTCCTCGGCCACCGCGGCCGGCAGATAATAAATAATACACCTTCAGTTAAATGGCGGTCCAATCATTTAATCAGTTCTGTTTGACTGTGGCTCAACATAACAAAGTATTTTATATGAGGATCTGATACTCACCATTCATGGGCACCTAAAATGTTAGTTACTGCTGTCTAGTAGATTAATTATGCCTACGTACCAAGCACCGGGGTCAATACCTGCGAGACGCTTCGAGAATTTTCGTGACACGTCGACGACAACGACGACGACTACGGAGGCATTGGCCCTGCAAGTAAATTACAAGAAAGAAAAAGGCAGAGAGAAAGTAGAGGGGAAATATAAGAGAAATAAACTGGTGTGAGCTTAGGGAGTTGGGCCGTACCGGCGAAGTAGCGGTAAGCGGACAGGATGCGGTGTGTGGGGGTGGGGAGAGATCCGCTCGCGGCTCAGAGGGAAATGGACATTGGACAGTCCCGCAGGAAGCGGCAGGTCAGCAGGTGGCCACTGGAGGACACTCCTGGCGACGGCGGGAAACTGCGTTACGTGGGCGCCGGCGGCCGACGCAGACGCCAAGTCGATAAGACGCCTCGGTACGCCAACATGCTCCAGACACCTCCTGTAACCGGCGTATCTATTTAAAGTGCATGATTCAAAGTCAGAATTATCTGTTACCAAACAGTAGCATAGACAGATTTTCATTCAAGTTTTGCATATGTTTTTAACTAATATCGCACTTTCCGCAATATTTCCGGTGCAAGTGTTAGGTGATTCAACATATATATATATATATATATATATATATATATATATATATATATATATATATATATATACCAGCAATTTAGTTATATTTTTGTTTATGTTGGTACTACTGTCGTTTTCCGTTGGTGACGCATGCTTTGTTTATTTGTTGTTATATCTTTGCAATTTGCAAGCTGCTACGTTAGTTTCGTTGTCGCTGCCGTGCTGTTAATCATGACCGCTCCGCTGTCTATTTGCACCAAAGAAGAGCAACGTTCAGTGATACGTTTTTTGTGGGCGGAAAGTGTATCAGGGTCCGAAATTCATAGAAGACTTTCAGCACAGTACGGTAGCAGTGTTTTGCCACAACGAAGTGTGTAGGAGTGGATTGAAAAATTTCGAATAGGTCGCACGAGTGTTAAGCTCGATGAAGGAGCCGGATGACCGTTTACCGTCACAAATGAAGGAACCATTGAGCGATCACGTGAAATGATTCTCTTAGACGATTAACTATTGATGAAGTGGCTCATCGTCTTCAAATTACTCATGGTTTTGCCTACGAAATTATACACAACACACTTGGGTTTCGTAAAGTTTGTGCCAGATGGGTCCCAAAACAACTCACAGTTGCATAAGCAAACGCGCCTCGACATCTGCAAAAAATATTTGGGTCGCTATGGTAACGAAGGGGAGGGCCGAAGGGACTGAGGCTCTCCAGTCACGGTCTGCACGGCCGCTATGGTCGGAGGTTCGAATACCCCCTTGGGCATGGATATTTGTGCCGTCCTTAGTCTTAGCTAGTTCATAAGTAGTTTGTAAGCTTAGGGACTGATGAACCCGTAGTTAAGTCCCATAAGTTCTGCAAACATTTGAACATTTGATTTTTTGACAACTTCTTAGACAGAATCATTATTGGTGACGAAACATGGATCCATCATTACGAGCCGGAGAGTAAACGGCAGAGTATGGAAAGGAAACTTCCAAATCCGCCGTGCAAGAAAAGTTCAAGATCCAACCGTGTACGTTACAGTGAGATGCTTACTGACAGGCTAAAGCCTGCATTTCGACGCAAACGCCGAGGATTGCTGTCAGAAGGTGTTGTATTGTTGCACGACAATGGCCGTCCGCATACTGCTGTCCACACAGCTGAAACGCTCCAGAAACTCAAATTCGTAGTACTTGATCATCCTCGATATAGTCCTGATCTTGCCACGTCTGACTCACTAGTTTGGTCCACTCAAACAGGCATTAAGGGGCCGTCGATTTGACTAGGACGAAGCAGTGAAGGAAGCGGTGCATTCCTGGCTCGCAACTCAACCGGAAACGTTTTATGAGGGCATAAAGGAAGCTTGTAGAGCGATGGACAAAGTGCATTGAAAAGCAAGTTGACGCTTGAAATACGCGAAACGCACGGCTAGCACACGTCCTGAGACTCAGGCGAGAACCCCATGCTGCTCAGGACGAGCGCTAGCCGCGCGTTTCGCGTATTTCAAGCGTCAACTTCGCGTCGCAATATCTCGGGATGTAATTGGAATGTTGCGATGCAATCAACGTCATTGTTTATGTGATTTGTCATGCTATGGATAGCTGAAGAAAAAATATAGGGTGTCCATTTAGAAAAACATAATTGTGTTAAAAAACACATTTGATTTCGTTTTAGAATATTTCCAAATATGTACATTCATGGCCCCCAGCCGTACACTGATACCGGAGAAAGTTTTTTCCCAATAGCTATTATAGTTCCAGAGATATTTTGGGTGGACAAGATAGCTGGGACACCATATATATATATATATATATATATATATATATATATATATATATATATATATATATAAGGTGCAAGTATATGGGGTAAATCACCTAACGCCGGCCGCGGTGGCCGAGGGGATTGAGGCGCTCCAGTCACGGTCCACACGGCCACTACGGTCGGGGGTTCGAATCCCACCTCGGGCATGGATATTATTGCCGTCCTAGTTCGTAAGTAGTTCATAAGTAGTTTGTAAGATTAGGGACTGATGACCCCGTAGTTAAGTCCCATAGATTCTACAAACATTTGAACATTTGAAATCACCTAACACTTGGACCGCAAATATTGCGTTAAGGGTAAGTGCGATTGATGTGCGGATTTCACAGAATGTATTAGTAGCCAAGGACTCTTATTTTTAGCCAATAAACACTGTAAAATACCTAGGAAGTGTATTTGTCATTAAAACATACAATGTTTCAAATGAAACAATGGTTGTTTCTTAGTTTTGACAGCAGCTGTGCCGCAGGGGCTAGCCACTCGGCCAGGCAGCTACGCTGTCGTAGCCCCCAAAAAATGTTAAATGTTTGTATAGTCTATGGGACTTAACTACGGGGTCATCAGTCCCTAAACTTACAAACTACTTATGAACTACTTACGAACTAAGACGGCACAATATCCATGCCCGAGGGGGGATTCGAACCCCCGACCGTGGTGGCCGTGCAGACCGTGACTGGAGCGTCTTAGTCCTCTCGGCCACCGCGGCCGGCGTAGCCCCCGCCCCCGAACCTTTAAACCTACAAATCTGGTGTCAAAAATTCCAGTGCATTATAGAAAAAACCATTGCTCAATTAAAAAACTGTTTCCATAAAAAATACACTTTCTAAGTAATATTACAAACTGTTTCTTAGCTAAAGCTATGAGCCTCTGACTACCAATTCATTCTGTGAAACGTTTACGCCTACTATGAACCACAAAGTTTACTAATATATACACATATCCTTTTCTTGTTTATTGATCTGTCGTCGTAATTATGCCTGATTTACAACAAGAGAAACAAACCTGCGTTGGGCATCATTATAGAGAGGATCATTCTGATGATTTTGTCCGTGATAATCTTGACGTGGAAGGATATCCGAATTTCACCTTAGTTATCGGACATATCTTACTATACATTACAATAAATACACAAAAGTAACATTCCCTCTAATGTCACATTGCAATAAAGGTATTAGTTATCCAGAACCGTGTTTAATCAGTGAATGGCACGAAGTTTAATAAGCTGTCGTCAGTTCCACATAGAACCGCAGTTTCTTTAACCATACGCTAAGGCAGTACATAGATTCACTGTCATTTCATTGAAAAAGGTAAAAGCTCAACAAGAAGGATGGTTTATTTAACTGTGATATTTCTAGTAACCAATTTTGAACATTAATGGAATACAATATGCTCGAGTTCGTAAAAAGTTGTAACGCAGGAAAGTATTTATATTTTTATGTAAAAGCACAATAAAACACAAAATATTAATAATACTGTCAGGATTAGCCCGTTAAGTAAGAATTTGAATTATTTGATATTTCGATAATCTTGACGATACTTGAACGAGGGACAAGACTTTTGGCCTAATAGCACAATAAAACATGAATAAAATGTGGAGAGGTTGCCCCATTAAGGAAAGTTAGAAGTTGGATATATATTTCGGCATTTTTGACAACTAAAGTCATAATGCAACGAAATTCCAATTGCTGCTTAAAATATAAGTATATTTATTACACTGTAGGACCTATTTCGGCTTTAGCGCCATCATCAAGTAAGGTTAGATGGTCGTGATATCCACATACTTCAATGGTTTTCGTGCTGTCAGTTTATTTATTGCTTCGTCAATTTTATCATTTTATTTGTCAACAAGCTGTCAAACATCAAGAAGAATATCGTAAAATACTTTCAGAACAAATATTGCTTTAATAAAATTTACTAAGCAATAAATAAATTAACAACACTAAAACCATCGATGTATGTGGACGATAACGTCCATCTGACATCACCTGGAGATGGCGCTAAAGCCGAAATACCTATAGTGTAATAAATATAATTGTATTTCAAGCAGCAATTGGAATTTCGTAGCATTATGACTTTAAATGACATTTGCAGTGCTGCAGTCCAAAGAGAGCAAATTTTGACAGCATTTGAACGTGTTGTTAAGGGAAATACGTAATATGAAAACTATCCAGTTTCATTTAAAACTTCCGGGCTCATAAGCCGTGGTCGATTTATAAAACTTTCCCCTAACGTTTCATCTTCGGCTGCGGAAGACATCCTCAGAGGTAGAATGGCGAACTGCGATGAGAACTGGGGGAGCGCCGTATATATAGGCAATGTAGAGGGCACCACAAGACATCACGTGACGTCTGCTACGACACTATCTCTGGTATTGCCAACATTCTTGGCAGAGAAGAATCGATTGTCATATCGCTGGTGTAAAGCAGAAGTCCAAATTCTGTCTAATTTAACAGCTTCCTCTTTCCTGTTAAAGTTATTACGATGTTTATAGATCTCGATTGCTTCTCTATATGTGCGCGCATGATAGTGCGAAGTTTTTGAGATGACACTAGTCTCATTAAATTTAATTTCATGATTGCCATCTTGGTATACATGTTCTGCTACGGCCGATTTCTCCGTGTGCCCCAGGCGGCAATTCCTTTTATGTTCGACCAGACGAGTATTGACGCTCCTTTTTTGTAGTTCCAATGTAGACTGAACCACAGCTGCAGGGAATTTTATATACACCTGGTGTATTCAACGGATGTCGTACATCTTTTGCAGATCTTAAATACTCTTTTATCTTCCTTGTAGGTCTGAAAATGGTTTCTACCCCATATTTGTCCAGCACTTTTCCAATACGGTCTGTAACCTTATTTATGAACGGAAGAAAAACTTTCCCCTTAGGCGGTTGTTGTTCCTTGTTAACATTAATTTTCTCCCTGGGACGAAGGGCTCTGTCTATTTCTTTGGTAGAATAACCGTTCTTCTGGAAGGTGGATCGTAACTGCTCCAACTCATCTTTTAAATAAGTAGGTTCACAAATTTTATGCGCCCTGTCAACCAATGTTTTAACCACACCTCTTTTTTGTCTGGGATGGTGGTTAGAGTCTTTATGCAGGTAACGGTCAGTATGAGTAGCCTTCCTGTAGACCTTGTGGCCCAACGTCCCGTCCACGTGCTTGATTACAGAAACATCGAGAAAATTCAGCTGCCCGTTGCTCTCTGTTTCCATCGTAAATTGTATTCTGGGGTTGATACCATTCAGATGTGTTAAGAAGGCATCTAATTCCTCTGCACCGTGTTTCCATAGCACAAAAGTGTCATCGACATATCGAAACCACCTATCTGGCTTTTTATTAGCAGTCTGCAACGCCTGTTGTTCGAATGACTCCATAAATAGATTGGCCACCGCTGGACTCAGTGGACTGCCCATAGCCACTCCGTCAATCTGTTCATAGAACTCGTTATTGTACTGAAAATAAGTAGTGGTGAGGCAGTGTCTAAACAATGATAGTATGTCAGGTGGAAAAATATCCGCTAAGCAAGAGATAGCTTCGTTTACTGGAATCATCGTGAACAGAGACACTACGTCAAAGCTAACGAGAATATCACTATGGGCAACATTCATCTCTTTTAGTTTTTCGATGAATTGAGCCGAATTTCTTATATGGCTGTCAGTTTTTCCAACATAGGGTTGCAACAACGAGGCTAGATGTCTGGCTAACTCGTGAGTGGGTGACCCAATGGTACTCACAATTGGCCTTAGCGGAGTCTGTTCTTTATGCACCTTTGGGAGTCCACAGAGCCTTGGAGGATACGCTTCCGTGTTGCAGTTTATTCAAATTGTTTAAAATCTATTTTAACAGATGTGTTTCGCTTTATTTATACTACCTTTAGTAGTAGCTCTTCGGCTCTTACATTATTTCCATACGTCCTTCTAGAAACAAGCATTCGATTCTCATCATACTGCAGTGTTTTGACTCGCTATATTTTTCCCATTTGCGTGTTTTTACATTCACACGTTCATCTCGTGTACTGTCTGCGCGACTGTTTATCGTTTTGCTCTTGTTTCTGTTTTGTTTATGAAGTTATGCAGCTTCAGTGAATTATATAAAACGCGATCGTCATATGTCTGTGCTATCATAGCTGCATTTTATAGAGTTTTCTAGTAGTTTGTGCAAAACAAAGAAAAATAATGTCGTACTTCATAAATTACGTTAGAGGACTCGCACATGTATATTTATATATATGACCACGGATTCGAATAAATAGAAATATATCACGAAAATAAGCAATTTTCGCAACTAACACTGAAAAATATAATATAGACAATATAAATTTCAACTCTGGTGGAACACACGTGTTCGAAACATGAGAACGGCCGCAGTATTGTAAGCACTAAAGCAACCACTATGTAACTAAAATAAAAGACTAACATCTTGCTTTCTACCGTACTGCAGAAAATTTAGTTCTGTTTAAAAGAAGCAGCGAAAGAATTATGGAATCACTGCATGTAGTACACACAGTAATTGTATATGTTTCTCTACAGGTATATGACCAGTTCCTCATTACATATCACTTAAAGCCGTTTGCATTCTAAATAAAACTGTTTACTTTCCAACCCCGACACATCTTCGCTGTTCAAATATTCAAATGTTTGAAAACCTGTGGGACCAAAATACTGTGGTCATAGGTCCCTAGACTTTAGATCTACGTAAATAGACTTAAATCTATGCTAATTACAATAAGCACACCTATGCTGGAGGGACGACTCGAACCTCTCGTGGGAGCGGCCGCACAGTCTCGTACTTGGCGCCTAGAACCACACGGTCATTTCTGCGCCGCTGCGCTATTTTCAAGTCTATATTTGAATATACATATTTACCCTGCCGATCAAATTTAAGTGCCTGACAGAGAGTATATCGAACAGTTTTCAAATTTCCCTACCGTTGAATTCTGTAACACCGTGAGGTAAAAAGTAACTCTTAAAACTTGCAGTTTTCCATCTGATTTCTATTTTTACGACGATAATGTCTCCATAAGTAGTTATATACTAACAAAATAATTTCATATTCGAAGACATTTCGTGAAAGAAATTGCCCAAATAGATCTCACCGCAACAAATAACCACTTTCTTTTAATGAATTCCACCACAACTCGTGCATCATTACCGTGACACTCTCTGCCGTGTATCGGAATAATAAAAAACGAGCTACCCTTCTCTGAACTTTGTCTGTACCCTCCGCCAGTTCCACCTGTTATGGACCCTTAATTCAACTAACTTTGTCTTAGGGAATGACTTATTATCAAAGCAAGACATATTAGTCTCCAGGGAGTTACTGCGATCGTTATATGAATTAAATTCTTGAATATCCGTCTCCAGATCGCTTATATTTTCTAAAACATGACCGGTTTCGGGACAGCTGCCCATCTTCAGATCAAATTTTGAAGTTACAGAGTAACCTGTCCTGTGATGAACGAATGTTCACAGTCGTTACTTATTCCTGCTACCCTTAGCTCGTTGCTGTCCGTACACGCATACATTTATTTGTTATACTAAACTTTCAATTTCAAAGTGAGCGAATTTTTAACTAGGACAGCATCAACTAAATAACTGACTACAACTTGAGGGTTGCGTTTTTACTGAAATAATAATTTATTGCCAAATGCATGATTATGTCTGGCGAGAACGACTAAATTCCTAAGACTTGGCCTGATATGACTAGCTCGAGCCTCCAATATTGCTAACAATGTAGCTTTATTTAATCATTTGGATATTGTTCCTAAAACAATTTATATTAAAGTTCATTGTTTTATCCCAAAAAGGAACCAAGACAGAAAGCGATGAAAAATTTCTGAGTTCCGTCTACTATTCAAAATCCACATACGTCCGAAAAATTTTGATTCTGCCGCTACTTTGAATACCCATCGTATGACTTCGCGATAAAAGCGTCAGTCGACAAGTAACATTGCTTTCTCTACGGCATAACGTCTGTCACACTTGAAAATGGCCTAACATAGAGGCCGAAACCGGTAGTGTGGGCTTAAATAAAGCACAAATAATTGCAACTGGAGCTGGACTTTCATTAAAGTCGACAAGACTCAACTGCCGTCGACTGAACCTCAGCCGCTAACGGCATTCCTTTACATACGACCTGAGACGTCACCTAATGAGCTACAGTGATCCTCGCAGTAGTGTACAAAACTTTTTAAAAAGTGATTGAGATGTTGATATGACAGCACCCCTAGATGCGCGCTAAGATTCTAATGCAAATACATACTTTAATTTCTAACCTAATTAAACCCCCCCCCACACTTAATTTTAAACAAATATTTTCAGCATGACCGATATCTAAGTCTTTCGGTAGTCGCAGAATAAATATGTATGCACTTCTGTAGGTAAAGTGTTTTTCAAGTAGATTTTCCAGTCCTCTTTCCAGTGCACCGTTCACAATTACCGTGCGTTCAGAATTTAAACAGATTACAGTCGAGAAACAAAACAATTTAGTTTAGACAAAGACAACATGTTAAAATAAACAAAAATATATTCTAAACAGGTCATAATGTGTGTTTACGATACCTGCAACTTACGAATGCTTTGCTATTTGTGTATCTGTCTTGTATGAATTCTTATTAACAAATCACTATTGTTCATCCTTAAAACTGTATTATTATGCGCAATGTAAATGTTGGAGATAATTTGGTTAAATCAGACTTTGCGTCTAGTTGAGACCTTTCATTTGAGCCCTCTCTCGTTATCATCATCATCATCATCATCATCATTTTTGTGTCCCGACTTCGTCGCCGCTTTTGTGTCCCAGCCTCGCCGTAGGTGTCGGTGGCCGAGTGGAATGAGACCGACACGCTGGTGCAGGTACGGAGGGGAGCAGCCAGAAACTATAAACACTCGAGTAAATTAGAAAGAGCTATATTGCACAGAATGTAACAATACTTAACTTTTTCATAGTACTGCAGAATGTTGATACATAGTTGTTAGAGGCCTGCCTAGTGCCTGTACAATAGCAAAGTCTTCACTCGTGCCTATCTGATTACGAAGGTCCTAACTCGTTGCTATCTCAGTCCGAAGTGACCGGTGTTCTTCAGTGGTGGCCACGAGCCGTTCCAGCAGAGGGCGCTCGTGGCTGTCGTCGGAAGAACGCCGCGCCGTGCATGCATGGCGGCGCGCGGCGAAAGTAGGTGGCGCGCACTTTGTACTTGTGCGACACCACACCCCTCCCCCCCAACCCGCCGCGCCGTCGTGGCGTAGGGCTGAGGGCCACGGCGACGGCACTGGGAGGAGGGCCTGGGCGGGGGCGTTACTGGTGGGACGGGCGTCGTAGCTGAGGCCGGGATCGAGACGCCGTCCGCGCCCCGGCATCTGCCTTGAGATCCTCCAGGGAACCCGCCGAAACCTGGGGAAGGGCGCACGCTTCCGCCCAGATTGACCAGGTCATCTTCTTCTGAGGTGCGTAGCCCAAGCTGGAGGGGCCCGCACGGTCCCGGAGTCCCTCTCGGTGACGCTTTCATCTGCGGCGGCGACAGCGGCGGCGACGACTGCGTCGGAGGTGCGTCCACCTCCATGGGTACGATCTCGTAGTCCGGGGACGAACGATGTGGTTGTGCTCCCTGGCGGTGAACTGGGTCTGGAATCAAGAAACCGGAGACAGGATCGCGCGGCCTGTGCAGGCGCAATTGGTTTGCGTGGCGCCGCAGCTCCGACCCTGTGGAAGAACGTACAACAAACATATTGCGCCCGAGCACGCGCTGAATGGTGCCCGGCAACCATGTCTTCTTGTTTGCAGCAAACACCCTGTACAGCACCGGCGTGGAAACCTGAAAACGCGTAGCGCCATACGAACCGACTCGGTGCGTGGGAGGCTGCAGCAGGTGAAGGAGAGTGCGGTGACGGCGGCCGTGTAGCAGCTCGGCAGGAGACGGGCCGTCACGTGGCATGCACCGATACGTAGACAGGAAAATTTGAAGAGCTTGCTGCCTGGAGTGCTGACCTTTCATCTTCTCCATGTGAGACTTGAATGTTCGAACGAAACGTTCTGCTTCACCATTGGACTGAGGGTGAAAAGGTGCAGTGGTAATATGCTGAATGCCATTCACACGACAAAACTGTTGAAATTCCGCACTAACAAACTGAGGTCCATTGTCACTGACGATAGTTTCAGGCAAGCCTTCGATGCAAAACACTGATGTTAAGGCACTGATTGTACTAGAAGCTGTCGTTGAGTTCATGGCAATCACAAAAGGAAACTTGCTGAAAGCGTCTACAACAATTAACCATCGCGTATTCCAGAAAGGTCCGGCAAAGTCAATGTGTAAACGTTGCCATGGTCCCTTGGGGCGTGGCCAGTCTGAGAAACGTTGCGGAGGAGCCGCCTGATGCTCCGCACAAACTGTACACTGTGACGTCATGCTCTCTATCTGAGCGTCCATACCAACCCAGGTACAATGACGTCTGGCCAGCTGCTTTGTCCTAACAATGCCCCAATGTCCTTGATGCAGGAGGCGTAACACTTCTCGTTGCAGGGAACGAGGAACAATCACTCTTGCTTGGTCGTTGTCGGTATGCAACAACAGTACACCCTGACTTAAAGATAATGCATGACGTTGTGCAAAATAACGTCGAACCAGAGGCCGATCAATGTCTTTGGCTCTGGCAGGCCAACCAAAGCGAACAAAACGTGCTACCACACTTAGGTCTGCATCCGCAGCTGTTTCCTGTGCAACCCGACGAGAGTTCAAAGGGAAATCTGCGACAGCGGAAGCATCTCTGGAGTCTATCTGACAACATGCCATTTCTGAAGAATCAAACGACACATCCTGGCTAACCGGAAGTCGGGAAAGTGTGTCCGCGTTAGCATGTTTAGTGGTAGGTCGGTACAAAATCTCATACTGATAATTAGACAGTATTAAGGACCATCTCTGAAGCTTTTGTGCCGTACGTGGCGGAATTGGCTTTGTGGGTGAGAACAACGACGTGAGAGGCTTGTGGTCAGTGAACAAATAGAATTTTCTGCCATAGAGATAATGATGAAACTTTGCGACGCCGTAAATGATTGCTAAGGCCTCCTTTTCTATCTGACTGTAATTCTGTTGCGTCGGCGTCAGTAGCTTGGATGCAAAGGCAATAAGACGATCGTGAGAACCAATACGATGTGAGATTACTGCGCCGAGACCGTACGATGAGGCGTCAACTGCTAACACTACAGGCTTCTGGGGGTCAAAGGGAATCAGACATGCATCACTGAGTAGTGCAGACTTTAAGTTGTCAAAGGCAACCTGGCAATCTTTGGACCATACAAAAGGAACATTCTTCCTACGTAAGTGATGCAGTGGAGCTGCAATCTGAGAGGCATTGGGAATAAACCTGAAATAATAGTTAAGCTTTCCCATTACTGCTTGCAATTCCTGCACATTCTTAGGAGGAGGCAAGTCTTTGATTGCTCTAAGATGTGACTGTAAGGGATGAATTCCTTGGGCATTAATCACATGGCCTAGGTACTCTATTTCAGTTTGAAAAAACGAACACTTTGCTTTATTGCAACGTAGACCTGCTGCAGTCAAAACTTTGAAAAGGCACTCCAGGTTTGCTAAATGTTCTTCAACTGTACGTCCGGATACCACAATATCATCTAAATAGTTCGAACAACACGGTACAGAAACTGTCAGCTGTTCCAAAAAACGCTGAAAAATAGCGGGAGCGGAAGAACTGCCAAAGGGTAGGCGTTGAAATTGAAAAAGGCCCATGTGAGTATTAATGACGAAAAATTTTTTTGACTCGTCATCAAGCGGAATTTGTAAGTATGCCTCTGCTAAATCAATCTTGGAAAAGAAGCGAGACTGTCCTAATTTGTCCATAAGTTCCTCAGGTCTGGGTAGCGGATAAGTGTCTACGATTGTTTGACTGTTTACTGTAGATTTGAAGTCCGCACAGAGACGAAGTTTTCCTGACGGCTTTGGTATAATTACTATAGGCGAGGCCCACTGACTCGCAGAAACAGTAGAAATCACCCCACTATCTTGCCAACGTTTAAGTTCTTCGGCAACTGTATCACGCAAGGCGATAGGCACTGGTCTAGCTTTACGAAATTTTGGGACTGCAGATTCTTTTAAAGTTACATGTGCCACGAAGTCTTTTGCACAACCTAGTTCCGGCGAAAACAAGTCACTATATTTGTCACATAATGCATTGATTTTATCCTGAGGCACTATTGACGAAATTTGAAGCACATCTCTTTGAATTGATAAACCAAACAAGTCAAAAGCATCTAGTCCAAAAATGTTCTGCGTAGATTTGGCCTGAAGAACAACAAAAGCAACTGTTTTCGTAACACCTTGAAAAGAGGCAGGCAGGCTACACGTTCCTAGCACGGGAATATTTTGACCTGTATAAGCTGTTAACACTTGCTGTGACGGCGACAATTTTGGCGAACCCAGAAGTTCATAAGTATCTTTATTAATTAATGTAACAGCGGAACCAGTGTCGAGCTGAAATTGCACAGTCTTATTGTCAATGGAAAGATTCACAAAAAGTTTTTGCTTTCGGCACTCGACAGGTGCGCGAATGTGGGCAACGTCTGCTACGGTTTGTTTGCTGCGTATGCGCGGGCCGCGTAGTGAAGTAAGCGGCGCAGACTCGGCACGCAGCGGATTAACCACACTGTCACTAGATGACACTACCGCCGGATCGGCGTCAGCGCAAGCCTGCGAAGCTACTCCAGATTTATTAACTACTGCACTACACTTTTGAGTAGCTACTTGATGTCTACTGTCACTAGCTACGCAGTACTGGGCACTATTACAAGGAGCAGTTGCAGAAGGCACTATTTTCACTACAGGAATGCACTGTTCATAGTCATTTTGCTTGTCCCGAACCCTTTGCCGTTGCACTGTTTTACGCGCTCGTCGGCGCTTGCTACGTGGTGCACTATATAGTTTTGCAATAGGTGCAGAAGAAATTTCTTCTAATTGAGAACCAACTAAAGCACTGTTCAATTCCACAGCCCGTATAACATTTACAGAATGAACTGTTCTCGCACTTTGCGAAGCACTATTTCTAACGTTACTGTTCTTTGAGTTTTTAATTTGCATACACACAGACTGCACATGTCCCGATTTGCCACATTGAGAACAGGTTGCGTTGCGACTAGGGCAATGAGCACGCTTGTGGCGAGACACACACTGGGGGCAAGATTTACGTACATTTTTCTGAAATGAGCGTTGGCGCCCGTTATGCAAATTACTGTGTCTAACACTACGGGGCGACCTTTGCGTCGCACTTTTACTCTGGCTACTGTTCACTGTCTGTTCAGCACGACCGGTAGAAAAATAAGAATCACTAGTGCTATACTGAGAACTACGGCTAGGAAAGCGTCCGTTGCGGCGCACTGAATTTACACTATGGCTTTGCATTTCTACATCAGCTAAGTCAAAAGTATCATGCGCTTCTATAAGCTGCAGTACACTGTCTAATGAAGGGTCAGGCTGTTTCAGTATTGCTGCTCTAATTCTGGGGTCCTGAATGTTCTGCGTAATCGCATCCCTCAACATAACGTCACTATAAGAAAGTCCACAAGAGCAATGAAATTTACATTGGCGGGTTAAGCCCTTCAATTCCGTAATCCAATCTTGGTGTGACTGCTGCGGTAATTTTTTAAGTCTGAAAAATCGGTATCGTGCAGCGGCTACAAGAACTTTTCTCTCATAATGAGCATTTAGTGCCTCTACTATTCGTTCAAAGTCTACATCACGAGGAGATGCTTGCGGAAAAAGTTTTTGCAATAATACGAAGGTCTGGGGGCCCACAATCGATAAGAAAAGGTTCTTCACTCTCTGACCTGTAATTTGATGAGCCGCGACGAGTTCTTGAAACTGTGCGAAATAGTCGCTCCATTCTTCCTCACGTTCGTTGTACTGGCGGAACGTCGGAAGCGGTGCGGCGGCAGGTGTGGGCTGCTGATGTGACGACTGTTGTTGTTGGTGAGCAGCCTGTGTCGTCAACTGCGACACGGCCTGCAGTAGTTGAGTTATTTGCGCCGTCTGTAACTGAATAATTTCCATCAAGTTTGGGTTCGGGGTAGTGGCCATGCTGACCGATTAGGCGCCGCGCATACAAGTAAATTATAACAAAACAGAAATGCAATATGAAAGAGGACGCTCTGAAACAAAAAAGTCCACAAAACACGTAACAAAATATCTTCCCCCAAAATTCTTATATTAAGGGTGGGTGGGCGGGAGCAATTTCTGCGTGCTCCGACTGCTGCTGTCTGGCTGCTGCAAGCGGGCTGGTCCAAGGTTCTATCACTCCTCGTCGCCACTTTTGTGTCCCGACTTCGTCGCCGCTTTTGTGTCCCAGCCTCGCCGTAGGTGTCGGTGGCCGAGTGGAATGAGACCGACACGCTGGTGCAGGTACGGAGGGGAGCAGCCAGAAACTATAAACACTCGAGTAAATTAGAAAGAGCTATATTGCACAGAATGTAACAATACTTAACTTTTTCATAGTACTGCAGAATGTTGATACATAGTTGTTAGAGGCCTGCCTAGTGCCTGTACAATAGCAAAGTCTTCACTCGTGCCTATCTGATTACGAAGGTCCTAACTCGTTGCTATCTCAGTCCGAAGTGACCGGTGTTCTTCAGTGGTGGCCACGAGCCGTTCCAGCAGAGGGCGCTCGTGGCTGTCGTCGGAAGAACGCCGCGCCGTGCATGCATGGCGGCGCGCGGCGAAAGTAGGTGGCGCGCACTTTGTACTTGTGCGACACCACAGTCATCATTAAAGACTGAATATGCCTTTCATCGTTCAGTCTGGAGCACAGTACCTATAATAAAATTCCTCCATGACCCCATATTCAATGCTAACATTGATACCTCGTCTGATGTTATGCCTTTCACTTGAAAATCATTCTGCACCGAATCTAAGTACTTTCTTCTTGGTCTACCTCGACTCCTCTTACCCTCCACTGACGCGCTCATGAGTCTCTTAGGTAACCTTGCTTCTCCCATGCGTGTAACATGACACCACCATCTCAGTCTGTTCGCTCTAACTGCTTCATCTATGGTGTTCAGTCCCAGCTTTTCTTTGATTTCCTCATTATGGACACCCTCCTGCCATTTTTCCCATCTATTGGTACCTGCATTCGTACCTCGCTCGTTATATTACATCAATTCGTTCTGCCTCTGGATTTTTCCTAGTGAATTAATGATAGTTTCCTTAATAACTTTTGAATTAAAGTTTATACAAATGTCAACACATCTGAATCGCGCTATACTCCTCTTTCATTTGCTTCTATGTGCTAGTCTGCAACTCTAACAGCGAAGTATCTAAATTTAAAGACAATGCCATGTTTCGGCTGGAAAAATGGCAGCTGAACATGACGTCACGTCCGCCAGCGCGCTTTCCATGTGCTCTCCGCCCCCCGATGCTAAGCTGGACGAGTCTTACCTGCTCGACGCGGCTGATTGCCTGTTCAGTCGTCGCAACTTTCGACGCTCTCCGCTGTCAAACTATCGCGCTTTGCGCTCGAAATGTGTATTGTACGTCGTTGTACCGTCACAATGCTCAGAAATACTCCAAATTAGGACACACAAATGTAGTGTAGTCAGTTTCTTTATTAGAGCTGTTGCATCTTTTGTTTTGTCAATGCCTCTGGTTCGTCATCCCCATGATTTTCACTAAATGTTCATTTCAATTAAGGTTTTTCGTAATTGTAATTCCTAGGTACTTTGCTGAATTTAAGGCATTTATATTTGATTGATTTTTGAATACTTCAATCACCATTCTTCGCACCATGCAGATATCTACACCGTTTTGCAGTTCCTTTTAATCTTCTGATGAATTCACTAACATATAAACGACAGCATCAGTCACGAACAGTCTGAGAGCTGTTCAGATTGTCTCCTAAATCGTTTATAAAGACAGGGAACATTAGGAGCCCAATAATACTTTCCTGAAGAACGCCAGTCTGGTAATGCAAGTGTGGTATGAAACGTATGTTAAATAAATTAATTTTTGCTAAAATAGACTCAACTTGAAAGTACACCACTCGAACTAATACCCTGACTTGTGTTGCTGTGGACAAATCCCATGAATGGAAAGTTTAAAAAAAGTTATTTATTTTCAAGACAGATGATTAACAAAAAGTTTTGTTTGTCGTTTTTCGGCATGACAAAGTCAGACAATTTCCCGACTACGTAGCATGGGGCGTAACGTTGTCCTGTCCATATGGGTTACGATATCCTCCCTCTCTGTCAATCTCCTTCTCACTCTCCCCACCTATTCAGTGCATCTGGACTTTTCATCGCCACAGGAATTTTAATTGAAAAAATCAAAAATTGGGAACTTACTTCAGATGGTAACGGTGGTAAATGTGCACAAAGTTATTCTTACAGAAAACTAAACGAAAAAATGAAGCCAATCAACAACATTATTCACAGACTTAGTTATTATGTTTTGATTTCCATTTCTCAAATGTTCAAATATTTGTAAATCTATCGGACTCAACTGCGTGGTTATTAGTCCGTAGCTTACAAACTTCCTAAAGTAACCTAAGGACAAACACCCATGCCCGAGACGGGATTCGAACCCCCGTCGGCGAACGGCCGCGCGCACCGCAGCACGGCGCCCCAGTGCGCACGGCTAATTCGCCGCGACCTTTCCATTGCTGATAAAATTTAACTATAAATGCTAGGTCGATGAAGTTATGTATGTAACATCTAATGAACCACTGAACACCGACGTCCGTAGAAAGAGATTTCACGAAACAGTGTTACTTTTGTTGGTAATTTCTATGTTACGCTGGTAACAAGTCGGAATTACTTCAGTTTTGATGTTCACTCGTAACATTGGACTTACAGATCTGATAGCATCTACTTCTATTTATCACTCTTAACGGCTCCGTGCATGAATAATTTTTGTTTTGTGCACATGTATGACAAGGCTTCTGTCGAGTTATTTATGTTCTATTGGTCTCCTTATTAAACTGTTACTACAAATCAGATCTTCAACTTTTGTGTTCCTGTATTAATATTATCATTTTCCGACGACTACGAGGATATTTGAGACAAGTTCAGACTGGTAAAGGATGGGATTCAAAGTTTATCGTTGCATAATTTAAGGAATGGTCGCAGTATTTTAACCCTCTCCAGCAGATTTATAGAAACCATGATAACCTAAATGTGGGTGGCCGGAAAAGTATTTGAACTTGGATCACATTGCGCTTTTTATACGGTGTTTTTCGCTATGTATAAAGTTATGTTTTCTAAACACCTTCAGTTCAATCCCAATGCAATCTTTCACAAATTTTTCTTGCTGATATAGTGTGAACGTTGACTATTAAAGCGTGTTATCACTTAACGGAGTTACTCCGTGGAAGTTTCACCGTCAGTTGTTGTAGCTTCTAAGTGCGAAAAGTGGTCTGAACTTCGGTAACCGATACGGACACTTTAAAAGCTGCTCCCAGTAGCTGTCATGCGACTTCGTCAAGTGCCTAAGAGCCAAGGGTTCGGGGTAAGTGAAGTGAGTTAATAATCTGTGGAGGTCAAGAGAAAATTTTAAAACGCTGTGAAAAAGTGGAAATTGGTCTTTTACTCGGTTCACTGCATAATAACGTAAGAAATTATTTTGCTGTAAGAATAGTGAACAGAGAAGCCAAGAGACGTTACACTACATTTATCCAAAACAAAGTAAACGAAGACGTACTATTTCTCAGAGATGGTAATATGTATGTAGACGACAACACTTGTATATAGTAAGGTATACTTTTATAACACTTTTTCTACTTACTACTAATTATAAATGATATTTAAGGTACAGTGACTAATCTCCCAACAGATTTTTAATCATTTCAATTCCTAGTCTTCTTGTAGGTATCGTCAGTTCCTTATACACTGATACCTACCACTGGTAGGTGTAACTATTATCTTGAAGTTGCTGCAGAAAATTTTCCGGATTTCTTAAATACGTAACTGCGAAATGTGAAATTACTTCTTGTCGTTTCAAGTTCTATCCCACAATCATTGATCATAACGAACCTTAGCTAACTCATAGTCTCGCTGGCGGAATATTTGTATCAACAATGGTTTTCTTTGACAATAATACTGTGACTGACTCGTACAGAAATAAAAGATTGGCGAGATAAATCATGTTACAGTGTTAAACATGCCTGCGTATATTTACTTATATATAAACAAACCGTAGCTATTTATAATACAAAAATCTGAGTATATGAAAATGTTAATTGCTAACAATAAATACTGTTTGATTATTATTAACGTTTCATTGAGTGAAAGACTTGAGATGGTAACATTACCGCAGAATTCTAAAAACAAATAGCTACAGGTTAGTGTCAATGAGGTTTCATGACAATAACTTGTTTATCCTAATACGAAAATGTGGGAAGTCATTTTATTATGTAAAATTTTAATATTTTCGTTTCCAATCTAAATTGCTTTCATAGGACCCCTTTTTTAGTAATTATAATTTCTGGTGTGTGACCGTTTCTAAAACGTAGCAGAATAATTATTTTATGGTTTACATTAATCTCGAAATTTCCAGAACGAACAACAATTGCCTCGTTCTGGACATGAAACTGCTTTATACATCGGTAAATAACTGAATATTTCCCTAATTACTGTTCATGAGAGGCACTATAAGTATCATATGCACTCGATGGTAAAAGTTCCAAATTGTCACTCGTAAATTAGTGTAGTCCATCGAACATTTCAGTTCCTAATTAATTTGCGATTATAGTATTTGTTAAAAAACACAGTTTGTAATCACACGAGTACACGATTGCTGAATTAGCACTGTTCCACAGCCCTACTACCGTCCATAGTTTCACTTTTCAAGCAGAGACTGAGTTCTTCTGTCACAGTCCGAACATGACTATCTCTTCAAATCACAAGTTCGAATCGCGGCTTCAGACCGCCCAGCGTCACAACCTTTCACTACCAAGTTCAAGTTACGAGTCCCTTCCCAAGCGATCGAGAAGCCTGCTCTCCCTGCTCCCAAATGTTTATCCTTCCGTGCACCCTAACGCCTCATCTTTAAAATATAATTTCCCTTCCAAAATATTATACATTTGAATATTAAAGAATTAAATGCCCTGACCACTTCCCTACAAATATTGTTTACATTTGACGAACAAATATATATTTAACAATACTAAAAAACGGTTGAGACTGAAGCTTTTTGCTCAGATAGCCATTAAGCATGGCATCTCATTGTTGAAATATACTGCCGCCGCCGAAATATAGTTACACAATTAATATTCATCATGGCTTTTTATACAAATATATTCAGTTATTGTCCACAAATACTTATAATTGTTTATATATAAATTATCTGCTGCATATCTACTATTTTTAGTCGGTCATGAAATATTTAAGTGGCAGTCTCTAACACAAAAAAACCAACGTTACTAAGAATAATATTAAATATCATAGAATACATACATAAATGTAATGCGCTTTGCTGGGTCATGTTCTGTGTTTCTGTGGTGGAATCTATTTTCTGACACAAGACTATTATTACCTCAACGAAAAGCAGAACAAGAGAGTAAAACAAAGTTTATTGAAAGAATACGGAAATAACGTGGTACGTCTTTTAAGATGACAGGCAAAACTAAGTAGAGATTCTTTCATCTATAAAAAGATCGATGTGCGAAGCATACAATAATCACCACAGCCATACCTTACCAAAAGATCTTTCCGAGAACCCGAAAAAATTCTGGTCCTATGTAAAAAACACAGTAAAATCGATACGCGGGTCAAAGCCCACTGTCCAGTCACTCGTTGATCATTCCGGGGCAGTAATAGAAGAAAGCAATCGGAAAGCTGAAGCTCTAAATTTAACCTTTAAGAAATCTTTCACGCAGGAGGATCCCACATATGTACCATCATTTGATCAACGTACTAATTCCGAAATGGGGGACATAGTAATAGGTATTTCTGGTGTAGAGAAGCATCTGAGAGAGCTTAATACGATAACGTCTGTTGGTCCGGATGAAATACAAGCTCGGTTTTACAAAGAGTATTCTGCGGCATTGGCCCCCTACTTAGCTTGCATTTATCGCGAATCTTTAATTCAG
Source organism: Locusta migratoria (assembly GCA_026315105.1). Taxonomy (NCBI): domain Eukaryota; kingdom Metazoa; phylum Arthropoda; class Insecta; order Orthoptera; family Acrididae; genus Locusta; species Locusta migratoria. The sequence continues at coordinate 883,268,183 of CM048744.1, read as the reverse complement.
CGCAATGTTCCTAGTGATTGGATAAAAGCGCAGGTGACACCCGTTTATAATATCGTTGACATCAGTTTCATGCAGAATTTTGGAACATATTCTCAGTTCGAATATAGTAAATTTCCTTGAAACCGAAAATATCCTTCTATGAATCAGCACTGATACAGGAAACATCGTTCATGTGAAACTCAGCTTGCCCTTTTCTCACATGACATCTTGCGAGCCATGGATGAAGGATAACAGGCGGATTGTGTTTTTCTCGACTTCAAAAAAGCGTGCCACACTGCAGACTGCATCCAGGCCTTTTGCTGCTAGGTAATTAGTCCCAAATTCTACATGTTCCTACATGTAACAAAAATGAAATACTGCCATGAAGTTATCCCTTAAATGATTACTATTTGTCTAGTAAAATTCGAGGAAGTTACGTTATTTTCTGAACGGGACACTTTATGTGCTGTGTAAATGAATAACCTCATACCGGGTTTCAGTAAAACACGATTAATTTTGCAGCTGAATATCTGAAATGGGTGTAGGTGTGTAAGAATGACATTACAAAAATTCATTCTTTGCAAAAAAAAAAAAAAAAAAAAAAAAAAAAAAAAAAAAAAAAAAAAATTATATATATATATATATATATATATATATATATATATATATATATATAAACGTAAATGCCGTTTCCATTGGGATTTAGCTTAAATAGGCATGATCTTATTTTTATTAACCGTTGAGTTCCGGTTCAATCCCCATCTGAAACGTGGAAATAGTAATTAATACGTACGTAAGCTCGCGCTGCAGTTAAAAGTTAGATTGTAGCTGGCTACCGTCCGCCACTCAGCAGGAGAAGACGCCTTGCAGCTGGACCAACACCACCCTGATACAAGGCATCACAACAGCACGTGTCACGTCATACAGACAAAGCAGTGATCGCAGACTAGCTGGCCGCTACGAGGCAGTGGGTTGGGTCCCAGCGGCCAGCCAGTTAGCTGCCGGTCACTGCCTTGTCGGTACGACGTGACACATGCTCTTGTGATGCCTTGTATCAGGGTGGTTTTGGCTGGAAACGGTCAATGGGGGCAAAGCAGTGATAGGTTGCATACCACACAATGTAGTGAAGAGAGCGTAATACCGAGTAATTCAGCCGGCTAATTTGGCAGCATTTTCAAATGTTTGAAAATGTATGGGTCTTCTTTTGTTATTAGTCCCTAGGGTTACAAACTACTTGAGCTAAGTTAAACTAACCCAAGGACAACACACACACACACACACACACACACACACACACACACACATGCCCGAGGGAGGGCACATACACAAGATGAACAATATGGTGTGCAGTGATTCTTGAGTTTCTCCCGGCGTATTTGATAATCAAAATATCCACGGGTGAACTGCCGGCCTATAGTGTTCAACGGGCACAATATTTTGGCGATCATACATGTCGCCATCATCAGGTGAACTGACGGTCTGAGCTCCTGGAAACGCGCCGGCACGAAGATCCGCACGCTACGGCGGCTCGAAGGGAACTGGGTTAGCCCGGTAGAGGGCCATTTTAATACCCCCCACCTGCGGAGCACCCTCTCCGTGGTCCGCGCCCGGCGCCGCGGTCGCGCAGTGAAACCGATTGCGACGGCGTCTGATATGACGTTGATGTGAGGGCTCTGTCCGCAATGGTCGCCACTACGTTACGTTTGCTAGATTTACTCTTAATTAACCCAATCGCTGGTTCCCAAGCTTTTCTAAGATTATAGCCACAGTCACGGTTTATGAGGTCTTCACTAGTGCGAATTTCAATGGCCTCTCTAACGACGTAGTCCCAGTATCTCGACGTCTGCACCAGAATCCTAGTGCGTTCATACTCCATCGCATGATTCTCTGACAAACAATGTTCAGCGACCGTCGACTTGCCCCTGGTATTCAACGCATAGATCCTAGACGGTACGCATCGTCTGTCCAATACTGAGGCATTGAAATCTGGGTTACATTTAAATGTAACTTGCGACTAAGGGTTGTATTTTATTTTTTAATGTAATAGATACAGTACAGTCGCTGATCAACAGCCATGCGTAAACTATTAAGGATATACATTTAATAAAACATTTCGTTGCTCATTCCTTTTCACAGACAGCTTCCCCATCTCAGTAAAGTAATTACTCACATAGAACTCGAAACGACAATGGGTTACTAGCTTACAATGTTGAAGGCAGTGCAGTCGTGTGCACTAGTTGGCACTATGAAGCTGTCCCCAGAATTGAAATTCACCCTCTCGCCCTAGTCCGCTACCATAAGGGCAGACGGCACCGCAGTTACCTGCGGCCACACAATCTCGTACCCCCACAGGACCCGCCCGGCATCGCCGCAATTTGAATCATTCACCCTGTGCCGCAGTTCGCAGTACCCGGCGCTCGCCGCCCTGCGGTTAACGCCGTGGCGTCCAGTAGCGTGCGACCGACCGCAGGCCAGGCCGGGCAGCACGCGGGCTTACGACCGCGGCGGTCCGGCTGCGGCGGATGACGCACACGGCAGGTGTAACGCGGCTGCAGTAAAGGTGCCCGCGGCCGCCGCTGGCGCTAAAGCTTTTATACGCGCCCCGTGTTTACAGGCGCCGTAAAAGGCCGCCCTTTACAACATCGGATCGCGGCCCTCCATAATAGATTATCGGCGCCGAGATGGCGCCGGCGCAAATGAAACGGCACGCGCCTCGGCCCGGGAGCCGCGACGTGCCCTCCAGCACAGACAAATATATACAGACGGGAAACCTCCGTAAGGGCCCGGTCCTTCGCTCAGGGGTGCGGGGAAGGAGGGTTTCCAGCAGTTCCGTAAGAAGTCCCATGATGGCGCTGCAGTCAGAAGCAGCTCTTTAAACTGGCCAGAGCAGGCGGTAGGTAGCGAATGTCTCCACCACCATCTCCCTTCAGCAAGCTGGACACAGCCATGGCCTCGTGGAAGGCGGCACGAGCTCCCCCCTCAGCCTCCCCTCCACGCTACCCTCTGACGTGCGAGAGGCACCCTAAGCCAGCGATCCGCCTGACAACTGCTAGCATCTTACGGAACTACGAGGGGAGCGTAGGACAGTGGTTTAGGGGGGGGGGGGGGCTGCTCCTCTCTATATGTGCCTCCAGATACCGGAGGACGCTGGAAGCACCCCGTGCAGTGGGGGCGGCGGCCCCGGTGATAACTCGCCGTCCTCGCCCTCGCCAGTGTCCTCACTAGTGCAGTCTTTCACAGACAGTCGCGTAACTCTGTAGGGACAAACTGCAGCTGAAGCCATACTAGCGCTCCAAGCGGCCAGTAGGGAGTAACAGAGGAATATCATGATACTAACTGAGAAGTGGCTGTGGAGCAGAGGAGGGAACACCTGACCATACCACCTGAGCGGCCTACCTACGACGACGTGACGGCGGAACTAAGAAGGGCTCTCCCAAACAACAATACCCACGAGCACATTAGGAATCCCGACACGTTCAGAGTGTTAGATCCCAGGGGCAGATATAGACTCTGACCATACCTTGTTAGTCACGAACTGTAGGGCCGGCCGCGGTGGCCGAGGGGACTGAGGCGCTCCAGTTACAGTCTGCACGGCCACTACAGTCGGGCGTTCGAATCCCCCCTCGGGCATGGATATTAGTGCCATCCTTAGAATTAGTTAGTTCATAGGTAGTTTGTAAGTTTAGGGGCTGATGACCCTGTAGTTAAGTCCCATAAGCTTAACAAACATTTGAACATTTGAACGAACTGTAGGCTGAAGCTGAAAAAACTGCAGAAAGGTAGGAAAATAAGGATATGGGACTTTGATAAATTGAAGGAAAGTTAAGTTCTGGAGAATTTCAGAGGGAGATTTAGGCAACAATTGACAGAAACAGGGGGAAATAAAACAGTAGAAGAGGAATGGGTAGCACTGAGAGATGAAATAGTGAAGGCAGCAGAGGACAAAATAGGTAGAAAGGCAAGACCTACAAAAAATCCTTGGATATCACAGGAAATACTAAATTTAATTGATGAAAGGAGAAAGTATAGAAACAGGCAAAATGGAGTACAGACGACTAAGAAATGAGATTGACAGGAAGTGCAAAATGGCTAAGCAGGAGTGGCTAGAAGCCAAATGCAAATCTGTAGAAGAATGTATAACAAGGGGAAAAGTAGATACCGCCTACAGGAAAATAAAAGAGACATTTGGGGACAAGAAAAGCAACTCTACGAATATCAAGAACTCAGATGGGAAACCAGTTCTCAGCAAAGAACGGAAAGCTAAAAGGTGGAAAGAGTACATAGAGCAGCTCTACAAAGGAAATGAACTAAGAGACAATGTTGTAGGAAGGGAAGAGGAAGTAGATCAAGATGAAATAGGAGATACTATACTGAGAGATGAATTTGACAGAGCCTTGAAAGACCTAAGTCGGAACAAGGCCCCAGGAGTAGATGACATTCCCTCAGAGCTACTAAAGACTCTGGGAGAGCCAGCCATGTATGAGACAGGCGAAATGCTTTCAGACTTTAAGAAAAATGTAATAATCCCCATTCCAAAGAAATCAGGCGCAGACAGGTGTGAAAATTACAGAACCATCAGTTTGATAAGTCATCGTTGTAAAATTTTAACACGAATTATCTACAGGAGAATGGAAAAGCTGGTAGAAACTGACTTCGGGGAAGATCAGTTTGGATTCAGGAGGAACATAGGAACCCGGGAGGCAATACTCACTTTACGTCTTATCTTAGAAGATAGATTAAGGAAAGGCAAACGTACATTTTTAGCTTTTGTAGATTTGGAGAAAGCATTTGTCAATGTTGACTGGAATACACTCTTTCAAATTCTGAAGTCAGCAGGGGTAAAATATAGGGAAAGGAGAGTTATTTACAACTTGTACAAAAGCCAGACCGCAGTTATTAGACTCAAAGGGCATGAAAGGGAAGCATCAGTTGGGAAGGAATTAAGACAAGGTTGTAGCCTTTCTCCGATGTTATTCAATTGGTACATCGAGCAGCCATTGAGGAAAGCCAAGAAAAATTTGGAATAGGGATTAAAGTTCAGGGGGAAGAAATAAAACATTGCGCTTTGCTGATGACATTGTAATTCCGTCAGAGACAGCAAAGGACCTGAAAGAGCAGTTGAATGGAATGGACAGTGTGTTGAAAGCGTATAAAATGAACATTAACAAGAGCAAAACAAAAATAATGGAATGCGGTCTTAGAAAATAAGGCGATGCTGAAGGAATTAGGTAACGAAACAATGAAGGTGGTAGATGAGTTTTGTTACTTGAGTAGTAAAATAACATGCGATGGTCGCAGTACAGAGGATATAAAATGCAGAATGGCAATGGGAAGAAAAGCAATTTGCTAACATCGAATATTAATTTAAGTGTAAGGAAGTCTTTTCTGAAGGCATTTGTAAGGAGTGTTACCTTGTACGGGAGTGAAACATGGATGATAGGCAGTGCGGACAGGAAGAGAATAGAGGCTTTTGAAATGTGGTGTTACAGAAGAATGCTAAAGATTAGGTGGGTAGATCGCATAACTAATGAAGAGGTACTGAACAGAATTGGTGAGAAAAGGAATTTTTGGCATACCCTGACTAAAAGAAGGGATCGCTTGGTAGGACACATTCTTAGACATCGGGGAATTTTATATTTAGTATTGTAGGGAAGTGTGTGGGGTAAAAATCGCAGAGGGAGACCAAGAGACGCGTATAGTAAGCAGATTCAAGTGGATGTGGGTTGCCGTTCGTATGAGGAGATGAAAAGGCTTGCTCAGGATAGAGTAGGGTGGAGAGCTGCATCAAACCAGTCTCCGGACTGATGACCATAACAACAACAGATACACTTGCAAATACCATTTCTAAAAAGAGTTAGATGATTTCATCACTAACGCCAACCGAATTTGACAAAATCTCCGTCTCCTCTCTGCAAAGCCTCCAGGCTCCGCCTATCTCTATTGAAACGTCAATTTACAGTTTCACATGCAAATTGTCTGTTGTGGCACGACATAGCAGAACGAGTGAGATCGTAGAACAGAGATCCGCCTGGGTCGAAGTTGGCTAATATTATTTAAATATCGCTTCTGGAATACGAAGCTGAATTATCTCCGGGTCCGCGACTTGCAACTATAGACGCACATTGTCGCCATCTACCCGTCGTGTTTTCGACATCGCCAGTCAGCAAATTTTTGGTACAGTATCGCGTGCATTTACTAGTGTTTCAAGGGGCAGTCATGTGTCGGACTGTTGGAAACGTTAGTTAAATTCACAAAAATCTAGTATCGGAATATTCCTCTCGATTACGCCACGGTTTCTAGTTAAGTGTGGGTTGACACAAGTGTTTAGCGTCAACTACAATTTTCTTCGACCTACCAGTCACCTGCTGTAGGAGTGTTTATATTGTCTTTTAAATTCGTATAATTTGTTCTGTGTTCAACTGTATGTGTATCTTGCTTTCAACTCAGACGTTCATTTGACTTCTGAGAATAAAACGAGTCAAAACCAAATTTCTTTACTCAAATCATTCAAATTAGCTAACCTCCCTTTACACAATTTTGGATGGGTTTTATTACTTGGATATTTGATGGCGGGTCAGCCACCTCTATTCTGTACTATGAAGTGAACAAACCATTTGCATACCATCCTTTCTCCCCCTATCTTACCTTGTATTTCAACACACCCATATAAATCTATCTTTCACACTATGCACAACTGACACAAATAAGCGATAATATGCAGTAGGCGCCAATCAACAACGTACCATAGATTTACTGCTCCTTGAGTCCAGAAGGATATATACGTCCGACATAAAAATTGTAAAACTATAAATAAGAAGTGAAGCCTTACTCACTACCCATTTCAACAGCAGAAAACCAGATGTCACAGTAATGGACGAAATTTTAATGATTTAAAATACCTAAAGGTCAGAGAGATTTAGTTCCTGTTTTGCAAACTTCTAATGTCTACATATAAACCTCCTCGTCAATAATTTGTGGGCAGAGACTGAAAGTACCAAACACATTTTTGTTACGTGACATTTGCATTGACGTGATATATCTCAATCTACTGACGTTAATCTCCTACACAGCCTGGGTGCACAAATGAAGTTATCTTATACCATTTACGTCAGGACGCTACACGCGATCAGGTCATTAGTGTTGCAACTGTACGCTTCTGAAACTTTGACACTAAGAAACAGTGGAACATCATATTTCAATTTATCTATGATATGGAATGACTTTGAGGACTCATATTTTACGGAAAAACTTTATAAAACAGTTTCTACTGGGAGAACCCATTTTATAATATTTAACATGAACGATGCGTTTGGGCTGGTGCATTGCTACTCGCACACTGCATTGATTCCCAGTGTGATTAGGCTGATTTGCTGTGCGTAACAATATGATTATGAACCGTAATATAAACATCACGTACAAAACAGTACATCATATACAAAAAAGTAGGAATTACTTCACAATGTTTAAAGTAGCCACAATCGAGCTGCAGTAGCCAATTATAAACATTATTGTAAAGCTCTTAAAAAGGCAAAAAGCATCTCATATGGAAAACGAATAGCTAATCTTTATATTTAAAACAGAGTGTCCGTATGTTTGAGAGTACGTATTGTATACAAATCTACAGTATTCTTCCAATGTTTATGAAATTTTTCACACGTAAGCTTCAATCCGTAAGGATGGTCGCCGTAAGTGTTAGGATCACGTACAACCCATTGTTCATGAGATATGACGTCATAAACAATGAGATGCGCGAAAAACTGCTGCATTAAAGGACAGTGTTGCACATTTCCTCCTAAACCACTGGACCGATTTCAACCAAATTTTGTGCATATATACCTTAACGTGAGGTAACAATGCTGTTGGGGTAAGAACCACATTCGACACATATTTCAGGACATACAACGTCATAATGTAGTTGCAAGAAACTGCCACATAATGCAATGAGACTTCATTCACACTCTGTATGAGGATGACAGTACTGTATGTACTTTTGCAACCAACTTTAAACATAATTTTAAACCTTTACTGATTTTTTTCGCTGATAACTGTAGCAAAATTATGAAAGGAAAAAAATTTCTCGCTTACCACATTTCAGCTATTCACGGACTAAAACTACGGCATTCGTTACGACGTCACAGTTTATAATTTCTACACTACAAATTGTAGCCACAGAAAACTTTACAAGGTGGAACACACATATAGCTGAATGTACCTTCGAAATTGTATCACAGTACAACATGTAGTTCATGAGATATGAGCACATAAAAAGTAACGTTCATGGAAAACCGACCCATCACGCACCAAGTTTTAATGTATTACTCCTTTACTACTAATTGTACTTTTACTACTCATTGTATTTTGCAGACATACAGAACTTACACAAATGAATATTTACCTGAAAAATTATACAATTGTACAACATATAACTCAATAAATATGAGAACGTCCAAATTTTATATGCCATTTGTATTTTGAATGTTATCTTTCTTTGTTTGGATACTTCATGTATAATTTTGTACATTATGCAATATAGCGTTATTTTTTATATATTCTCCGACAAATATAACAAGTTTTTAGAAAGAAAAGAGATGGGCAGAGATAGGAGGGATAGGAGAAGTACTAACGCAAGGCAAGAATAAATTAATAAATACCAGGGTAACGCCGGGTATTTAGCTAGTTGTTAGTTTAAAATTAAAACTGATAGTCAATCGTGGAAGCATCTGATAAGCAGCAAAGGGTTTGTAATATAAACACGTTTCTATAATCTATTCTTTACAATACGGATATATGTCAGGGTTATCATTGTCGTATTTTTTAGCGCTTGACTGGCGGGGCAATCCCGACCGCGTAAATATCTAAACAGGTTTTTATGTCGGACGTCGCGCGACACAATCTTCATTTTCTAATGACTATCACTACCATATTCCTTGTACTGAAGTGCGCTGACATATGTTGGGAAGCGATATAACTAGAATGAAACAAATTTGTCGATGCCAGTGTCAATAAGAACTAAGGAATAGCAAGTCAATAAAGCCCAAGTTCATTTGTGACTACAATAAAATCTGTACTGTGCGTCCTACAGCTTCGTCGGGAAATAAAAAAAGTGATGGCATAAGATGTTTTTTCTGGCTGTCAGAAAACAGTAGTCAATAATTTTGTCCTGTTGAACCTGGAAGCTACTTCCAACCAGAAACCCAGGTTTAGCCACAATATGTACAGAATAGCTCCTCCCTACGCTCTAATTGGAAATAAACACATATCAAACAGAAGAAAAATGGTAATATCTATTTGAGATGTTGAGGAGAGACTTTGAAATCGTTCATTCGCTTCATTGGAATTACTATCAGTTAGTGTTGTGCTGTTTGCTGGAACAGGAAAGTAAAACGTATTAGAAGGGAAACTACCTCATACTCGATTGTACACGATTTACTTCACTTAGTTTATTTGTTTGTATATTTCCGTTACCAGAAAATCTTTTTGGAGTAATAATTTTTATTTTATTTTATTTTATTTCAGGTCAAGGTGCAGCTTATGATGAAGTGCATACAAAACATGTTGCAGAAAACAATATACCATCCGAGTGAATGGTTGAAAACTACAAAAATTTAAGAGATGTAGTGCATAAGCGACCAAATACATGAAATTAAAGACGAGACCTGACATGACGAGTGTTATAATGTTTATAGTTACATTTATTATTAGTTTAGTTGAACATAATGAAGATTATTTTCAGTAGCTAAATATTGGAGCTATTCTTAGCTGAGAGATACATTTTCCTTTTTGTCTTACAGGAAATAGAGCGGAAACTGTTAACATAAATAAAAACTGTGACATCCACTTCACAAGAATAAATATTCACTCCGATGAAAAGATATTACTGAACGAAAAGCGAAAACTGCAAGAAACGCGGTTAATACGCGGAGAAATAAGTCTCAGACATATTGGCACAGATCGCTGCTGAGAAGCCAGGCAACCACACTGCATGTGATTCGCCAGGCTGACTGGAATTTCCAAGCGATCGACGACCGATCGCTCAGATTTGGCCACACGAGTGAGATCTACAAAGCGATCACTTGCCGATGCGACAGATCCCTGCGATCCGTCGCTCGTGTATGCGGCCCTCGACACGCTCGGCTATGCGGTGAGGTCACAAATGCGCCGTGTTTGTCCAGCTAGCTGATGAAGACTGGACAGACGCAGGGCAGTGTGCCGCGGCGTGTGTTGCTTGGCAGCCGTGCCTCCCCCCCCCCCCTCCACTTGTCGCCATCGGTGACAGCTTCCCCCTCCACTCCCCCCCACCCCGCACTCACAGCTGTCGGATCGGCGTCGGCGCAGCGGCCCGTGTGCGGGTGTCTCGGCTGTTTCCGTCGCCTCCGACGGCCAATCAGCGCGACTGACGCACGCCCCAGGGATTCCCACCGACGAGGCGGCTAACAGCTCACGTTTCACTCCGGGTTTTCGAGCCTTGTGTGCCGGGAAATCCAGGAATACACCTTCCTGTGCGTTTGCTGTGCGATATATTTGTATGTTTGCTTTTCGTTTACCAGTAAGCGCTCCACACACCCGTCTCTATAAAAACATCTTCAAGAGTCTGACTACTTCACAGCTGAGCTTCTTAGAAAAATGATCAAATGTTTGTTAAGCTTATGGGACTCAACTACGGGGTCATCAGTCCCTAAACTTACAAACTACTTATGTACTACTTACGAACTAGGACGGCACAAATATCCATGCCCTCTCTGCTTTAGTTTCATACTTTGTAAAAGTCCCGCAAGGATGGGGCCCCTCCACGCCCACACCAACGTGGTGAACATCACAAAAGTTCTACTGCACCTCCGTATTTGGTTAGTTTGCTAAGGTGGATCACGGGATGTGGGAACCGCGATGTTATCTGTACGTGTGGGCACAATCAGCCATTAATACTGTGCATCTGGAGACAGTATTGGTCGAAAGGTATACGAAGGGTAAAGGAATGTAAGGGCAGAGGAAAAAAAGTGCCAAGGGGGAAAAAAACCTCTGCGACAGTGGGGTAAGTTTTAAGGGCAGTAGCGGTATGAAGTTTGAAGTCGTCCGCAAGAGTACGAAAAGAAATCCGTTAAACTTTGTTTACAACATAAATCAATCAAATGTGAAGGCCGTAAACTCCACAAAATACCTAGGAATTACTATTACTTCAGACCTAAACTGGAAAGAACACGTAGATAATATCGTGGGAAAAGCGAACCAGAGACTGCGTTTTATTGGCAGAACCCTTAAAAGATGCAACAGAACTACTAAAGAAACTGCATACACTGCGCTTGTCCGTCCATTTTTGGAGTATTGCAGCCCAGTGTGGGATCCTTATCAGGTGGGATTGACGGAGGACATCGAAAGAGTCCAAAGAAGGGCAGCTCGTTTCGTATTGTCACGGTACAGGGAAGACAGCGTTACGGAAATGATGCAAGATCTGGGATGGGAATCATTACAACAACGGCGCTTATCGCTGCGGCGTGGGTTACTTGCGAAACTCCAATCGCCAGTATTCTCCTCCGAATGCGAAAATATATTGTTGACTCCCACTTACATAGGTAGAAATGATCGTCAGAATAAAATAAGAGAAATCAGAGCTCGAACAGAGAGATTCAGGTGTTCTTTCTTCCTGCGCGCTATTCGAGAATGGAATGGGAGATAAATAGTATAATTGTGGTTCGATGAACCCTCTGCCAGGCACTTAAATGTGATTTGCAGAGTATCCCATGTAGATGTAGATGTAGATGCTATCTGCGACAGATCTTGCAAGGTATGGTAATGTTAGTAAAGGGTATATCTCGGTTTATCATAAAGAATCAGTCCGGTTGATGCGAGGTTCTGCTGCAGTTGAGCTCCTGTGAAGTCTACTGTGTCGGCTGCGGCAGAATAACTGTGAACATAGCCAAGTTTGTCATGATAGTTAGACAGTTCGGTCATAGAACTGGCTAAATATGTGGGACTGTATAGGTTTGTTTGTGTTCAGTGCGTTGAATATGGTTTCCCTGCCTTGCCTGTTGGTCGGTTGGGAGCCCAGCTGGCATTGCCAGTCAGTTTGCTGTTCTGCAGGGTTTCACCATATTCATCGCTTTTGCGAGTTGGTGGTCCCTATGACCGTAGGTGGTTAGTCTCTGAGGAGAAGTGTTTTAGGTCGTTTATGTTCCCACCTATGTTCCCCAAGCGTAGAAAGAAGGGACTCCTCGAGTGTCTTGAGTTTTCGTTCAGTCGTGTGGCGAGTTTGTTGAAAGGCGCTCTAGGCGGTATTCATTGTGAACATCCACGGTGCGAGTTTTGTAAAGGTGGCGGAAAAATTGTGTTGTTAATCTGGTCTTCAGCTCGGAGACTACTTTCATGCAGCTCTCCACCCTACTCTATCCTGAGCGAGCTTCTTCATCTCTTTATAAGAACGACAACCCACGTGCATCTGAATCGGCTTACTATATTCATCGCTTGGTCTCCTTCTGCGAACCCGCCCCCCCCCCCATCCCCACCACACACTTTTCTCCAATGCTAAGTTTACGATTCCTTCACGTCCAAGAATATGTCCTACCAATCGATCCCTTCTTTTAGTCAAGGTGTGCCAAAAATTCCTTTCCACTTCATCCTGTTGAGTACCTCATTAGTTACGCGATCTACCCATCTAATCCTCATCATTCTTCTGTAGCACCGCATTGCCATGGGGAAGAAAAAAAATAGCCGGCTGCTGGAGTTGAACCCGCGATCTTCTCAATACGAATCCGATCTTTTACTGTAGAACCAAACACCGATTCCTAAACACGCCGTCACAAGGACAGTTGATAAATTGCATATGGCGATAGATCCGTATCAAACTTCGTTTTATTTCCTAAACGCTTGGTCATCTGGAATTCCCACTTGGTGAAATTTCATTTCTCACCACACCCAACATGTACAATAAATTTGGACCAATTCGGCGATGACGAGTAGGCGTCCTTCCCTTGTAAGATTCTTGAGTTATTGTGCCAGCTTACTGAAAATGGATGCTACAGAATACTGCACACCTCTCTGCACAAGCGTCACGGAGGTGTGATCCAATTTTAATTCTATTTCTGTTTAGTGTTCACCGAGTGAAAGCTGTTAACTCGTGGGAAGAAGCTGATATTCTTAACACCAAACGACATTAACGGAAATGCGTATTGTGGCGCCAGTGCCAGAAATCTCTCGCGTCAGTCACAGTCTGCACGGCCACTACGGTCGGGGGTTTGAATACCCCCTCGGGCATGGATATTTGTGCAGTCCTAGTTCGTAAGTAGTTCGTAAGTAGTTTGTAAGTTTAGGGACTGATGCCCCAATAGTTATGTCCCATAAGCTTTACAAACATTTGATTTAAAATCTCTGATTACGGAAAATAGGTCGACATGACGTTCACGAACTTACTCCACATATTCTTCAAACCGCCCGCTTCTGAGCCAAAAATATCCCTTTTGTGTCAGTCGAGTTACTCCAAAAAATAGAGCCGTACGTGAATTAAAGTAACGATAGTCGACTACTGATCGTGTTGAAAAATCACGTATTTCACTTACTGTTCTAATGAAAAATGAAGCAGATCCTCAACATGCGCTTTCGACGAAGCTTACTATCTATCTGAACACCTAAAAATCTGGTCACTTATCATATGCCCGTTATGTATAACAAAGCGTCAGCTTTTGTTAAACTATGTGTTAATGCAGTTAAATAGATAACTGCATTATTTGATACTGTGTCAGTATTACAAACAACGCCCTTCACTATCAAGCTGGTATCACCAGCAATCAGTAATATTTAACAGTGACCTGTTATACTCGAAGCCATATCATTTATATAAATAAGAAACAGCACCTGTCCCAAAACAGACCTCTGGGGCATCCCACACGTTTTTTTCTGCGATTGGACGTCATATCCATTTTCAACACTGAGGAGTAAGAGGTGAACCAGTTGAGAGCTACTCCTCTTATTCCATATTGTTCCAACTTCTGCAACTATATTTTGTTTGTATATTCACTGTAGCAACTTGCAGCAGGATATAGTGTACTCCATTAAGTTCATATTATTTTTCCACTCCTTATATTTTTGGAATTGACCTGCAAAATGATTTGTGACTAGAGTCGGTAGTAGGGAAGTTACAGATAAAACAACGTGCCTGTTGCTGACCTTTCAGTGCATGAACCACGAAAATGTAATAAACGTGTGGGTGAAAGCGAGACAAGTCTCGAAACGTTTTGAAATGCAACGTATAAAGTCTGTTGCAAGATGCCAGAGCTGCAGACGCAGTGGAAACGATGACGACAGCCAGACGCTTGTGCCAGGGGTCACCCGATAACATTGGTCGACTTCCCGGTCAAAGTGCGTCCAGTCTCCTTCGTCAGTTTTCGGCGAAATAAAGGAGGTTTGGTGGTAAATTATCTTAGACAGCGATGGAATCTGATGTAACCTCCGTGGGTGGGATGTATATCACGATGCCTCTGTGACTGAGACGAATGAGAAAACCGTGTACAGAACATGTTACTCTTTCTAAGAAACAAAACAAAAAAGAGCTCACTCACATGGTATCAGCATATACTGCAGAATATCCAGAATTGAACACCAAGAAAGGATCTGAGGTATCACAGGTAAATGTATCTAAGAGATAACCCGTTGTATAAAGTTAACGGGATTGAAACATATTGCCCCATGCGAAAGGAGGACGATAAAATCAGTGTTGAGGGTTATCGCCATTGCTGTCTATGACTACTGATATACGAGTGGGCGTTGAATCAAGGAGGCTCTAGATATACTGTTGGTATATGTCAGCCCATGCTGCTTGTTGAAGCTCATCTAAACTGCTGTAGCACAGCGTTTTGTTACTAAGGTCGTTAGTATAGGGAGAAATGCCATGGTGTCACACAAATGACACCGTTTCAGCCATATTTTGGAGCCAATAGTAGTTGTTCTGCCGACTGTGTATTCATTTGTGAATCGAAGGTGCTTGCTATGCCTATCGATGCACAAATAGTACAAGCTTATCACGTACCATTTACCGCAGTTAAGTATTGTAGGTAAATTAATAAATATTCAAATGTTTGTAAATCCAAGGGTCTTAACTACACTGGTCATCAGTCCCTTGGCCTAAAAACTACTTAAACTAAGGACAACAAATACATCCATGCTCGAGAGAGGACTCGAACCTCCGATGTCGAGCAACGGCGCGTTCTGCAGCTAGGCGCCTCAGAACGCTCAGCCACTCTATGGTAAATTAATACTCTCGACTTAAACACGCGCTGTTCCTTTAAATGTTCATTTTCAATCACTACTTTCGATTTTTTTTACGATACCCAGACAACGGTACAGTGAGAAGATAGTGCACCAAGGCAAACGTATTTAATTACACTGAGCTATAGAAAGAGTTTTTATTCAGTAATGTGGTATGCAACATAAAAAGTATCCCTTCAGTAACAACGTACTAAAATCATATTTGATTCAAAAAATGTTCCTCTTTGTTTACTGTGAATTTCTGCAGCTGAAAAATTCAAGTAAAGCCTTCGAGTATTAAAACAGACATAAACAGTCCTTAACGGCTCAGACTGCATTAAGAAATTTCTGATGCGTCAGAACAGCAGTGCGCACTAAGATACTCTGCTGTGGTGCGCCTTGCCGTTCGCCGTCGGGGATTCGAATCCTCCTTTTGGCATGGGTGTATGTGTTGTCCTTAACATTTTTTACTTTAAGTTAGAAAATGTTCAAATGTTTGTAAGGGTTACGAGACTTTACTGCAGGGTCATCAGTCGCTAAACTTCCGAACTACTTATGAACTAACTTATACTACAGACAGCACATACATCGATGCCCGAGGGGTAATCGAACAACCCTCGACGGGGTACGGCCTCGCGCATCGGAGCATAGTGCCTCAATGCGCTCGGCCATTCGCCGCAGCACCTTAAGGTAGTGCAAGTAGTTTATTAGCTTTGGGACTGATAACCAACGTAGTTGAGTCACTTAGATTTACAAAGATTTGAACGTTTTTGAAGAAATATCTGATTAGATGTGTGGTATTTGAGCATTCAGTCACTGAAGGACGAGGGTTGGAACTTAAATAGTAATAAAACTTCTGTTCCGATACTATGCAATGGAATTCGCTACTGTCGCTGATGGCACAAATTGTTGACATAGCTCTTAACTCCCAGGGAAATGGACTCGCTCATCCTATGTCATTGGCGTGCGCACTATCGAGAGAAAAACAAACTTGTGAGCGAGCGGTCTAACGTAACGCTGTCACTATGTTTTCGAAACAGGATCGACGGAGTTGGATCAAGACTGAATGTGACACAGGTCGTACAGCACGACAATGGCATTAAATTCTTCATGAGGCCGGTGGGTAATCGGCATTGCCGTACAGAAGAGTGGCACGTTGGGTAAAAGCGCTCAAAGAAGTTCGGCAAACTGTGACTGACATGCATCAAGCAGGTCGTCCTACCGTTCCTGAAAAGAGTGCATCCTATTGCCGCGTTAGTGGACAGTGATCTACGCCAGACGATTCGTGAGCTCGCCATGAAACTGGATTAGCGCATACGACTGTGGTTCGCATTCTGATGGAATGCCTGAATAGCGAAAAATTGCATCACAATGGGTTCCACATGAATTGACGGAAATGCAGAAATGGATGCGATTCGAGGCTGCTCTTGCGCACTTGGAACGCTATGAGCGCGAAGAAGAGGCTTTCTTACGCCGTGTCGTAACAATGGCAGAGACGTGGGCCACATCGTACGAGCCAAAACTGAAACGCCAGATCAAGGAATGGCGTCAGAGACCCAACATGGGGAAAGCAATGGTGATTCTCGTATACGAATGTGATGGTGGTATCCTAACGCTTTTCGGTCCTCCACGTCAGACCATCATTGTACAGTATTACTGTTCGTTTTTGGAGCTCCACCTGCGACCATCTTTGCGAAAGAAACGGCAACACGTTCTGCGCATCGCACCCATCATTTTGCACGACAATGCGCGGACGCATACAGCGCAAGCTGTGGCTGCTATGATCGGTCTATGGGACTGGGAAGTACTGCACCATCCATCATATATCCAGAACTTTGACTTGATTCAGAAGTTGAAGGAACCACTTCGTAGAATTCGCTTCAGAACTGTTCCAGATATTCGACAGGCAGTAGACCGCTCCATTCGCACCACCAACAGAACAGGCTTTGCTAACGATATACTAAGCCTTTTACATCGCTATCAACGGGTTCTATACAACGCTGGTGACTGCGGAGAAGGGCAGTAGCAGATACAAACATGTAACGCTTTTGAATCTCAGGAATGACTATCCAATAAACCAATGAAAGTTAAAGAGCATGTGTGGCACAGTCGTTTAACTGAGAAACACTTTAGCTCAACTCTGATCTCTGAAAAATGGAGCACGTTCCACAAGTCAACAGTTGTGCTTGTCATAGAAGCACCATTTCACCTTTCTTCAAATCTTCTTGGATTTCTCTCTGGCCAGTCATTCCACAATCATCAACCAGACATTTGCTATAAGAGAGAAGAAGCAGGGTGGTCAGCGTAGCAATGCAAACCGATGGGCGGAGAAGAAGTGTTGAATACTGCGTGCCAAATGTCGCCCATTATTCCTCATGCGATTTTGTCGTCGGCAAGCTCTGGGGTTATGGGAGGTAAACAGGCACTGGTGGTTAGTGTACGGGCCAAGCGTGTCGTGGCTAGGGGTATCGGACTGATGGAGGAGGGGAGGCAGGATGAGACGAGAAGCTGAATGAGGAAACTAACAAGTAATGGTACAATAAATAAAGTAGGAATATTGTTAAATTGCAATACTATTTCAAGAAATTTACTTAAAACATAATCTCCTTGGATTCATTTTGGTAAATTCTTCTAAAAGTTAATTAATATCTTTAATAGGGACTAGATGCGCCCTCCTCGTGCCCCTGTCTAGTGATCGTCTAAAATTGGGAATGTTTATAAGGGGACGTGGAATAAAATAGCACCCCAAACCGTAACATGAAGTGTATACAGAGTGTCCCACTCAACTGGTTCACTCCAGATATCGCTGAAACAAGAGATATTGAAAAACTATTATCATGGTCATAAATTTACGGCAGGGGCTTATGATAATTGGTTCTATGAGACGGTCTAAGACGTAAAGAAATATTATTTTCTACGCTAACTTACGTTTTTTTTTTTTTTAAATAGATACCTCCTATTATTTCTTATGCAATCCATAGCATGGAAAATCACAAGAAAAATTGCGTTGGTTGCATCGCGGTGCGTCAATTACCTCCAGAGAAACTGCGAAGCGAAGTTGACGTTTGAAATATATGAGGCGTGGTGCTAACGCGTGTCCAAGATTCAACCGTGAGTCTTGCTTGAGTCGCGGGACGCGTTAGAAGCGCGCCTCGTGTGTTTCAAACGTCAACTTCGCTTCGAAGTTTCTACGGATGTAATTGACGCACCGCCATGCAACCAACGCCATTCTTCTAGTGATTGCTTAAGAAATAATATCTGGCAACCATTAAAAAAACATAAGTTTGCGTTCAAAATATTATTTCTTTACGTTTTAGAATGTCTCGTAGTACCTACTTTCATAAGCTCCTGCCGTACGTTCATGACCGTGAACGTTGTTTTTCAGTATCTCTTGTAGTTTAAGAGATATCTTGGGTGAAACAGTTGAGTAGGACACCCTGTATGTGAAAAAGACCTAGTTGTAATAATTCACCGCGCTGCCTCAGGGAGGTGTGGATTTTAATGCTTCAACGATTCAGTTGCTGAACGACCCAGAAAAGGAGATGAAGCAGAAATTTGAAGCAGGTGATGTCTTTATCAGAGCTTCTATGCATAGTAATTTCCCTATTCATTTGTCATGTCACAAAAAATTCAATCACGCCCGATTCGTATCTGCATCTTACTGTTAAATATTCACTTAACATTTTGGCAAAAACTTAATGTTAAGTAAAGACATCTTCTCGAATGTCAGCCGAGTGCCAGCGGCTTCTTGAAGTAATGATGGAACGACATTGGTCCTTCTCATCTGAATATATGATATTCTTTAAAGATGACAAGTAGAAAACCTACAGAAACATTCGTTTAAGACGCTGTCCTTGAGGTGATGATTGATGAAAACTGCAATGATCACCGCCGAGGAAGAATATCTTACTTTCCCTACTGATAGGCTGATGTTTCTTTTGGGTAACAGTAGTTAGCAATCTTTTTAAAAAATGCTGTTTTTATTTTTTGAATAAACTCAGTAACACAAATGATGATCTAAAGCACCAGCTATGAAGATAATAGTAGAAACATCTGCAGTCGGGATCAGTGACATTTTACGAAATTTCAGGAACTGGCGCACCAAGATCTATAAAGAAAAGATATAACTCAGCATCTTGGAGATGAGATTTAGTGAAATTTAGAAGGACCAGCAGTATCGACGTTTATTGCAGAGAGTGACAATTCATTCTCAGTATTGCGAATAACAATCACCGGAAGTACTTGCTTCCGGAAGTACTTGCATCTGGCATCATGCACACGGAGTTATTTGAAGTGGAAATACCATAGAACATAATCGTGAGTAAAGTAGATACCAGACGAAGACTTGCTGGAAGAATCACATGTTCTGTTTCTTTATGTGTACCATAAATTCTATTCGTCGCCGATTCTTTGCTGAGCGTCCTGGTACGTTATTGCTTCAGTTGAGAGCTTCGCCTAGTGTTGCGGCAACCCTTCTAACAGCTAGGGCATGCGTGCTGCCTACTCAGCTCCAGTAGGAGGTGCCACTAGAAGGCGGACTCAGCACCTGCGAGACGTTTCCTCAATAGCACAATTCTAGGAAATAGCGCCGACTGCATGCTGCTGCAGTCTGCCTGCGCTGGCCAGAATAAGCTACTTACGTATGCTAGAGCCAGTCCGTGCCTTCTATGCAGTGCTACTCAGCCCATCTAAAGGAGGTTATTTTTATCTCTCTCGGAGGCCATCAGTAAGGAACATCGTCGCTGCTGGCATCAGCGTCGATAAGGTGAGCGTCATAAAAGCTTCCTATCCGACAGAGGGTCAGGATCTTGAAACTTATGACAAGCAAGGGACCTCTCTTTCCTGTTCATTTTGTCAGTACTATAAAGCAGCCTATTTTCATTGTGAACTGTTGTTTTCTATACAGTCATGGAAGACCAGCTCCTCTTGGGACTGTGTTTCTCTGTGTCGCGGAGGCGTTTTTACGATTTAGAAAAGTGTAAAGGTGGCGGTTACCAGCTTTTAAATATATGTACAATGTCATAACTTGTTATCTGCAGGGCCCACAGTGTTAGTGACGTCGAACATCGACAAAAAACCTAACATATTTCGTTAAATTTCAAATTAAAGCTTTCCCTCAAATGTACAGAATCGACACCACACTCATAAAACGATTATATAATCTCTCTCTTAACACTCATATATATTCTATGTGCAAATAATGTAAACATACTATATCTCTGTGGTGCTGTCAAATAAATGTCAAAATCCGTAACTTGATAAAGATCTCACATGACAACACAATATTATAAGTTATATAAGAAGGAAAATAAATAACGTCACAGTAATATCGAAATGTACAGCATAACAGAATGTGCTATGTATCATTTCTTTTCCCTCTATATAAAACAAGTTGGCAGTATAGTACTAAATGTTATAATGACTTATGTATTGCAGGCGCAACCCCTGAAGATGACTTTTAAGTCGAAATAAGCTCATAGTGTAACTAATACTAATTACGAATATACAGTGTTGAAATTATATATTTCTTATTATTAAAATCTGGAATAAAATTCTTGAATATCCGTCCCCAGATCGCTTTTATTTTCTAAAACATGACCGGTTTCGGGACAGCTGCCCATCTTCAGATAAAATTTTGAAGTTACAGAGTAACCTGTCCTGTGATGAACGGATATTCAAGAATTTTATTCATATAACGATCGCAGAAACTCCCTGGAGATTAATAAGTCTTGCTTTGATAAAAATGTAGAATGTCATGTCGACCACAGCTGGTAAATATATTAGCCAAAAGCTACCGGTTTCGGTTAATACACCACTATCGAAAGGCAGCAGAACTAGTTGATTGACCTGACATGTTACAGTCTTGACATAATTTAAAATAAATATTTGGAATTGTATTGCACATGCTAGATATCTTTTCCCAATGACTGCTCATTTGTAATTTTATACTACAATTATGTCATTCCAACATATTTTCTTCATTAATTTGTAGCACCACACCCAAATGCTTTGACTGTTGACGCACTGTCCATAATTTACATCCGTTAGAAGATACGCCCGAAGCATTCATTATTAAGAACATCTTCCTCACAGTAATCGGTAGTACTGCAAAGGTGTATAGGTCGCAGTAACTGAAGGCCATACTTCGGGCAGAGCATGAATTTATTGTGACGCGGTTCGAATATCGTCAGATATCATCTGATTTGTGGGCGACAGCTACACGTAGATATGTAACCGATGTAGGTACACAATACGACAGATGTAAGTATTCTGCATCTTATTCAAAACCTGTGTACCTACACGTGTGAGATCTCTGTGTGTAGCTGTCGCTTACAAAAGCAGATGAATATGATGATGGAAAAATTCCGAAACGCATGATGATAAAGCTATGCTGTGGCTGTATTGGCATTTTCAATTACTGCAACTTTTTTTTGCTTCTTTGCAGTGCTACCGATTAATCTGATTATTATCGCCTGCCTCTTCCGCGACTTCATGTGGCATTTACGAAATCTCCCACATTAAGACCAATCCGTAGAATCTTCTTAGCCACGGATGCTGTCTTTGTCTGTGCCGGTTCATTTTTATTCCTTCACTCACATAAATGATTCTAAAGCGTCAGACAGAAAGTCAAGGGTAGGCACGTCACCAGTCTGGGACTGATCGTAGGTAGGCAATAGTTAACTGTTCGGTAGCTTGTGCCAGGTCGTAGAACTAAGCTTTTTGGAAGAAGAATTGTTACACAATAAATGACGTTAATTTTTCAATATTGCTATTATTTTATCAAAATGTTCAAATTTGTGACATATAGATGTTTTTTCTATAATTATAGTAATCTATGTGACGTAATGTTATTTTAATTAATGTGTAGGTATGTCTCTGTAAATATAAACTCTTTGAACACAAGGAAGTTCCTGTAAAATTTTATCGATGTGTTTTAAGAAAAGTGTAGTTTTATCTCATGTGGATTATAGTGAAAATAATGTTCTGATTACTTTATTGTAAAGCTTTATAGAAGATCTGTGGAAAGAACTGAAAAACGGAAAGAGCTTTCATGAATGGAAAAGGTGGGAAAGCGCACAAAAGCAGCGCTGTTGTGCGCTACAAAGTTTCTAATTGAACAGAGTAGTATCCGAGCCTTTGACGGGATAACAGCGTGAGACGAAGGCAGTGTTCCGTTAAGGCAAATGGTAAAAAAATTAATGGAAATGGCCACGAATGACGAACCTTGCATATTGTCGATAGTGGCTTAATTGTTTTGAATTTGCGACCTCAAGAAGACTGTAAAAGCCACAGCCGTATACCGGGTGATCAACAAGTCAGTACAAATTTGAAAACTGATCAGTAAAGCAATAATTAGCATAACAAATTAAGAAAAAGCAGAGATGATGTTCTTTACAGGAAATATGTTCACCATCATTCCTCAACAATAGCTGTAGTCGAGAAATAATGTTGTGACGAGCACTGTGAAACATGTCCGGAGTTATGGTGAGGCACTATCAGTTCTGATCGGAAGATACACTCGAATGCCAGTCTTGTTTAAACAAATGTATTACAGCGCCGGTACATACACTGTTACCGAAACATTCAACAGCAGATTAATCAAGGGTAAAACCTATGACCCAGAAGGATTTTAGTAGTGAGAGCGACTCTCATTCCTGTTTTTACTCCGTCCTTTTTTGTTTTAATAAAGCCCCATGTTATTCCAAGCATGTGGTGCAATTTTTAACTCTCTATCTACATTAATCCGCGATTCATTAAGTTTTAAAATTGATACTAACTTTTTGATCACCCAGTATGAGCTCGCACTGGTACGAGTGCACAACGGCGAATCACGCATCTGTTCTTCTCTGCGCACACAGGCAATGCAAACCGCATTACTTTTATATCGACAGCCAGAGACTCACATTTATGCGTGTGCTATGAATAACAACCTAATTTCATTTTAACCTGTTTTCCACCTGTCATTTTCCTAAGTCACTGAACTATATAGGGTCCCAAACTTATAAGTGCAAAGACTACGTGAGTGTACTGAAATATTTGATAATTCAGTGAGTTTAAAACAAATTATGTTTATCCTTCATAATTGTGTTCTAAACAGAAATACGTGTAAAGTTTCATAGACAGTCTACATGGAAGTTTAGATTGACAGATTTTGATAAAAATTAATTATTCAAATCATCAAATCAGGCTACGGCTATAACTGACGACTTTTTCATAATAATCCTGCCATATAAAGTATTCAAATACAGTGTTAGATTTGTGACGATTCTACCTGATGCTTGGTTAAGATTTTGTATATAAATGTAAACATTTCAGCTTTTCGAATTAATTATTCAGTAGTCATTTGCGTTTACTGAAGGGTAACAGCAAGAATGGCAGAAGATAACTACCGTCTTATAACGCAAACAGCTATTTAATTTGGAAATCATTTTATTTGGGTAAAGCGAAAAGTTTTGTTTCATGGGAGAACATAATTAATGTAGGGAAAGTGTTTAACTGCTAAATTACGCAACCTATATCAAAATATGGAATTATTTCATTGTTAATTGTATCAAGTTTGCTAGCATGTTTACAGAATGAAACTTTCACTCTGCAGCGGATTGTGCGCTGATATGAAACTTCCTGGCAGATTAAAATTGTGTGCCGGAACCGGGAGTCGAACCTGGGACCTTTGCCTTTCGCGGGCAAGGGCTCAATCGTCTGAGCTATCCCACCACGCTTATCGGTCTGTTCTCACAGCTTCACTTCTGCCAGTATCTCGCCGCCTTATTCCCAAACTTCACAGATGTGAAGTTCGCAGGAGAACTTCTGCTGTGAGGTTTGGAAAGTAGGAGGCGAGGTACTGGCAGAAGTGGTAAGGACGGATCGTGAGTCGTGTCGGGATAGCTCAGTCGGTAGAGCGCTTGCCCGCGAAAGGCAAAGGTTCCAGGTTTGAGTCCCGGTTTCGGCACACAATTTTAATCTGCCAGGAAGTTTCAAGTTTGCTTGTGTTAACGCAAGGAACCATTTTAGGCCGAGAAAGTTCAAGATATATTATTCCTTAGTAACTGGTTAGACTTACAGTGACACACTTGGGACAACATGTGAGGAGCAGCGAATATTACTGTGGAATACATTTTTCATTTTCTGATAACAAAATTTGCAATACAAATTAATTAGTTTCAAACATACTTTCATAATAGAACGCATACTTGGGTACTAACAAACTTTGATTTTTGTGTGCGTACTTAAAATTTACAAAATTGTTTACATAGTTGATGCTACTGTTTATTAAATAATTTGATACATTAATTTGAATATGTAGTCTGGTGGTAATTATTACTAAATTTCTTTGTACTTTAGTACAAATAAGCTCAAATGTTCGTAAATCTAACGGACTCAACTGCTTGGTTATTTGTACGTAGCTTACAAACTGCTGTAAGGTAAACGAAACTAAGGACAAGAGCCGGCCGCGGTGGCCGAGCCGCCTGAGGCGCGTGAGTCACGGTCTGCATGGCCACTACTGTCGGGGATTAGAATCCCCCCTCGGGCATGGATATTTGTGCCGTCTTTAGTCTTAGCTAGTTCATAAGTAGTTTGTAAGTTTAGGGACTGATGACCCCGTAGTTAAGTCCCATAAGGTTTACAAACATAACTAAGGACAAGACAAACCACCATGCCCGATGGGGGACTCATACCCCCGACGGCCAACGGCCGCGCGCACCTCAGCACATTCACATGCATTCAAATGTTCAAATGTGATTCTTGAATGTTCAAATGTTTGTAACTATATCGGACCAAACTGCATGGTCATCAGTCCATAGCTTACAAACTACTTAAACTAAGGTAAACTAACCTAAGGAACACACACACACACACACACACACACACACACACACACACATACAGACACACACAAGCGCGCGCGCACGGGGACTCGAACCTCCGACGGCGAGCAACGCGCGCTTTGCAGCGAGGCGCCTTAGACCGCACGGCTAATCCGCCGCGGTAGTACAAGTAAGCATTAATTTTCACACCAGAATTGTATTAGTTTGTGAAGTTTCTCCAAGTATAAATTCTTCGAGAGGCAATGTTGGGAATCAGTTGGGAACAGTGCAGTGGGAGGATCTTTAACGGAACAAGGGTATTGCACGTAACTTGCCGTTTTCTGTAGATTATTTTTAATTATGCCGGAGTGTTGCAGAATCTCTACATATCCGTTGCAGAGTCGCTAACCTGAACTGACTGCAACACCTCTGCCTTTCGGTGTGTGAGGTTGCTGACCGTGCCTTTGTGTTCCGGGAAAAAAAATTAAAAAAAGAGTGTGAGCGGTACACACAAAGCCGTTATGCCGGCGGACTTTGCTCGCAAAGCTTTCCGGCCGCTTTGCTGCTAAAAGCGCGGGTCGGCGCGGCGCGTCCCCTTGTGCGCCGTTGTTGCTCTTTGGGGCTCGCGCACCCCCCAGAAATGGCAGCTGCCTGCGCGCGCATGCCCGCTCCTCGCGCCCACGCAATTACCACGTGGCGGCAGATGCCACGCCGACTGGCGGACCACCTTCAAAGCCCGCGGCGCGGCTCGGCTCGGCTAGGATCGGCTAGGCTCGGCTGGGCTCGTTTGCCCGAGCAGATGCCAAAGGCCGGTGCGAGGGGGGGGGGGGGGGGACGCCTTCCCGGAAGCCGCTGACTAGCCGAGCCTGTGATCGCCGCTGACGTAATCCAATTAGCGGGGTCCGGCGCGGCGGCGGGAGGCCGACAGCCGGTGAGGTGAGGTGCGGACCCAGCGACTCCTGGCAAGCGGCTGTCTCAGGACAGACCCGAGGTCGGCGTCTCCAACGGCGGCAGTCGAGCACTAAAGGTCGATTTCATAGTTGGCGGGACGAATTGGAGCGGAACGTCAAGACTAACAAACGCCGTCCTGATACTCCTGCAGATGTTATACACTGCGACACAAACGCTCCAAGCGGTCGGCAAGCTACATTTCTGAATACGATAAGGGATAACTGCCAATAGTATCGTTTATATTGATTTTAACATACTTTTTACATTAGCGGACGTATTTAGTGCAATGTAAATGATTTCCTCTTTCTTCAAGACATACTTCAACATGTATAAATTTATTTTTGAATACCTTTACCAACATGAAACTTTCACTCTGCAGCAGAGTGTTGCTCAGTAAACGCCAGCCAGGACACACGCGACAGCAGCAGCAGCAGCTCCTCTACATTGTAAGATAACCGGATTCTTAATAGTAGCGACTTATTTTCATTTCCTGTGTGCTTTCTTTTACAGTTCTTAAATCTTTAGTGTGCTCGCGTGTTTATTTACTAATAATCGCGTTTAGATGTCAGTTCAGTCGTTATTTTGATTTATTACCTCGCATATATATTTTTCAGATCCGCCGTTAATAAATAGTTTATTGTTAGATTCATATTTTTCGAAGCTCACTGTTTATCAAACTTCTGTGTCCTCAGACGTACTTACTTGGAAGTTACATAGGGTTTTAAAATGGCTATGAACTGTGACTGCTGCGAACGGATGGAGGCAGAGTTGGTAACTTTTTGCTCGCAGCTTCAGGCGGCGTTGGCTTCGATGGCAACGCTTGACACTGCGGGTGGTTGGGCGCCGCTGCTGTGGGCATCTCGCGGGGGTGCAGCAGACGCCCTGTGCGTCTGTTGTGCCCTCTGATCGCCCTGCGGTTGTGGCCAGCCCGCTCACTGCCCGCGAGGAGGTCGCCTCCCAATCCGTGGTGGACTGGGAGGTCTCCTCAGCGCGTGTCAGGCGGCGTAAGACTTCCCGGGGCCGAAGTGGAGGCCTCCCCGTTTAATCTTACCAACAGATTCGTGGCGCTGTCTGTGGCAAAGCATGTTCCTGACGTAGATGGTGTCACTTGTCCTGTACTCGCCCCCCTGCCTTCAAGATCCGTGCTGTCACAAACGGTGGGTTTGCTAGTAGTTGGGAGCTCCAACGTTAGGCGGGTGATGGAGCCCCTTAGGAAAATGGCTGATAGGGAGGGAAAGAATTCCAATGTGCACTCCGTGTGCATACCGGGGGG
Source organism: Locusta migratoria (assembly GCA_026315105.1). Classification (NCBI taxonomy): domain Eukaryota; kingdom Metazoa; phylum Arthropoda; class Insecta; order Orthoptera; family Acrididae; genus Locusta; species Locusta migratoria. Next base: position 883,240,943 of record CM048744.1, on the reverse strand, counting down.
AGTCATTCCAGATGTGGAACGGGTCCTTCCGGATGCACAGGGTGCAGCCAGCTGCAGGTGGTGGCTCATGTCAGCACCAATGATGTGTGTAGCTGATTTTGAGCGGCTATCAGAACTGGTAAAGACTGCCAGTCTTGGTTGCAAGATGAAAGCGGAGCTCACCATCTGCAGCATTGTGTAGGGTCTGAATCAAAGGCTCAGACGGTTCTGCGACCGTGTGGGCTGAAGATTCCTCGACTTGCGTCAAAGGGTGGTGGGTTTTCGGGTTCCGCTAAATAGGTCAGGAGTCCACTATACTCAGGAAGCGGCTACACGGGTAGCGGGGGCTTTGTGGCGTGGACTGGGCGTTTTTTAGGTTAGAGGGCCTCGGGAATACACAAAATGGGTTTCAGTCTCAAAGGGGCAAGTTAGACACAGGTAGAAAGCAGATCTAGAAACCATTGGTATAACAGTTGTAAATTGTCGTAGCTGTATTGGGAAAGTTCTAGAGCTACAAACGCTGATAAAAAGTACTTAGGCACAAATCGTTATAGGTTCTGAAAGCTGGCAGACGCCTGAGATAAGTTTGGCCGAAATTTTTTCAAAGGACCAAATGGTCTTCAGAAAGGATAGAATAAATAAAAAAGGGGTGGCGTGTTTATTGCTGTTACTAACGGTTTATCCTGCAGCGAAATTGACACAGATACTTCCTGTGAGTTGGTCTGGGTAGAGTTTATACCCGACAAACGGAATAAATTAATAATTGGATCTTTTTAGCGGCCCGCTGACTCAGACGATGCAGTTGCCGAAATGTTCAAAGAAAGCTTGAATCAGATTTCAAATAGGTATAGTTGGCGAATTTAATTTACCCTCGATATGTTGGCATAATTACGTATTCAAAACCGGCGGCAAATGTAAAACATCGTCCGAACCACTTGAATGCTTTTTCTGAAAACTACTTCGAACACTTAGTTCATGAAACCACTAGAATAGTACGTGGTTGCGAAAATACCCTTGATCTCCTAGCAACAAATAATCCTGAGCTAGCAAAGAGCATCAAAACAGATAAAGGGATTAGCGAACGTCGAGTTGTAGTAGCGAGACTGAATGTCGAAATGCCCAAAAGCACCAAAAAATAAACTAAAAATATATCTATTCAATAAAGCAGATAAAAATTCGCTTCACGCTTTCCTGAGTGATAGTCTCCAGTCTTTCAAAACTACAAATGCGAGTGTAGATCAGTTGTGTCTTACTTTCAAAGACATAATATCAGTAGCAATCGAGAGATTTATACCAAATAAATTAATAAAAGAGGGGTCTGACCCCCGTGGTACACAAAACAGGTCAGATCACTGTTTCAGAAACAAATAAAAACGCATGCAAAATTTAAAAAGACACAGAATCCACAATACTGGAAATCTTTTACTGAAACTTGCAACCTAGCGCGGAATTCAATGCGAGAAGCCTGTAGTATTTAACACAACGAAATCCTGTCTCGTAATCTTGCAGAAAATCCAAAGAAATTCTGGTCATATGTGAAGTACACTAGCGGCAAAACACAAACTACCGATGACAGTACTGCTAAGGCAGAATTACTAAACACAGCTTTCCGAAATTCGTTCACCATAGAAGACGAAGTGAACACTCCAGTATTCAATCCAAGAACAGCTGCCAGCATGCGATACTTAGAAGTCGATGTTCCTGGAGTAGTAAAACAACTTAAGTCACTAAACAAAACTAAATCTTTCGGGCCATATTGTATACCAACTAGATTCCTCTCATAGTATGCTGATGCAATAGCTCCGTACTTAGCTATAATTTACAACCGATTACTCAGCGAAAGATCCGTACCCAATGACTGGAAAGTTGCCCAAGTTACTCCAATATTCAAGAAAGGCAATAGGAGTGATCCCCAAAATTACAGGCCTATCTCATTGACGTCGATTTGCAGTAGGATTTTGGAACATATACTATGTTCGAATATTATAAACTATCTCGAAGAGAACGACCTATTAACCAGTAGTCAACACGGATTCAGAAAGTAACGCTCTTGCGAAACACAGCTTGCCCTTTATTCACATGAAGTGTTAAGCGCCATCGACAAGGGATCTCAAATCGATTCCATATTTCTGGATTTCAGGAAGGCTTTTGACACTGTACCCCACAAGCGACTTCTTATGAAATTACGTGCTTATGGAATGTCTCCCCAATTGTGCGGTTCGATTCACGATTTCCTATCAGAAAGAACACAGTTCGTTGTAATTGACGGTAAGTCACCGAGTAAAACAGAAGTGATATCTGGCGTTCCACAGGGAAGCGTTAATGGTCCCCTACTCTTCCTCGTGTTTATAAACGATTTAGGAGACATTTTGAATAGCTCCCTTAGATTGTTCGCGGATGATGCTGTCGTTTATCGGTTAGTGAAGTCAACAGAGGATCAAAAGCAACTGCAAAGCGATTTAGACAAAATTTCTGCATGGTGCAAAAATTGGCAATTGACACTAAATAAAGAAAAGTGTGAAGTACTACACATGACCACTAAAAGAAATCCGCTGAACTTCAATTACGCGATAAATCAGTCAAACCTTAAGGTCGTAGATTCTACCAAATACCCAGGAGTTACAATTACGAACAACTTTGACAGGAGAGAACACATAGAAAATATTGTGGGGAAGGCGAACCAAAGGTTACGTTTCATCGGCAGAACGCTTCGAAGATGCACCAGCTCCACCAAAGAGACTGGCTACATCACACTTGTGCGTCCTCTCCTGGAGTACTGTTGCCCCTTGTGGGACCCTCACCAGGGGGGATTGACGGAAGACATTGAGAAGGTTCAGAGAAGGGCAGCTCGTTTTGTTATATCACGTTACGGGGGGGGGGGGGGGAAGCGTCACGGAAATGTTGCACGAATTGGTGTGGAAATTACTAAAAGAAAGACGTTATTCATTGCGGCGTGATCTGTTTGCTAAGTTTCAATCACCGACTTTTAGTTCTGAATGTGAAAATATTTTGCTAGCACCAACCTACTTAGGGAGACGTGACCATCCCAATAAAATAAGAGAAATCAGATCGAAAACGGAACGATTTAGGTGTTCTTTCTTCCAGCACGCTATTAGAGAATGGAATGAAAGTTATGAAAGTGGTTAATAAACCCTCTGCCAGGCACTTGAATGTGATTTGCAGAGTATCTATGTAGATGTAGAAGTCTCGAAGCGGCTGGCAAGCTACATTTCTGAATACGATTTTGGAATGTAGAATAGTATCGTTTATATTCACTTTAACATACTTTTTACATTAGCGAACGTATTTAGTGCCGTGGAAATAGGAATAACTTAAAACTAGCTCCACATATATCTGTCTTATCCCTGTAATGGTCGCGGTTAAAAAAGAAAAGTGGTCGCGTTAATGACATATGAATGCCATTTCCTCAACTAAAAAAAAGAGGTCACCAAATTTTCAGATATTTTTCAAAATGTTCAAATGTTTGTTTAGCTTATGGGACTTAACTACGGGGTCATCAGTCCCTAAACTTACAAACTACTTACGAACTAGCTAACACCAAGGACGGCACAAATATCCATCCCCGAGGGGGGACTCAAATCCCCGACCGTTGTGGCGGTGCAGACCGTGACTGGAGCGCGTCACTCAGCTCGGCCACCGCGGCCGGCTACTGCAGATGTTATACACTGCGACAGAAGCGCTCCAAGCGATCGGCAAGCTACATTTCTAAATACCATATGGGAGGACTGCCAGTATTATCGTTTATATTTATTTTAACATACTTTTTACATTAGCGGTCGTATTTAGTGCAGTGGAAATGTTTTCCTCTTTCTTCAAGACATACTTCAACATGCAAACGTAGGCTTCCGCGGCTGTTGTCACTATCAATAAAATTCTTCTGGGTATGAAACCGCGTCGTCATTTTTTAAATTCCACCGACGTTTCGGCCACTGTTGCAGGCGGCCTTCATCAGGGTCTGTGTCTGACTGCTGAATATACGATATCTTGGGGTTTATTGGGGTTTATATAGCAGCGGAGGGAAAGGAAGGGGGACGTTGGTTTGCCTTTATTGGTGGTTATATTATTGCACGCCATTGGTGGAAAACGGCAATGATGATTGGTCATCATTGCCGCTTTCCACCAATGGCGTGCAATTGTACAAAAATATATATTCTTTATCTGTACACGTGTTTTATATAACGAAGCTGAACTTATTTTGTAAACATACCTCACAATTGCCCTGATTGACTTAAAAGTGATCTAACTAGATATATCATGATATGTTCCAAATTCGGTAAAGCCAAGATCGCTGGTATAGAATTTTATTTGGACAACCCGTTTCGATGGTATCTGCCTTCAACATCTGATCAAAATATGACAGTCGTCATCTTGTAATATGAACAGTTGTATAAAATAAAGTGCATAGGTGCACTATGTCATTGTAGTCAAAGTTTACATATTATTTTATACATCTGCTGGTATTAAAGACGAAACGGTGATACACTTTGCAACCCATCTAAAATAGTCAGTGTGAGAACTCATATCATTCCAACAAGGAATTCAAAAAGGAAGAACCCGTCAAGAAGTTTTGGCTCAAATTAGGTAAACGGAGACGGAGACCAGTGGGATGTTAGTGCACGTGTTTGGGGTTGATGCAGTGAGTAAGAAGTGTGTGTGTGTGTGTGTGTGTGTGTGTCAGTCAACATCGAACTAGTACGACGGATGCTCTCGGATGATCGGCGACTGTGTTTCAGAATGACAGACGAGTTGGAGATCTGCACAGACAGTTTCAGCGGTAGAGATTTAAAAATACGGTTTCATACTGTTGAATTCAGAAAAGTGTTGTTTTAAACCGTTTAAAACCATGTATGATTCCGTAGAGAGGTTCATTACATCCTGGTTGTCAGACAACCCGCAGTACCATACGACAGTATGAACTGCATACACATCAGGCGTTACCATTCGGGAATGAACGGAATGGTGGAAAGGCTTATGTACGAAACAACCCTTCTGTTCACTTGCTTCCTGAATGTTGAATGTACCGCCTTCCTCAGCGGCAAGTGAGCGTAACTGGTCAGCTCACGGACGAATTCACACACCATTACGGAACAGACTGTCTCCAGATACAACCGAAAAACTAGTGTATGTACAGGGGAACCTCAGGTACATGGGTGACTCACAAGACATCGATACATTGATGTCATCCTGGGTGGAAGAATCTGATTAATATTATGATAAGAGGCAACCGGAATGTTTATTTGTATTTGTTCCAGAGACGGAGAGCGTTTGTTTGTTTCACAGAGATTTTTTAAATAACAATAATAATAAATTATTATTATTATTATTATTTGTATTATTATTATTATTGTAGTTTTCAGTGCAAGGATTTGATTGATATTTTGCAGTCATGTACAGTGGCATACATGAAGAAGACATTTGACAATGTTTTCTTGTAGTGTAATTACGTTTCGTAATATGTCAAGTGTGCTTTACACAGAATATCGAGTCACATATTGAAAAAAATGTACTATATTTCTATATTGTGGACTATGAAATGTATGTAAGAAATAAAATACCCATTGTAACATTTCGGATGTCTAATGCTTCGGTTTGCACATTGAATATACCAATCAACCCATTATACCAATACTACCTGGTATTAAACGATTTAAAACCAAGGTTGTCGCATTATACGAAATATACAGACATGGTTTTAAACGTCGTCGGAACTCTAGTCAGCGTTATTCTTAAAGAACAACGCGTGAGCTCATTGCTTCCAACGTTTCCACAAAGAGCATTTGCTGACAGTTTCCAACAGTGGTACAAACGTATTGTAGCGAATGGTGATTACTTTGAAAACCAGTAAAGGTATTTTGTTTGTAACTCTTGTTCCCTATACTTCGTGACACCATTCACTAAACATTGCAGACGCACCTTGTAAAACTCAGTAAATGGAGCATATGAACTCAGCTGCTGTTAAAGTGGGGTTGAAGTACAGCCTGTTTGTAGATGTGGACAATTATTTGATATTTTGGACTTTGTAATTTTCACTGATAGGGATCACAAAACAAACATAATAATTTCTTGGTAACGTACACAGATTATGTAGCCCGCTACGGACGAAATTATTTGTTATGGATTAAACACTTTTATACCTGACTATCTGAAAACCCGGTGTTGCCCGGGTATTTATTTATTCAAGCTTTGAGTTACTACTTCTCATATCTCTTCTATCTCTGTCCCTCTCCTTTTTTCAATAACATGTCCCTTTTCGAAGGCACATTCAGCTATATGTGTGTATACTGTAGAAATTATGAATTGTAACGTCATATCTAATGCCGTGATTTAGTCCATGAACTGCGGAAAAGTTGTAAACGAGAATCTTTTACCCTTTCATCGTTTTACTGTGGTTCTCAGCGAGATAAAGTGTAATAAAGGTTTGAAATTATGTTTAATGTGTGTTGTTAGTCGCTAAGTGTATGAATAATGTCTCATCACACTATACGGCAGTTTCTTGCGAGTCCTATTGTTTATGACGTCATACATCTTGAACCATGTGTCGTATGTGGCTTTTACCCTTACAGCAATTGTTGCCTCACGGTAAGGAATATGTGCACCAAATTTGGTTGAAATCAGTGCAGTGGTTTAGGAAAAAAGGAGCAGAATTTTCGCTTAATACAGCAGTTTGTCGCGCATCTCATCTCTTATGACGTCATATCACGTGAACAACGTATCCTATAGAAACATTATTTCCAGGTTCTAGAGTTTTAGCGACACTAACGGATAGTAATTCATTTTTATCTTTGACAGTTCATATACGGGTTCAGATCGTGTAAAGTGAACTCTTTCAAAGTATATTTCTGAACGTACCCAACACAACAACCAAGTCATTATTTTACATGTTTTAAATCTAAATTTTTCTCGCAATTTTTCCTGATTTTATCACCGTTTAAACCTAAATAAAATAAGAAAGAAGCTGCAACTCACTTTTGTCCTTTTAGATTTTCAACAAGGCCCCATAAGTTTATTTGAAATAAATACACTTTATTCAGATTTCGTCACCATCTAATGCTGTTTTCATCAGAGTGCGTAAAAAATTTGAGGAAGTTCTGTTCAGGTTGTATAAAATAACATCAAGTTAGTTCATAATAAAAATTACAATCCAGATGAATACTAGCAGGGGCAGCCTATAGCTGCTAGCGACATTTTTTTGACTTCTATAAACCCTGCTTTTATTCACCTAGCATGAAATTTTTATTATGAACAAAAGAATAAAGAATAAATAATAATTATTACAAAGCAATTTGTAAGGCTGTTGTTTTCCATTTACAGTAAATGATTGTCCTTTAGATGTTAGCAGCCCTTTTGGCCGTTATTTAGACTGTATTGGTGGACGTAGTGACGGCCAGCAATAGTATACTGAAAATGTACTGAAAGCGATGAGCTCGCCAGCAAATAATACGGTCAACTGATATGCGGGAAAGGGTAATGCTTTATATTAGCAATATACACGTATGTTAACACAGCTTTTTATATTTTCTTCTAGAACTAAATACTTTATTCGCTACAGACCTGAGCGGATTGTCAACCATACTACGAGATTAACAGACCACAACAGAGATTTCCATTTTTCACTATCTCTAGTATTTTTATTCTCTGACGAAGTTTATGAATATTTAGTCTTTGCTTTTTGTAACAGTTACTATCGCAGTATTTATACGCAGAAATAATGTTGTATCAAGTGTTTTAATTTTTTTACACAGGACTCAGCTTCGAATATGTTTTTCTTTATTATTTTTTTACGTCTATTTCGAAGAAAAGATGTAGCAGCCACATTCGATACTGGTCCATTTACAAATATATTTTATGCTATTGACTTCTCTAATTTAGGAGTTTATGAACTCATGTGTGTCCAATGTCCTCGCAAACAGGTCGTGCTATCGAAATGTTTCCAACAGCATGTCCTCACCAGAAAAGGACGCAGTTGAAAGTAATTATTTTCTCGCACGTTTCGGAGGGAGAAAAAACAGTTCCTTCGAAAAGCAGATACAAGTATGTTTAAATTTTGAACGATTTTTTTAACTGACCAAATCGGCAATTGAAATGAACAACTTAGTTGATGAGTCGTCGTACATAAATGAAACAGTCTGCCTATCTGTATTAACACACTACCTAACTCTCTCCTGTTTATCATCTATTCATTACATAGATCCAAACTCTCCAAAATGATTACCCGTGTTTGAAAGGATAACGTTTCAGTTAGCAATTTGCATTTTTACTTACCAATCAACGGCACCGATTATAACTTGAAATTATAATGTAAAACAAGTAACTATCTGCTTATAGTAAGTTGCAGGACTTTCTATTTTAACGCCAAAGTTTCAAAATGTTCAGATGTTTATAAATCTATGAGACTTAACTACTTTGCTTATCAGTCCCTAGCCTTACAAACTGCCAAGGACAACCGCGCGCTCCGCAGCAACGCGCCTTTAAGCGCTCGGTCATTCTACCGCGGCTTCATAAGTTTGCCATTGCGGAAATCTACTTCATTGAAACAGGAGGAAACCAGCAAAAGCAATTGTCTTGGAAATAGATATTGCAACTATTCAAAACCCGATCCATTTGCCTCATAATACGGATAGAAAAAGACGTTGTTCGCCACATTCTTTAGCGGAAACTAAGTATTCAGTCACAGGAAAACTCACGACCTAATACTTCTGATGTTTCGGAAATGTTAAAGTATGTCGCAAGTCTTTGTCGGGATACTCCATAGCAAAAAAATCCTCGGGATATCTTACGACATCAGGCATATGGTAAAAGCAGACATAAAAGGACAGCAGAACACACACAGATCATACGTCACAGCACAGTGCCAAAGCACATATAAAGAAGTATAGTCAAATGAAAATCTTTCTCTCTTTTGTCGATTTGTTGAGGAGATGCGATTCCGAGAATAGGTTCTGCAACTGTGTTACACTTTGGTTGCCATGCATCCACAGTGACAACGATTTCAGTGCTTGCTTATAAAAGATTCCACAACTGTATTTCTTCCTAGCAATGTTCCAAAAAATCCACTGTTTCCGGAACAAACTTTCATATTTCATCGTTGTTCCTGAGACAATGATGTTTCAAAAACTCAACTTGAATGCAGAACAGAGAAACAGACAGTTTTGGAAAGAACAGTAAAAAAGTTGAAATGTGACATAGTTGGCAAAAACCACCCTTTGATGTTCGGTCGAAATACCGACAAGGAAAGGACCGTACAAACACTGTCGGTTCCAACGTTGATCTCAATGCATGGACTCAGCCTCAGGGTGTGTAGGCGGCAAAACGGAGCCATTGAAGCGGTTGGCTTTTGTTACGGTTCGACAGCTGTTAGTAACATCAAAGCATTCACCGTAGGATGGCGCGTGGACACCAGATCGGACGTTCATCGGTTCGGCTTGCTGAATTTGTTTGTGTAACAGCGTTCTACGTTTAAACGAAAGGATACTGAATAGTAGGACGGACTTACGAATGGTTTATTAGTATTTACGAATGATGTGTGACGACGTTCCTTCACTGATAGTGAAGTCTCTGGGAGAGTCATTCATTACAGAACTATTACACTCGGTATTCAAGATGATGAGACAGGCGAAATTCCGTCAGACATTAAAAAAAAAAATATGGCAATCCCAATTCCAAAGAAAGGAGGCACAGATAGGTGTAAAAATTACAGAACTATTTGTTTAATAAGTCATGGTAGCAATATTCTAACACGAATTATTTCCCTGGGAGAGAAATGTAGGAACGCATAGGGAAGATATATGAAGGAAAGGGAAACTTGAATATATAGCTTTTGTAGATTTGGTGAAAGCTTTTAACAATGTGGACTGAAATACACTCTTACAAATTCTGAAATCAACAGGGGCACATTATAGGAAACAACTTGTACAGAAAGAAGGACACTGCCTGGAAAGGATCCTCTTAGATGAACATTAACAAGACTAAAGCAAGGGCAATAGCATGTAGTCCAAGTAAATGAGTTGATTCTTAAGGGAATACATTCAGTAACGAGACAGTGAAGGAAGTAGATGAGTTTTGTTATTTGTACAGTAAAATAACTTATGATGGTGGCAGTACAAATGATGTAAAACGCAGAATGACAATGGGAAGAAAAGTATTTCTGAAAAAGGGAGTTTTTTTAACATGAGTAGCAATTTTAGCGGCAGAAAGTCTTTTATGAAGACGTTTGTGTGGAGTGTTGCCTTGTACGGGAGTAAAACATGCATGACGAAAGTTCAGACTAGACAGAGACTGTTTGTATGTGATGTTACAGACGAATGCTGAGAATTAGTAGTATACATCGTGGGCCTAATGAGGTGGTACTGAAAAGAAATGGGTAAAAAAAAGGAAACTATTGGCATATTTAGACTAAAACAGCGGCTCTATAGGAAGGACACTTTCTTAGACGCCAAGGAGTCGTGAATTTAGCAGTGTAGGCAAGTGTGTTGGGTAAATATGAAAGCGGTAGACCAAGAAACGAATACAGTGAATAGGTTGAATGTAGGTTGCCGTTCTTATGAGGAGAATAAGAGGGTGATCAGGATATAGTACGGTAAAGAGCTGTAGGAAACCGGTCTATGGACTAAACATGTTTTTTTTTCCTCTGAATTCAGTTAACTACGTTAAGCCTTTCAAACCACTGATTTATGAATTTTACATGGCAATGTAAAACTCGGCAGTGTCTCACCCTTGACGCAAAGTCACAAGAATAAGTAAAATATGTAAGAATGCTACAGTTCCGTCGAACTCTCAATCTGGGTTTGAAGCTTTTGGCTTGTACCCACAAACCCGAAAAAACTGAAGAGGAGACATTACAAATTTCTGATATCCTTGCTGCCGAGGTAGAAAATAATGAACGACTGCAGCACATGTGCCCTGATTCTTGCACCAAAGAATGGCAACAATAGGCTTGCAGTAGAGATTGAGAATAATCCACTGCCAGGAACACCGTGTGAGGAACTTACTGTCATCTTGCATCCATCACCACCCAAGCTCAGAAAGAAAAACACTGAAGTCTCCCAAAACAGCACCGAAGCAGCAGTACCTAGGTCACTGGGAGTTAAAACCAAGAAATCAACTCCAAGTCAATCTGACAAATTACGCAGGTGACAAAATGACTGTGTTTATTGTGCTGATGGTGGGATGATTTACTATGACAGTAATGGACCACTGGTGTACTAATTTCAGTGTGTCGGTTTCAATAAAATGTTGCATCAAAGCTGTAGAGAGAAAGAAAACGTGTACAATAACTTTGGAAATGGGACTTGATTTCTCACGGATGCAGTATTTTATTTTCTTATTTTCCTTAGGTACATTTACAGGTTTCGTTTATGATTTACTCTTTACCGTCCTATGAGAATCGCTATCTGACTTATTTATGTAGATATTGTATCATAAATACACAAAAGTAGCGCTGGAATTTCCTTCCAACATAACTGCCCTCTCACCCTTCTCACCAGTGAGATACCAAAACAACACAGTTAATTATAATTACTTATGGCAGCGTAGCACCATCTGGTCTTTACATCTGCTCAGTGAAACATATTTATTTGAACACACTAGATGTATTTCGCAGCATTGGCCGTTAATGTTTTATTTAAAAAAAAAAAAAAAAAAAAAAAAAAAAAAAAAACCACAGATCGTTTTCAATCAGGGCATTCATATGCTTGTTTGAAGGACACTGAAGATGATCACTAGGTGACTGAAATCGATCTGGTTTTTTTCTATTTTTTTTAATAAAACATTAACGGCCAATGCTGCGAAATACATCTGGTGCGTTCACCATTGTGTGGTCGTGGAGCACCTCCAGGAAATGGAATACAAACACATTTATTTGCCGATCCTAAGCCTCCAGATCTAACTTGCCTTTTGATTCATCAAACCTTAAGTAAGATATCTTTCCAAGTTCTGTTCTGTATTAAATTGACGCACGGTGTGTCCGCATGGTCTATGGCGTCATGATATGGACTGGGCCGAAGGTTTGAGTCCTCCCTCGGGGAAGGAGTGTGTGTTGTCACTGTAATTATAAGGACTTTGAAAGTCTAACTGCTAAGGACTGATGACCATAGTAAGGTGGTCCAATAGGTTTTGAAACATTTGAAAACTTTTCTGTATAAAATATGACAACTTTGTTACCGACGTCCCTTAATTTTTGCCGTGACATAAAAAGCATAGATATTTTATGTGGAAGGAAATATCGGATCGACACGAAAAGTAGACATGTTTCTGCTTACTGAGTCGCGTGCTTTATTTTCTCTCCCCCTTCTCTGTCACCGACGATACAAGAATGAAAATAGTGCCAACAATGATGAGAACCTTATTCAGAAAATTATCTACGTATCAGGGATGTGACATGATAGATGCCAAAATGCTCTCTGTAATGCAAGGTTTAGTCATTCCGCAAATAACGCGAAATGTCAAACGGAAGTAAAGATATTAATCTCCAGTCTTGAAAGGCAATCTATTCCATTATGCTCTTCGGTGTGTGATTCTTGTTTCAACTGCGTCCATACATCAACATCAGATATGTGGAACTAGCAGAGTTCTCGTCTCACAATAGGACAAACTCATTAACAACGCATTATTACCGTGGCACCGAACAGTCCTTGTAAGCTACCTATAACGCTCGGAATTAATCAGCGGGGAGCTGTATTCCAAGCCGATACGGAAGCGGCAGACACATTAATCAATGCCTGTGCACGAATGTAGATGAGGTAAATTTGACACACGTATTGTATTCCAGTAACGAAGCTTTATAAATCATTTAGTAAATAAATAAATAATTCCATTTAGAAGCATTTTCACAACCGTAGCACGTGCACACAGACTTCGCAAAAGCATGGGATAAGCACCTAACGTGATGCTGCGAACCCACTTTTGGATGTGCCTACACAGCTAGTAATAAAACACCAGACTGGCATTCGGACATAATCATTTACATTATCCGTACATCTACATCTGCATACATACTCCGCAATTCACCGTAATATGCGTGGCGGAGGGTACACTGTACCACTACTAGGCATTTCCTTTCCTATTCCATTCCCAAATTGAACGAGGAAAAAAAGAATGCCTATATGCCTCCGTACGAGGCCTAATTTCTCTTATCTTGTCTTTGTGATCTTTACGCTAAATGTAAGTAGGCGGCAGCAAGATCGTACTACACCCAGCTTCAAATTCCGGCCCTCTAAATTTACTTAACAGAAATTCACGAAAAGAACGTCGTCTATCTTCCCGCCCGATCCCCAATTGAGTTGCCGGAGCATTTCCGAGACACTCGTGCATTGGTCGAACCTACCGGTAACAAATCTAGCTGCTCGCCTCTGAACCGCCTCTTTCTTTAAACCGATCTGCTGCGGGTCCCAAACACTTGAGAAATACTCAAGACGTGGTCGTACAAGCGTTTTATATGCTGTCTCCTTTACAGGTGAAGTACATCTTCCCAAAATTCTCCCAATAAACCGAAGTCGGCTGTCCGCCTTACTCACAACTGTCCTTACATGTTCGTTCCATTTCATATCGCTCTGCAGTGTTACGCCTAGATATTTGAACGACGCGACAGCATCAAGAAGCTCACTACTAATGCTGTATTCGCACATTATAAGATTGTTTTTTCTACTCATGCGCATCACCTTACATTTTTCTACATTGAGAGCTAGCTGCCATTCTTCGCACCAACTAGAAATTTTGTGTAAGTCATCCTGTATGCTATTACAGTCAGTTACAGACGACACCCTCCTATCCACAGCATCATCAGCAAACAGCCGGGAAGTACAACTTACTCTGTCCATCAGATCATTTGTATAGATAGAAAATAATAGCGGTCCTATCACACTCCCCTGGGGCACGCCTGACGATACACTCGTCTCTGATGAACACTCGCCGTCGAGAACAACGTACTGAGTTCTATTACTTAGGAAGTCTTCCAGCCAGTCACAAATCTGTGAACCTATCCCATAAGCTCGTATCTTCGTTAGCAGTCTGCAGTGTGGCACCGCGTCGAAAGCCTTTTTGAAGTCGAAAAAACACAATCCGCCTGTTGCCCTTCATCCATGGCTCGCAAGATGTCATGTGAGAAAAGGGCAAGCTGAGTTTCACATGAACGATGTTTCCTAAACCCGTGGTGATTCATGGAAAGAAGCTTTTCCGTTTCAAGGAAATTTACTATATTCGAACTGAGAATATGCTCCAAAATTCTACATGAAACTGATGTCAACGATACTGGCCTGTAATTGTATGGGTCAGTTCTCTTTCCTTTCTTATACACGGGAGTCACCTGCGCTTTTTTCCAATCACTAGGAACTTTGCGCTGAATTAAAGATTCGCTATAAATGCAAGCTAAGTAGGGGGCCAATGCTGCAGAATAGTCTTTGTAAAACCGAACTGGTATTCCATCCGGACCAGCAGACTTTTTCGTATTTAGCTCTCTCAGCTGCTTCTCTACACCGGAAATACCTATTGCTATGTCCCCCATTTCGAAATTAGTACGTTGACCAAATGATGGTAAATTTGTGTGGTCCTCCTGCGTGAAAGATTTCTTAAAGGTTAAATTTAGAACTTCAGGTTTCCGTTTGCTTTCTTCTATTACTGTCCCGGAAAGATCAACGAGTGATTGAACAGTGGGCTTTGACCCGCTTATCGATTTTACATGGGACCAGAATTTTTTCGGGTTCTCGGAAAGATCTTTAGCTAAGGTATGGCTGTGATAATTATTGTATGCTTCGCGCATCGATCTTTTTATAGACGCAAGAATATCTACTAACTTTTGCCTGTCATCATTTGCGTGTTCTTTTTTGAATCGAGAGTGCAACAGCCTTTGCTTTCCCAGAAGGTTTCTAACATTATTATTATACCACGCTTAATCGTCTTTACTGGCACATATTTCGCTAACCCTTTATTAACAATGCACTTAAATTTAGTCCACAATTCCTCTACATTCATAGTCCCGGAATTAAACGATGCCCATTCATTTTCTAAGTGTGATCGTAACATTTGCTTATCGGCTCTTCCCAACAAAAACACGCTCCTAGCCTTCTTGATTGGTTTATGAACTTTGGTAACCATCGACGCTATGACGATATCATGATCATTAATTCCTGTCTCTACACAGACATCGTTAATAAGGTCAGGCCTGTTTGTGGCTATAAGGTCAAGAATATTTCCATTGCGCGTGGGTTGCCGGTTTAACTGCTCAAGACAGTTTTCGGAGAATGTGTCCAAAAGTAGGTCGCAAGACTGCTTGTCTGTACCCGCCTGAAATGTAACTAGCGAGGTCCCAATCTATAATAAGGTTGAAGTCTCCTCCGACTATTACATGGCCCGGATACTTTGCACTACCTGGTATAGACTAAATCCTTCCTTTGGAAGGGCACGGCCTATTTCCTTCCCTAATATATATATAAAAAAAAAAAAAAAAAAAAAAAAAAAAAAAAAAAAAAAAAACCATGCACAACCCCCCCCCCCCCACAGACACATATATAGGAGCTATTGCATTATAGTAACATCATTTAGATCCTATTAAGTATACCATTTTATAATAAAACAAAATTTCGAGGAAATCAATTACACCCAATAATCCAAATTATATTTTGAATTATAGTAATTGTAATTTCTTTATTAACATGAATTGGAAAACGAACAGTAGAAGAACCATATATCACAATAGGATAAATCTTAACAACCGAGGGAGGATTCGAACCTTCGGTGGGCCGCTTAATCCGTGAAATGGTATCGTTGACTTCGCTGTTCCTACGTGGAAACATGGCTCAAAATTGTGTTTCTCCTATAATGACCAAATTGTCTTCGGGGCATTAAAGCCTAATCTAGTGAAGAGGAGAAATTAGTTGACGTCAGCTATTAATAAAAATGTTAGTTATTCCTTTCTGAAAGCATTTTAGTGAAAGTAACATTGCACGATGCATTGCATTGAATTGGAGATAAGGTCAGACAAATAGAGAAGCTTCCGAAGCTGCAGATGTTATTTGTGGCACAGAAACGGGCGGTTACATCAATATATGTTGTAGTCTTCGATTTGTGACAATAACCGCTCAATGAATATTTTATTTAAACTCTATCGTTGTTAATAGTATCATCTTATTCCCAATACTCAGCAGTTTTCACTCACAAGGAAAGTACATGGGCTCGAACAAACACACCTGTATGAATGTTTGGATACAAGATCTCTACGTACACCTCAATGTGCTGGTGGGTGTCGTTTTTCTGCAAAGCTCTGCAACCATGCTCTAGATAGCACTGTATATGCAACTGTAGACGCCACACGTAATGCAGATATCGTAACTATAACTTACGTAATAATCGTCGTATATGTTCTCTAGCGTATTGGCATCAAAAGCCGTGATGATAGTTACAACTCGGAAGACTGTTGGTATTCACTGCCACTGCTTCCATCGCCTCTTCCCGCACTTACCGTAGCACTACCGCTAGCAATGAGTTCTTTGTCATTATCTTCGTAACTTCATCTCAACTAATCGCAATACATTAGCAGGATTGATTAGCAATCGCCGCCCATCTGACGCTTCACCACACAAATAACGTCACAAAACGCAACTTCGGAGGCACACTGCACCGTCCCTACTGGCGAACCGACAGGTCAAAGTGCAATGCGGCATGGCACACGCAGAGGCCTCTAATGGACGACTGCCGAGTTTTGCAGATGCGGGAGTATCACTAGTACAATAAGGGATCTTTACATTATCTCTCATACGATTTTGGTGTGTATGTGTTTGTTCGAGCCCATGTACTTTCCTTGTCAGTTAACACTGGACATAAATCGCATTTGCATTTGGGGCATACCGCCATGATTCTCACAAAAAGCCGTTCAGTATTCTCATGTCGCCACAAGAGTTTAGAATCTTAGCAGTAATCCTCTAACTTTCATGTACAGACTAAAAGTTTCCTGACGACGCTTTCCATTCTGTCGAGGAGGGACGCCTGTAAAAATTAAAATAAAATCAACTAATTCTCGTATTATGTGGTGACTGCGTTTACTCAGACCTAGGCAAATCGTGTGCTTACGATTTCTACAACATTCGTTTTGTTATTGTTACTCTTAGTTTGCTACATTATCTTATTCGTTTCAATGCAGGGTGCAACTTTCTCATGAAGACGATCGTATAGGATCCGAATGAAGTATTATGGTATGGTCTGCCATGCAATTTTCATCTGCTGCCACAGTCGGACCAGATCTCGTGCATGTCGTGTTGACCACGCCAAGATGACGTTTCATCCGGTCCCAGACATGCATAATGGGGGACAGATCTGGGGATAATGATGGGCAGGGTAGTTGACGTACACCTAGAAGAGCGTGACGGGTTATACGGGACATGCACTGTCCTGTTCGAAAAGCACATCGCCTTGTTGGTGCGTGAACGGTGGCAAGACGAGTTGAATGATGATTCCAGTGTACAGCGTACTGTTCAATTTCCACAACGAACACCAGAGGAGAACGACCAGTGTAGGATGTGGCTCCACACACACCATGACAGGTGTCGGCTCAGTTTGCCTTTCCCGCATACTCCACTTGCACTCCACTTGCACTCCACTTGCACTCCACTTGCACTCCTCTTGCACTCCACTTGCACTCCACTTGCACTCCACTTGCACTCCACTGCACGACACCATGTATGCGTAGGACCATCACTGGCACCGAGGCGGAAACGACTCTCATCACTGAAGGCGGTACGTCTCCATCGCCTACCATGACACCATTGGAGGCGGTCTGACGATGTTGGGGCGTGAGTGGAGGACACTACCTGTATACGCGATCGTGCATCACTGTGAGGGGAGCGTTATTCTACACTCGCCATTCTCCTCTAGTGATCGTCTAGAGAACATTGAACAGTGCACGGGACACTGAAACCATCATTTAACTCGTCTTGCTACCACTCAGGCACCAACAAGATAATATGATTTTCTAAAAAGTCAGAGCAGGTCCGTACCACCCAAGTGCTCTTCAAGGTGTACGTCAGATCTCTCCCCCATTGAGCATGTTTGGACCCGCATGAAACGTCATGTCGGGCGATCTGCATGAGCGGCTCGAAATCTGGCCAAACTGAGGCACCAGGTGGAAATTGCATGGCATGCCATTTCACCTTCCACATTAGGAACCTTTTCGTTCGTTTCCATGAAATAATAACAGCTTGCATTGCTGCAAAACTGTACTAAGCCAACATTGGGGACGCTCTGGTGACTGTAGTCATGTGTGCACAGCTCTGCCTGAGTTTTCGTGTGTTGTATAAAACCTCAAGAATGTGCCAATAAAGTTACCCTCTGCTGGGTCGACGAATTCATGGTGGTGTTTTTTTTTTCTTTTTCCAGGAGTGTATTAGGCATTTTGTCTAGTTGTTGTTGTTTTGGTCTTCAGTCCACAGACTGGTTTGCATCACGGTTTTGGAACATATCCTGTATTCAAATATTACGAATTTTCTCGAACGGAACGATCTATTGACCCAAGGCCAACACGGATTAAGAAAATATCGTTCATGCGAAACACAAGTAGCTCTTTATTAACACGAAGTGATGGGTGCTATCGACAAAATTTCGCAAATCGATTCCGTATTTTTTGATTTCCAGAAAGCTTTTGACACCGTACCTCACAAACGGCTTTTAATCAAATTGCGTGGTAATGGTATATCGCCCCAAATTTGCGATTGGATAGGGGAGTTCTTGTCAGAGAGTACACAGTTCGTAGTAATCGATGGTAAGGCATTGACTAAAACAGAGGTGATATCGGGCGTTCCACGGGGTAGTGTTATTGGTCCTCTGCTGTTCCTTATTTACATAAACGATTTAGGGGAAAATCTAAGTAGCTCTATTAGGTTGTTTGCAGATGACGCAATCATTTATCGTCTAGTAAAATCATCTGAACATCAAAACCAACTGCAGAACGATTTGAATAAGATATCTGTATGGTGTAAAAATTGGCAATTGGCCCTAATTAATGAGAAGTGTGAAGTAGTCCACATGAGTACGAAAAGAAATCCGTTAAACATTTTTTACAAGATAAATCAATCAAAAGTGAAGGACGTAAACTCCACAATATACCTAGGAATTACTATTAATTCAGACTTAAATTGGAAATAACACGTAGATAATATCGTGGGAAAGGCGAACCAGAGACTGCGTATTATTGGCAGAACCCTTACAACATGCAAACAAAAGAAACTGCATACACTACGCTTGTCTGTCCATTTTTGGAGTATTGCAGCCCAGTGTGGGATCCTTATCAGGTGGGTTTGAAGGAGGACATCAAAAGAGTCCAAAGAAGGGCAGCTCGTTTTGTATTGTCACGATACAGGGGAGACAGCGTTACAGAAATGATAGAGGATCTAGGGTGAGAATCATTACAACAACGGCGCTTATCGCTGCGGCGTGGGCTACTTGCGAAACTCCAATCGTCAACATTCTCCTCCGAATTCGAAAATATATTGTTCACTCCCACTTTCATAGGTAGAAATGATCATCAGAATAAAATACGAGAAATCAGAGCTCGAACAGAGATATTCAGGTATTCTTTCTTCCCGCGCGCTATTAGAGAATGGAATGGGAGATAAATAGTATAAAGCTGGTTCGATGAACCCTCTGCCAGGCACCTAAATGTGATTTGCAGAATATCCCATGTAGATGTAGATGTAAATGCAGTTCTCCACGTTACCCTGTCCTTTGCAATCCTTTTCATCTAATAGTAATACGAACGCAACATACATCAAATTGAATCTGCTTCCTGTTTTCATCTCTCGGCCTTCCTCTATGATTTTTACCCCACACACTTCCTTCTAATGCTAAATTGACGATTCTTTGGTATCGCAGAATGTGTCCCACCAACCTGGCCCCTCATACCAGCAAAACTCTGCACGGAGAGTCACATAGATAACACGAAAACCATTCTGGAACACAGTGTACAACGTGTACGTATTCCCTAACTCAGCACAACGCTTGTGTTAGGAGTACTCTTGGCAGACAGCACACAGGCCTAACCCAATATGTGCCCCTCTCTTGCGCTGAGCTTACTGCCCTGGTTCGGCCTGTTCAGAGCTCCCTGGATTTTTTGTCGGCGCCTGTCCTCTCAATCCGACCCACCAGACGGTCTTCCGACCACAACAGCGCACCGTCCAGAGGAACGGAATTCGACAGCCGTCGTGCCCCTTCCCCCCCCACCCGACCACACGTTGCGGTATTCGCCGCAACGCATCTCCGGCCCAACGCAATGTATGCGCATATTTTAAACCGCGCGGAATGCAATTAAGCACCAGATCGGCCTTCGGCGGATTCCGTCGATCCGGAAGCCTCCCGCCGCAAAAGCTGGTTGGCTTTACGGCTTCCCCCTATTACAACGGATCCCAGGTTCCAGACCTCTGCTAAAGGAACCGTGTTCTGATGGCGGACAATAACGTTTGTGCCATGTCAACTACATATACTTCTACAAACATACTCCGCAATCCACCTAAAGGTGAGTGGCGGAGGGTACACTGTACCACTACTAGGCATTTCCTTTCCTGTGCATTTTTAACTTTTCACGGCGTGAGGAGTAATCCAATACATTTCGGGCGTGCAGCCATGCAAATTCTATGTCTTCTACTAATATTTCTGCCGCGTATCGTCCGGCCATCTTCAGAGTGAGTCCCACGACTGCCGACAAGTTGCCAGGCGCGGCCTTATACACACCATCGCGGCGCGGCGTCACTGCGCATGCGGGTCTCAGATGCTGGTCGGCGGCAAAGAGGTACATTTGGCACGAGCGCCCCCGTGGCGCAAGAAATCAGGAGTTCGATTCTCTTATCGATATGTGTTCTGTGGTGGCAACACCTTGTCGACATCTATGTAATTTTATTACATTAAGTGCAGGATTCCACGCCTTGTCCAAATTAAAACCATTATCTCTGTTTATTAAATTATCTGATATTCTAATTTCTCTTGCTTCTTTAAAAATTGCGTCCCAAAATGAAGATATAGGTGTTAAAATCTTCACATCACTGTAATTAATTGAGTGCCCTTTATCTAAACAATGTTCTGCTACAGCTGACTTGTCTGGCTATAATAAACGAGTGTATCTTCGATGTTCGACACATCTGCGGGTTGTCTGTCCTATATATGAACATTCGCAATTTCCACATGGTATCTGATACACACCAGACTTTCTAAGCAACAGATCATCTTTCACAGATCCGACTAATGCTGCGATCTTCATAGGTGGCCGGAAGATTACATTAACTTCATGTTTTTGGAGAATTCTACGCGACTGTACCAAGTAACGTACTACCGATACTGTATTCGCACATTATGGGATTGTTTTTCTTACTCGTGTGCGTCACCTTACATTTTTGTACATTGAGACCTAGCTGGCATTCTTTGCACCAACAGAGATTTTGTCCAAGTCATCCTGTATGCTACTGCAGTCAACTGAAGACGACACCATCCAATACACCACAGCATCATCAGCAAACAGCCGCAAATTACAAGTTACTCTGTCCATCATATCATTTATATAGATAGAAAATAACAGCTGTCCTATTACACTCCACTGGATCACGCCTGACGATACACTCGTCTCTGATGAACACTCGCCGTCGAGAACAACATACTGCGTACTATTACTTAAGAAGTCTTCCAGCCAGTCACAAATCTGTAAACCTATTCCATATGCTCGTATCTTCGTTAACAGTCTGCAGTGTGGCACCGCATCAAACGCCTTTTTGAAATCGATAAAAACACAATCCGCCTGTTGCCCTTCATCCATGGCTCGCAAGATGTCATGTTAGGAAAGGGCAAGATGAGTTTCACATGAACGATGTTTCCTAAGCCCGTGCTGATTCATAGAAAGACGTTTTTCCGTTTCAAGGAAATTTACTATATTTACTTAAATGGGATGACCCAGTTCGTGATGCCACATCAGTGTACATAATACACCAAACAAGTAACCCCACCCGAGTGTATGAAGTGTTGACTAGAAGAAATGCCCGGATTATAGAAAGAATTTCCAACACAGTTTTACAGCAATACGTATGAAGTGAATTTCTCTACCGCCTTTGCAAACCTATCTAGTCGCTACCAAGTTTGTTTGTGTGGTCAACTTCAGCATGAAATAAAGAAATATCAATATATTAATAAGGACAGTTTACAACTCACCGCAAAGACGTGACGAGCTGCGACAGGCACATAAAAAGGACACACACACACACACACACACACACACACACACACACACACACATTCAAGCAATCACCACAGTCACACAACCGTTATTGCGTGCAGGTTCTATTTTCTGAAGAAGTCCATGGCCGATAGCTGAAGTGTTGTATGTGTGTCTCTGATGTGCCTGTCTCAGCTCGTCGTTTATTAAATAAAGAAATATTTGAGTTTTGAATTGAAACAGGCGTTTTATTCGTGATTTCTTTTTATTTCCTCAATACGCATTTCGCCCTTTATTTCAGAACATCACGAGTGGATTGTATGCCTGGATATTACATTTTTGCTTCAATAGTTTATGAACTGTTCACATTGTTTTAATTGAAATAACTTAATCATGTTTTATAGTCTCGCGATTTTCATAATGTTCTTCACACCGTGTCGCTGGTTGAATTCACACAGAATATGTGTATTTGCTTCTTCATTTTACCACTTTTTCAATGTTAATTTTTTCACGGGCTTGAAGATGTATCTCGTTCAGCAGTTGGTTTGTAGACATGAGTTGCCAACTTAAGTAAGAATGTTCGTATGTGTATGGGGCACCTATGTGATGTGTATACGAAAGAGAAGACGTTTTTCGTTGTTTTTATTTTCTTCTTGTTTTTAATCTCAGGCATCATTAGCAATTAATGTTTTGTTTTAGATATTTTGTGGAGTGGTGTTGATGGGAAAGTGAAGGGTGTGGGCGTTTTCATATTTCATCTACTAATATGAGCAGCGAGTAGTTCAATAGAATTTTTCCCTCGTGTTTTGGTTTTTTGCATGTGGTAATGTTTTTGTAGCATTAAAGGGTACTATCAGTTGTGTATTCTCAAAAATGTCAAATGTTTGTATAGCTTATGGGACTGAACTACGGGATCATCAGTACCTAAACTTACAAACTACTTATGAACTAGCTAACACTAAGGACGGCACAAATATCCATGCCCGAAGGAGGGATTTGAACCCCTGACCGTAGTGGCCGTGCAGACTGTGACTGGCGCGCCGCAGTCACCTCGGCCACCGCGGCCGGCTTGTGTAATCCAATTATTTTCATTTCTTCTTCTCTGGTTCTTGGCTTAATGTAGTGTGTTCTTAAGTCTTCAGCAAATGTGAAAATAATTAGAATATTGAACAATAGAAAACTGATATGGTAGGGAGTGGGGGAGTGGAATGCAGGAGGCTATTCAAACTTAATTCAAGCTAAAATCAACCATTCACAATGACTTGATTAAGTAACGTAAAATTGAAAAACAGTAAATAGTGGCTTAATACACAAGGCAAACTCTGCGCCAGAAGGGCGAAATTCAAAACAACATGAACAGGACTGAACAAACAAGAAAGCTACGGCGGAAGGGCGATACCTAAATAAACAATATAATAGAATATGTGCCGGAAGGGCAAATTTAAAATAAAAACTTGAATACTTAATACACAGTTCAAGTAACAATCACTTTATTATGTAATGTAAAAGAAACACTAGTAAATAGTGGCTTAATACACTCTGCTAGAAATAACCTACGACAGAAGGACGATATTAAAAAAAAATGTCCAAATGTTTGTGTAGCTTATGGGACTTAACTAAGAGGTCATCAGTCCCTATACTTACAAACTACTTACGAACTAGCTAATACTAAGGACGGCACAAACATCCATGCCCGAGGGGGGATTCGAACTTCCGACCGTAGTGGCCTTGCAGACCGTGACTGGAGCGCCACAGTCCCCTCGGCCACCGCGGCCGGCAAGGACGATATTCACCAATGACATGAACAGGGCTGAATAAACAGGGAAGCTACGCCGGAAGGGCGGATTTAAATAACAATAGAATGTGTGCCAGAAGGGTGAATTTAAATAAACAACAAGAGTTCGTAAGGCAAGATACAACAATCACCAACTTTTGCTACTTAAAGGCAAGGTTTCACAACAACATAGGTGCACTCATTACGAATACCAGTTACACACCACCCAAGGTGGCAATACAAGGCAAATGATGCTAGGCCAAATACTTAGCAGTGTGACACACGCAACTTACACAGGCTGCCTAGAACAGATAAGACAGAATAACAATTCGCGATATCAATTCACTGCACTGCCAGATTAAGATGGCACCAATGTACTCCAAAGGAAGCAAGGCAAGAGGCACCGAAATGGACAGGAAGGGAACGCCTATATTCGTAGGACGGCACACCTATGAGCGGAAATGGGCACAAGCCAGAATTCCCCAGTGGCACTCAGCGGTGGCACTCAATTGTTAAATCTTAAAGAGGGGACTGAGGCGCTCCAGTCACGGTCTGCACGGCCACTACGGTCGGGGATTCGAATCCCCCCTCGGACATGGGTATTTGTGCCGTCCTTAGTCTAAGTTAGTTCTTAAGAACTAGTTTGTAAGTTTAGGGACTGATGACCCGTAGTTATGTCCCATAAGCTGTACAAACATTTGAACATTTTCTTAAAGAGGAATGAGTTTCGTACTAGAAGAGTGCACAACCAACAGGTCGCACTCACTAATACATACGCACTACCAGAGCGCAGAATTTCATGGATTAAACCCAACATAAAACATAAGGATGCAGACATGAAGGGCAGGCACTCTCGGGGCCGAGTACAGGCCTTCAAACAAATCACGACACGTTTAACACACGGTAGGCGACCATACCAGGTCTCTCCAAGAAGAAGACAACATATCACACCCGGATAAGCAAAGGGCGAAAGGAGGAGAAGGCACACACAGATCTTCAAAAAACCTCCTGGAAAGAGTGCTTAGCACATCCAGACGCTGCAGGCGCAGGCAGATATGTGAGCGTCCGATTCAGCACACCAGGGTGAATCGGTTTATCCACAACATCGGGTAGCGAAGGTTGCCATCGATGCTGTTAGCACAGTCGGCGGCGGCGGCAGGATATCACACAACAGTACTCGAGTAATTAACATGTCGGACGACGCATCTCCTCCCGGGTGTAGGGGGACAACTCCAGCGTGGCCCAACGGTCCTCGTAGAACCACTAGCTACGTAAACAGGCCACGACAGGCCACGGTCATGCGGCCGCGCCGACACTGCTCACTCCCCTGCAGACTGCGGACGATGGAACCCGGAAAACCGACTGACTGCTCGCCGCTCAGCGCGGCAGCTATAGGCCACTTCAAAGAGGGAGCGCTGCAGCGCGCAAAGAGAGGTCACTAACCCGCGTATGAGGCGCCATCGCCGGCAGGCACAGGAAGGCCAGTCGATAGCTAACATGAGCAAACAAAAGAAGATGGAAAGCACGAAACAGACCAAACAGGAGCCTGCACGGCTCAAAAACGACTTCGAATAATCGTTGGCATGTCACATCATGAGCAGGTGTTTCGCAAATGTAAACATCAATTCAATTTTGCAACTGTAGAACGCTATAATAGTGAATTAATAGGAGAGTAATTTTTGTATGGAGTGATCTTTTACATCAAAATGATTGTTAGAATAATAAAGGGACGAAGTGACCGCTAGGGGGGGGGGGGGGTGAAGCACATTGATCCACGGGGCACAACCAGTCATAAAAGGTGGTAACAATATGAAAACTGTGTATTTTTCAAATACAAACAATCTTCATATAAAACTTCACTTGAGCTTTGTTTGAAATATGTACTGTTGGGGAACATTGAACTACGCTCTCACGAGGCACGATGAGTCGTGTTTCATAGTGCCCCAACTGATACACCAGAGAAAATTTGTTGCAACCCACAAAAAATTCACAATAACCAGGCAAATCGGAATATTCATAAACAAGAAGCTGATGAAGAAAATAGTATCGTTATGAACAGAACAATCAAAATTTGGATGAGTCGGATGAATCTGTACACAACTTTAAACAATTGGATAAATTATCAGAAACGGACGATTTCATTTTCACCAAATTTTAACTAAGAAAAAATGCCAGTTTACTATGTGGTGAAAATTTTGAAACCAAAGGATGACTCTAGAGACTATCAAGTATTATTTTTGAGGAAAGGTAAAGGATGAAGCATTTGTTCCAGCTTGCAGATCCAATTAATGATAGTGTGATAAAGAGAAAAAAAGACATTTGAAATTTGGAATTAGCTTCCAGTCCACTGAGGTTCGGTAATTTCAAAAGAATACATACGACTTATTGCTGTATAAGTGGAACATTAATTTAAAAATACGTACAAAATTTACTTTGTATGCTAAACATGTTCTTCTAAAAAAAACTATTTAAAGTGGTTCATTGCATCCCGCATGTGGGGCACTATTAACCATTTACCAATTTTTCTTCAAAGACATGTGGCTTGAAACCAATTACTCATGGACCAGTCATCTAACGTTATTTGTTACGTGAATGATTGAAGGGTAAAAACTGAAAATCACAAATCTGTAATGAAATTATTTGATGAGTAACACAGAAAAATAATTTTTGTGGTTCAGTGTGCCCCACTCTCCCCTACCTCATATCAAACTCTTAGGTAGTGTTTCAACCACATTTTTCGTAATTATATCCATAATTTTACGTATTTATCGTTCTTTGGAACCAATCTTCTGGTGTTCTTATAAACGTCTTTCTAAAATGCGATACTACGCAATATTTGAAGACCATTTGCAGAAACGTGACTGCCCAAACAATATATCACCGTTTGTGCATTTTAAGGCAGCTAGAATAGCATAGTGTCGATTGACGTCACAAACATTAGATGACTCAAATGAGTCACTTAAAATCCTGTTTCGTGAGAGCACATCACGTATTCTGTCAGTTAAGGATCACAAATTATATTTTCCCGAGTAAGGAGGCATAAAAGCTGGTTTTTCCCTCGTTCTAATTAGGGATGGGAAAAACCGACCCGTTAAAACCGATACCGGTATTTTAGTTTTGAATAAACGTTTTTTCGGTAATTATTTGGTGTCGGTTATAACCGGTTTTTTTAGTTATTGCCAAGAACCCGGTGAAAAAACCGGTACGACTACTTCCTGTGCAGTGATTCAAAATGTGTGTGTTTTTTTTTTAAATAATAATCTGATGAAAACTGACTAAACGTGCTGAAAGCGGCCATTTTAATAAATGAGTTTTCTTGACTGCTTTTACGATTGGATATTAAAGAACAGAGTGTTGTTAGCTCCTCAACACGTTGGTTAAAACGTTAAATGTATTTTATTGCTATGCTAACAAGTTTTATTAATGTGATTGCTTGAAAGTGAGGGGCTCTTTTAATAACCAATATGGGTTTAGGTAACATTAATCATGTGGTGCCTCGCGAGGTAGCCGTGTGGTCTGAGGCTCCATGTCACGGACTGCGCGGCTGCTCCAGTCGTAGGTTCGAATCCTCCCTCCTCACTCGGCCATGGGTGTGTATGTTGTCCTCAGCGTAAGTTAGTTTAAGTTAGATTAAGTAGTTTGTAAGTCTAGCGACCGATGACCTAAGCAGTTAGGTCTCATAAGAACTTACACTCATTTGAATATTCTTTGGGCATGTTGTGTACAGCTTTTATAGTTGAATTTGCGTAAATTTACACTGACAACAATCATAGTGTTAGTCGGAACTGTGAATTTATTTTTCAAAATACTTCTGCAGCACTGATTGAAGTTCATTTACTGACTGTAACTTATATAACTAGCTATTCATATGCGGTGGCTCACAAGTCCAACATAAGGAGTGGTTGGCTCAGTTTTCGCAACTGCCGGATGGAAATACTAGGCCAGGAAATCTGTATGCTTCGTATATCGTCTTCTACGGACTCCTGGTTAGGCTTACACACACTCAAGAAGGCGTAATATTGGGAGAGTATCTTGTAAAATATGAAAAGACTAGTGATTTGTCGTATAACGTAAATTTACCTAAATTTTAACTAAACTTTCTAAGTTTCGTTTTCGGCCGAAACTGGAAGAACCGAAAGGTTTCTGTTTCGGCTGCCAATTAAGTTTCGGTCGATCTTTGCTGGAATTAAAAACAATAAAAAACCGAAAACCGGTTATTTAAAAAACCGGTTATCTTCAGCAGTTTTTACAGTGCAGTTAAACTGGTGACGAAAAGAACCGGTATAACCGAAAACCGGTTTTCAGCGATAACCGCCATCCCTTGTTCTAATTGGGATTCGTACGGGAAATTCTTAGAAGCGGCACGAAGTACTGTCCGATACGCACCATTATGATGGCTTGCGGGGTACGTATGAAGATGCAGGTACTGGTGGAACTTTAATATAGGCTTCGTTTTTTTTCCAAGTCAAACGATTTCAGTGCTTGATTAAAAATTTACATATTAGTAGGAGTTGTATATAGGTTTAGTCATAAAGAGTGGGCGAAACGCTGAGCGCAGGTTCTGAGGTAAATTAAATTTTTAATTATTGTAGGAAAATTAATTTTTAGAACCTTGTCGTTCCAGGAAGTTGGTAGACAGTGTCGCATGTGCGATATTGAGAGCAGGGATTACTGTGTGCATTCCGCGCGCAGCTTAAATATAGGAGACTGCGAGCACTCTATTTCACAGCGGAGTGCACGCGCATTCGGGCCATGGAGCGCGGCGGTGTTTGATGGCCACTTGCCTTGTTTGTTTCCGCAGCGGCGTGCGTGGGCGGGCTTAAGCTGCTGCGGCTGCAGGTGCCGCAGTACAAGCTGCGGGGCGACCAGGCGCTGCTGCAGTGCCTCTACGACCTGGAGGACGACCTGCTCTACTCCGTCAAGTGGTACAAGGACGACGAGGAGTTCTACCGGTTCGTGCCGCGGGCGCGCCCGCCGCAGCACAGCTACAGGATCGACGGCGTCAGGGTGGACGTGAGTACCGCACAACTACATCTACATCCATACCGCGCAAGCCACCCGACGGTGTGTAGCGGAGGGTACCTTGAGTACCACCATCGGTTTTACCTCCTATTCCAGTCACGTATTGTTCGCGGAAAGAAGGATTGTCGGTATGCCTCTGTGTGGGCTCTAATCTCCCTGATTTATCCTCATGATCTCTTCGCGATGCAGGGTGTGTCACTACGTGTGTTTGCCTCTGTAACTTATAAAATAATAGGTGACGGGAAATTTTAATGCGCTAGGTCAACACAAGAAATGTTACACTTTCTGCGGAGCTATGAACATAGTTTATTGTATCATTTTCCAAAGAGTCACACCACAAAGATATAATTTTTTAAATCGAACAATACTTTTTTTCTATAATGCATTGGATTCGTTGAAACCAGCTACGTCCAAATCAATTTAATCTACATTCCTATCACTGTTAGTTTTGGAGCTACAACTCTTCAAAGTTTAGGGGGCGGAGGCTACGACAGCTTAGCTGACTGGCTGATAGTCATGAGACAGTGGGCCGTGCCCCAGGGGATAGCCTCTCACTCGGCCAGTCAGCTACGCTATCGCAGCCTCCGCCCCCGAAACTTTGAAGGGTTGTAGCTCCCAAACTAACAGTTTTTGGAATGTAGTTTAAATTGATTTGGACGCAGCTGGTTTAGACGAATCCAATACACGATAGAAAAAAAAACTATTGTTCCATTTAAAAAATTATATCTTTGTGCTGTAACTCTTTGGAAAATGATTCAATAACCTATGTTCATAGCTCCGCAGAAAGTGTAACAAATCTTGTGTTGACCTACCGCATTAAAATTTCCCGTCACCTATTATTTTATAAGTTACAGAGGCAAACACACTTAGTGAAAAGCCCTGTATATCCGTAGGAGGGAGAAATATACTGCTAGACCCCTCAGTACAGGTATGGTCTCGATACTTCGACAAAATCCCGTATCGAGCGACAAAGCGTCTCTCATGCACAGTGTTCCACTTCATCTCTAACGGAGAGCGCGTATAAAACGCTTGTACGACCACGTCTTGAATATTGGGGCCCGCAGAAGATCAGTTTAAAGGAAGATATAGAAGCAGTTCAGAGGCGAGCAGCTAGGTTTGTTACAGGTAGATTCGACCACTGCGCGAATGTCACGGAATTGCTCCGGCAACTAAGTTGGGGAACGCTGGAGGAAAGACGACGTTCTTTTCGTGAATTTCTGTTGAGGAAATTTAGAGGGCCGGAATTTGAAGGTGAGTGTAGTACGATCTTGCTGCCACGTACTTACATTTCGCGTAGTGATCACAAAGACAAGATAAGAGAAATTAGGGCTCGTACGGAGGCATATAGGCATTCTTTTTTTCCTCGTTCTATTAGGGAGTGTAATAGGAACGTAAATGCCTAGTAGTGGTACAGTGTACCCTCCGCCACGCACCTTACGGTGGATTGCGGAGTACGTATGTAGATGTAGAGTTTATCGATCATATCCATAACGATTTCACGTTTACCAAATGATCCTATAAAACACCGCGCCGCTCTCCGTTAGATCTTCTCTACTTCCTCTAGCAACCCCACCTGGTACGGATCCCACACCGGTGAGCAGTATTCTAGCAGTGGGCGAACAAGTGTATTGTAATATACTTCCTTTGGATTTCGGACTGCATTTCCTTAGGATCCTTCCAATAAATCGAAGTATGGGATCTGCTTTACCGGCGATTGATTTTATATGGTCGTTCCATTTTAAATCACTGCTGATGCCTACTCCCAGTTAATTTATATTCATAGTTAGTAATGAAATGAAAAGTACGTGGACAGAAGTTGTCTGCTACTTTCTGGGCTATCTCGCATGTTTTTGAAGACTTCAGTTCCTATAATCTTGAACATAGCTGCTATTGTCAGCGACCGTTACAAAGTCAAAGGATAAAAATGCAGCCCTCGGTGACAAAAATAAAATTCTTTAACATGGGTTAGGCAATAACTATGATTGGGTTCATACAAAATTAGAAATTAAAACAAGTCACATAATAAAAGATACAACTCGTCTGTTAAATTTATGTTACAAAATTTAAAAAGCCTCCGTGCAGGCGTGCAGCGCATAGTGGCTACCTCTTTCTAATTTCTTTCCCTTTTTTTTAAATTCTGTGACGTAAGCTTTACAGATGGTTGTAACTTTTATTATGTGACTTGTTTTAATTTCTGATGAAGGCAATCATAGTAATTGCCGAAACCAGGTTAAAAAATTTTATTTTTGCGACCGAGGGTTGCACTTTTATCCTTTGACTTCAGTTCCTTCCGAACCTATTTAATGCCCGTGAGAAAAGACATTTCATGTAATGAAAAATCAGCTTAGGAAGTACGTCCATCGATGATCGTCTGATCCTGCAAACTAGTACCTTTAAATACCTAGGTGTCACACTTGACCGCACCATTTCCTCGTAACCTCTCTTTCAAACAGTCCGTCACAAAGCCCTCTTTCGCTTTAAAATGCTTAAGCTCCTCTCCGGCCGGAAATGGGGACTTAATCTCTCCACCATGCTATATACCTGCCGATAAGTCTTATTAATATTATATTCAATCTTCTCATTCCATGATCCTTAGAGGGAGAGGGCGGGCTGTTTGAGAGCTATAACTGCTCTATTCACCCATAATGGTTTACGTGTATTTATTTAACACCGCAAAGAATTTTTTGAAGAGCAACCACAACTAAAATATTTATACATAATTAGGACACTTTCACACAGTTAAAATTAGGTGTTGAAATTGTATTTAATGGTGAGGTCGTACCTAAGCACCTTTCCTCTTTTATAAGTTTGACGAAGAGAAAGGGAAGGTGCTTGCGGTAGGACCTCACCATTAATCGCCGTTAGCCACCACAAAAAATTATATGGACAACTTTTAAAAAGCACTTTAAGATGCAACTTGAAGTTGTGAAACCGGTAGTGCGGGTCTCCACAACTCCAATAAAAAAACAGCTCAAGTGTACCAAGTTCTTTCATTCAATTACAACTTTAACACCTAATTTTAACTGTGTGAAAGTGTGTTAATTATGTATTATTTAACATCATAAATTAATTTGGATATGGGTACATTTTACATATTTCGTAAGTATCACTGTAAATTACATATGTATTTACAGATGATTATAGAAGCTGCAAAAGTGTTTGAGTGATTGTCTGTGATAAGATTGTTTAAAACTACTGTTCATTGCAGTGTCAGGTTGCTACACTATTTGGTTTTCTTTGTTTTTCTAGTGTGTAGATGATTCATGTTCCCGAGCTCTCTCGTCGAGATTTGCTGATGTGTCTTCATTTTCCGTGAGTGGTGCCATTGTCAGGGCTATGTCAGGGTTTGGTGGATATATTTATGTTTGGGGTAGCGTGGTGTCTGTATCCGAGTTGTTAAGAGGTGCTCCAAATCTGGGCGGGTTTCTAGTATTCGTATTCCGTATCTGTCCCTTAGAGCTGCCAGTGTGTGTTTGCAGTACCGTTGTTCTGGCTGTGTTCGCTAGGTGTTGTGTTGTGTACCTTGAGAAATTTTCTCATTCATCTCCTTTCTGTGGAGTACATGTTGGTGGCAATTGTTTCACATATACATCCCAGATCAGGGTCTCCATATTCGAGAACTGGCCTATTAAATCGGTCCCGTCATATGTAGTTTCCACCCAGATTTGGTCTCCACTTCCCCAAACCCTCCAGAACCTTGAGCACCGTGTCCTCTGCCTTGCTTACCGTATCCACCTCCCCACGCAGATCCTATATGACCTCATCCCTTTCCCACATCTACTTAAATTCCTGGAGCACATCAGCATCCTCCGTATTTCCACGCCTTTACCAAGTCATCCCTTCCTCCCTCCACCTCCACACTTTCCACATCCTTTCCGAGGGTACTTCAGTCAGCTCCCCTTCCGGATGACACCCTCCGTGCCGACATCTATACTTTCAAGTAACCTGAATCATTTCCGTATATGAGCGTCGTCGTCGTCGTCTCTCTCTCTCTCTCTCTCTCTCTCTCTCTCTCTCTCTCTCTCTCCTAATCCCTTCCTCGCTCTCCCACCCTCACTTGGTTGTCCCCTCTTCTCTAGGCATCCTTACACCCTTCCTCCCCACCTCCCCTCCCTCATTCCCTTCCCCTCCCTTTCCCACCCCTCTGGGCCACCTCCAACCCTGCTGGGTTTCAGTGCCTTTTTAAAAGTGCTCCGTTTAGTGATGTGTCAGTGTACAGTTACATTCATGAGAGTTTAAGACTTTAGTAACCACTGAAGAGGCAAAACAATGTTGTCATATGCTTTTATCTGTGTCTTGGAGCTCGTTGCAGTTATCTGTCAATCTTCGGTGTGATTTTAGCCATTGTGGCAGTTGTTATTCAACGTTTCTGCCTTTGTGTGTACTGCCTATTGATGGAATGGGGGACTGATGACCTTCGCAGTTTTGTCTCTCCTAAAACAACCAATCAACTAGCAGTTATTAATATTGAATATGTGTCTCTTTAACGTCTCCTCTTTTAGTGTATTCATACGCTGTTTTATCACCATTGTACTTTAAATTTAATATCTATTGTCTCCTGTTTTTATGTATTTTACTTCTTGTCCATTAAGCGTGTCTTTCTGGCTGAAGAGCTGCGTAGTAGGCCACTGCCAGCCTGCCCATCCCAGCATAAAATACCAATAAAGAAAAAAAATCATCAGGGAATTTAATGATCGTAATTTCAGTACTAATGTGATCTGAACTGTTTATAAAGTCATAACAAAGTGTAGCGCCATAATCTGTTGACACGAAATTTTCCATCTGCTTAAGCACCTTAGAGACACCTCTCGAAGGGCAAGTGAGAACAGTCTTTACTGTACAAGAATCATAATCTATAGATGCAGCAGGGGAACAAAATAATACCAGACGATGATCTGCAAGTTTATCTTTACAGTCGTCTGGATTATATTCCCATGAACTTTCAGTTTAGTGTTTTTGCAAAGCAGTTCTTCATGGACCTTAAGTTCATAAAAAATGAACAGAACGAAGCGCTTGTTATCATCTTGTTCCTCCTGAAAATAATTTTTAATTGCGTCCACAGCGTGTGCATTGATTCCATATGAGTATGCGATACGCTGTGTTAAATTTCGGAGATTTTTTTTCGATAGGAAACAATGTCTGTATCCTTTGAGCAATTTAAACTTTAAGAACACGCAGTCCAGAAAAGAACACATCATCATAGCGCATTACCTTTTTGCAAGTTGCTTTTCGTTGAGATAGTGTCAAATATAATTGTTTGTTGGCAAGTTTACAATAGTCTATGAGAGTTGAATAAATCGTCTTACGCTATTCATCCTCAGCTGCTTTCGCAGCATATTGATTTCGGCATTAGCTGTTCCTAATATATACTATAATCGTATAACTTCCAGTTTTTTAAAACAATTTAATGTTCGATTTAATGAAAGTACTGCCTGGTCCGGTACCTTCTATTCCGTATATTTTCCACGAAAAAAGCATCAGTGACAGACATTGCAACTTCTACGTCGCAGCTTCTCTTGTGAGAGTGGGATTGGGAAGTACCATAAACTATACTCCCACGGCTTAAGTCCTTGTGACTTTGTTTTGATTCCGAAGATGAAGGAACCATTTCGTGGCGTTCTCTTCAGAACTGCTCTAGAGGTTCCACAGGCAGTAGATCGCTCCATTCACACCATCAACAGAACAGGCTCTGCTAAGCCTTCCACATCGCTGGGAACTGGTTCTACACAATGCTGACTTCTTTGAATGACAGTAACAGGTGCAATCGTGTAACGCTTTTGTATCGGTTGTGAATAAATAGTTGCCACTATTTAGGTTGCAACCATCGTATAAAGGTAATTTTCCATCTTTATGAAATGGTATTAAACTTAAAAAGTCAATAATTGCAAATGACCAGGGAAATAATATCTAAGCAAACCTCAAGCATTGAATTATTTATACATCCATCAATATTTTTAAAATAATTTCAAATGATGAAAAAAAGGTGATAGTAAATTAAACTGAAACTCGTCTCAAGGCATAGCAGAACCTAGATATTTAATGCAGACTGGCTCGATCTCATATCGGGGCGCAAGCGTAAGTAGCACGTGGACCTGTGGCTCCAGCACTCGCCTACTAAAGCTAATAGTCCGTAGCTTGTGCGCTCCAGCACACACAGAACATGCTCTGTTGAACAGCTAAAGGGAAAATGAAACTAAAGTCTTTGACTCTGCTCAAAAAGCCATCCAATTATGTTTGTCATCCACGTCAGACAACGAGGACATCATGATGAACGACGCAAAACCAATATTGGTTTTGCGTGCCTGCCGATAATGCTACCACAAAGGTGGGCGGAGAATCGACAGCGGTGGCGGTAACAAGGGTCTTCTTGATATCGAGACGTTCATCCTTGAAATTCTATGAAATTTGAAGTTTTCTGTTTCCCATTCCAGTAAGTACGTCGGAGTTTTCTCAACATTTTGAAATATCATACTTAAAAAAATTTAAGGTCTTCAAATAATAGTGTTAACGTTGACACTTGCCTGACAATTTTCATCACTTGGAATACACTGCCTCGTTTGAATCAGTGGCGTAACTATGGGGGAGGGGATGAGCGGGATAGAACCCACCCCCAGAACCCTAAAAAACGAGAGAGAGAGAAGAAAGAAAGAAATTGTATAACAGCAAACTGGTAAGGGTAAAGATTGAAAATTCAAGGTGTTCTACCATAAGCTTTCATTGGATGGGAGTGAATTAATCTTCAACGGGATCTATCCCCCCCCCCCCCCCAAAGACAAGTCCTAGTTACGCCACTGGTTTGAATAATCATGTCTTGAGAACTACACAGTATAAAAGGCTGTAAACGGCGATGAGTTGTGCCTACTGTTACGTCTCATAAGGTAGCATTAAGAGTAAACCAACATATCCTTTATTTCGGCACTAGATTTTCTTGAAAGTAGTCTGATAGCCAGAGATTTCTTTACTGAGCTTGCTTATATTGCTCTTTTGTAGATAAATAAATTACGGGTATATTATAGGAATACCAATAGAGAGAAGTCTGATAATATATAGAACATAGAAAGTACATAGAAAGTGATACGTGTAGCACTTTATTTCACCGTAAATCAACTGATTTTCCTACATGAATATGGAGGCAATGAAATCTGTTTCCAAGTACTTGGCAAATCTGGAACTACTAAAGAGGTGTTTATACGGGAACTCTCACAAAATTATTTCTTCAATTATGTGTGGTACCGTGTGACTACAGATGTTTTATTGGCCCCGGGACTTCAAACGTTTGCAGTATGTGATGCTCAAATAAATTTAACGCTGGTAACTGTGAATTACTGGCGATTCTCGGGAAGTTAGTGGTTATATATGAACAGAACACAGCAAAAGGACGTATTGAAATTCCATT
This sequence comes from Locusta migratoria, assembly GCA_026315105.1. Classification (NCBI taxonomy): domain Eukaryota; kingdom Metazoa; phylum Arthropoda; class Insecta; order Orthoptera; family Acrididae; genus Locusta; species Locusta migratoria. Next base: position 883,204,580 of record CM048744.1, on the reverse strand, counting down.
TTCAAGGTTGCACTAAGGTTACGAAACCGAAGACCGATCTACATCTACATGGAATACTCTGCAAATCACATTTTCTTGCCTGGCAGAGGTTCATCGAACCACCATTATACTATTTATCTCCCATTCCATTCTCGAATTGCGCGCGGGAAAAAAGAACACCTTAATCTCTCCGTTCGGGCTCTGATTTCTCGTATTTTATTCTGTTGATCATTTCTACCTATGTAAATGGGATTCAAAAATATATTTTCGCATTCGGAGGAGAATGTTGGCGATTGGAGCTTCGTAAGTAGCCCACGCCGCAGCGATAAGCGCCGTTGTTGTAACGATTCCCATTCCAGATCCTGTATCGTTTCCGTAACGCTGTCTCCCCTGTATCGTGACAATACGAAAGGAGCTGCTCTTCTTTGAACTCTTTCGATGTCCTCCGTCAAACCCACCTGATAAGGATCCCACACTAGGCAGCAATACTCCAAATAAGGACAGACAACCGAGGTATAGTAGTTCTCTTGCATCTTTTAATCTTTTCTCTTGCCAATAAAACGCAGTCTCTGGTTCGCCTTTCCTACGACATTATTAACGTGTTCTTTCCATAAGTCTGTTGTAATAGTAATTCCTAGGTATTTTGTGGAGTTTACGGCATTCACTTTTGATCGATTTATCTTATAAAAAAAGTTAAACGGATTTCTTTTCGCACTCATGTGGACGACTTCACACTTCTCATTATTTAGAGTCAATTGCCAATTTTTACACCATACTGATACCTTATTGAGATCGTTCTGCAGTTGGTTTCGATCTTCAGATGATTTTACAAGACGGTTAATGACGGCGTCATCTGCAAACAACCTAAGATTGCTATTTAGATTTTCCCCTCAATCGTTTATGTAAATAAGGAACAGCAGAGGACCAATAACACTACCGTGTGGAACGCCCGATATCACCCCTGTTTTAGTCGATGCCTTACCATCGATTACTACGAAATGAGTTCTCTCTGACAAGAAATCCCCTATCGAATCACAAATTTGGGGCGATATACCGTAACCACGTAATTTGATTAAAACCCCTTTGTGAGTTACGGTGTCAAAAGCCTTTCGGAAATTCAGAAATACGGAATAGATTTGCTAACCCTTGTCTATAGCACCCATTACTTCGTGTGAATAAAGAACTAGTTGTGTTTCGCAAGAACGATATTTTCTAAATCCGAGATAATAGTATCGAGATTACATTTCAAAAATGTATAGCTATAGGACTTAACTGCAGTGGTCATCGGTCCCTAAACTTACAAACTGCTTAAAAGAACTTATTCTAATAACACACACGCATGCGCGAGAGAGGATTTGACCCTCCGACGGCGGACTGCCGCGCGATCCGCAGCAAGGCACCTTCCCGCGCACGGCCCTTTCATTGCGGCAGATTTTATTTAGGGCTTTAGTTAGTTAAGGAACGTACACTGTGCGTCGGTCGTATGTGTGCGCGGGGCATCTAATTCTAAGCAGTCGCGACCACTAGCTGCCGAAACAGGTGACAGTGGTCTCGGTTAAGAATAAGCGCACACTGACCGCCGAAGGAGAAACATCAAAATGCAATCTTTGGTTTTTATGATATTATATGAGCTATGAAATTGCAAATAATTTTAGTTGAAATGTATAGTTATTTTTATTGAGACTCTAGTAGAGTCCAGTTGTATAGAGACTCTCGTCAAGAAATGCTACTTATTGATAGAAGTGATTTCTGGAGTTCCTCAAGGAGGACCCCAAAAACGATTTAGGAAATAATCTGAGTAGCTCTCTCAGACTGTTCTCGGATGATGCTGCCAGTTACCGGTTAGTATAGTCACCAGATGATCAAAATAAACTGCAAAATGATTTAAATAAGACATCAGCAAGCATCAAAAATTGACAATTTCCCCTGAATAATGAGAAGTGTGAATTCATCCATATGACCACTAAACGAAATACATGAAATATACAGGTCGTAAATTCAGGTACATACCTAGGAGTAGCAATTACGAACAACTTACAATTGGAAAGAAGACATAGAAAGTATTGTAGGGAAGACGAATGAAACGCTACATTTCATCGGCAGAACTCTTAGAAGATACACAGTTCCACTAAAGAAACTGCCTGCACTACACTTGTGCGTCCAGTTCTGGAGTATTGCTGCGCATTGTAATCCACACCAGGTGGTACTAACAGACGATTTGGAGAAAGTTCAGAGATCGGCAGCTCGTTTTGTATTTTCGTGAAAAAAGGGAGAGCGGGTGAAAAGATGCACGAGTTGGGGCGGAAATCAATAAAGGAAAAGCGATATTCGTTACGACGTGATCTATTTGTGAACTTCCTTTCACCAATTTCTCTTCAGAATTCTAACATAGGGAGGCATGACCAACATAATAAAATAAGAAAAATAAAAAAAATAATGAAAAGATTTAGGTGTTCCTTTCTTCCGCGAGCTATTATTGAACGCAACTGTAGAGAAATATCGTAAAAGTGGTTCGATGCACCCTGTGCCATACACTTCAGTGTGACTTGCGGAGTACTTATGTAGAAGTGGTTGTTGATTTAGTAGTTCAAAGAGCAGAATCGTCTTATTATTGAGTAGCGACGAACTTCTCTCCGTGCTCTGAGTTATTATGCTTTACAGATTCATTTCATATTTTCGGGCCTAGCATGAATTACCACCTTGTACTGGAAATGGTATAGCAGAGTAGGTCTTTAGAACAACTAAATATCCTCTAACGCTGTAAGGACAACGGTAACTGTATGAGCTTCAATATGCGTAGCAGAGTATGCCGCTCAGTAAATAATGGCCATTAAAATTGCTACACCAAGAAGAAATGCAGATGATGAACGGGTATTCATTGGACAAATATACTAGAACAGACATGTGATTACATTTTCACGCTTTTTTTGGTACATAGATCCTGAGAAATCTCTGGCCGTAATAACGGCATCGATACGTCTTGGCATTAAGCCAAACAGATGGCGTGTACAGGTACAGATGCTCATGCAGCTTCAACACGATAGCACAGTTCATCAAGAGTAGCGAGATAGTTGCTCGGCCACCGTTGACCAGACGTTTTCAATTGGTGAGCGATATAGAGAATGTGCTGGCCAGGACAGGAGTCGAACATTTTCCGTATCCAGAAAGGCACGTACAGGACCTGCAACATACGGTCGGGCATTATTCTGCTGAATGAATCGAATGAAGGGTACGGCCACGGGTCGTAACACATCTGAAATGTAACGGCCACTGTTCAAAGTGTTGTCGATGCGAACAAGAGGTGACAGAGACCTGTAAACAATGGCACCCCATACCATCACGCCGGGTGAGTACACGTTTCCAATATGATTCGAAGCTGTTGGAATCCAGCATGGCGTTCCGTATTGCACTCCTGAACTCATAAACCGCAATCACTATAAGCTACAATCCGACATTTAACAGAGTCGGAAACGTGATGGTACGCATTTCTCGTTTTTACACGTGGCATCACAACAACGTTTCACCACGAAATGCCGGTCAACTGATGTTTGTGTATGAGAAATCGGTTGAAAACTTTCCTCATGTCGCCACCGGCGCCAGCCTTGTGTGAATGCTCTGAAAAGCTAATTATTTTCATATCACAGCATCTTCTTCCTGTCGGTTAAATTTCGCTTCTGTAGCACGTCATCTTCGTGGTGTAGTAATTTTAATGTTCAGGAATGTAATACACATCTAACCGTAATATTCTGAAAAGATGAATGTCTTACGTTTATTCTTAATTTTTAATATTTTATGAATGGTTGTTAATAATGAAAGTTGTAATGGGATAAGCATCACAAATTTAATTTTTGGAAAAACGCTGGAAAGCTCTTCGTAATTAAATTAAGCCAACTATTGTCGCCTAATAGTGAAGTGACTACTATAAAAACTATAATTTGTATTGTTTTATGAAAGTGAAATCTTCAATGAAATATTGAAAGCTAAGAATAAACACAAAATGTGCATTTTCTTACAAAATTACGTTTACACACATGTTAATTACAATGTATCAGATGAATCTTACTTTGAAATCGAGTATGTATTTGAACACAACTAAATAAGTAATGGAATTAAAATAAAAGAAAAACCGGGATTCGAACCGTCAGTCCTAAAATTTAAGTGGCTGTCAAAACACAACGCAACCGAAGTGCAACGTCGATTACTACGAATCTCATCTCGTTTGCATGTAGTTAAATGACGTAAAGACAAAAGCGGAATCAATCGATTTTTTTTTTTAAGATCGGGAATGAATGACTCCTGTTGATTGGTGTTTGAGTTACGAACTTCCCCACATATTATAAACACAAAGAAATATAAACGAATGGTCTTGGCAGACCTGAGGCGTAAGGTTTCACCTTTTGGCTGTAAGTTCACGACCTCGCCACAGTTCGCCAATCACTGTCTGCAAATTGTCGACGTAGTACGGCCTTGGCAACGAGCGCAGAGGCATCAGCGTTCTCAGACGGCGCTGTAGACTCTAGAGATTCTCCAGAAGTTGCCTCAAGACAGCGTCAGCTACGAAGGCGGCGCAGTTTTCTGCCGTTCTGCGCGTCCCCCACCATTACCGCAATGACAGCCAATAATGTTGATAAAACTCTTCTGGGTATTGGACCGCATCGCCAATATATCTAATATTTCACCGACGTTTCGGCCACTATAGCAAGCGGCCATCTTCTGGGTGTTACGTTTACTGCTGATGAGGGAAAGATGGTGTCTTAAATATTGAATGTTGCCAGTTATGATTGGTGGTTTCAGTTCTCTTTCATTGGTGTTTCCTTTATTTCTTCCTATTGGTGGAAAAAGAAGTCATTGATTGGTGTTTGCATTAATGTTTTTCATTGGTTGAAACTGGCGAATGAGGAGCGGAGGTAGCAATGACGTAGGACTGGAGCCTTGCGCCGGCTAGAGCGTGCTGTTTGCTCTGTGTACGCGCGGCCGCTGTTGTCTTCGTGCGGGCCCCTATAGACTGCACTGCGCGCGGTGTCGTCGCGAAGCATTGCTACTGCTGGCAGCCAATACGCCGGAAGTCTATACCCGTCGTCTCCATATTTCCGGGCCGCTTAGCTATTTCTATTGCTTCCCTGATTTTCCTATTCAAAGTGAAGGGTTGTTTTGCCAGTACAGTGACTTCCTGAAAGCGTATCTGTTTGCCGCACTCCAGCTGGTGTTCTGGTACTTTTAAACATCGTGCAACTACTCCTCTTTCTCCATTCAACCTAAATTTCACTCCTTTGTTCCTGCATTGGGGCGAAACTCTCTCTCCGTTTCTCTATCACTAGGATAAATACTCCAGCATCGAGGGATTGTAGAACATGCAATGCTCGGAATGAGGTGATAATTTACTATTATACTCCAGTATGATTTTGAAAATTACTCATATTTTACTCTATCTGCATACCTCAGTGAGTTTAGGACAACAGTGACCAACAACATTCTCTCCTAATTACACGACTGTCTTCCGGATCTCAGGTGACTTAATCATATGGCAACAAACGTTGTAAAAGAATCACGCTTCGAGGTACGTTATGTCGAACCAACCATACTTTTACCGGCTGGTCCGCCATCACTCGTACATATTCTGTGCCTTCTACTCAACCTTAGGAGAAAGTACATTTCTAATTACGTACGCTTATTGTCCGCCATCATTAAGGATCGGGAGGCTCCTTGTACTCTTTTCGTGATTATGTACACCACAGGGTCGTCTGTAAAAAACGTCTTGACCCATGGGTTTTTACATATCACATTTTGGTTAACTTTTAGCAATGACTACCACATCGAACAAAAAACGTGGACACAATAAACTACAATTACCATAGTGAACGTATTCAAGTAGCCTCACAATGTGCAAGTATCTCTATGCTACACTTATACGCTATCAACTAGTGAACACGGCACTCCTTCGCAATTGCTAAATATGGATAGACAACAGCTATACATTAGATACACATTAGATACACATTAGAAATGCACATATTAGAAATGCACTTCATCTTCCTAATCTGTCTGGGCTTTCCCTCCCCTATCTCTACTTTTCTTTCCTTCCCCATGGTCTCCTTAGGCCTCTCTCTCTCTGCATCAGGTTGCTCAAATTCCAGGGTTGCTCCCTTCCCTCTCTGTCAATCCCCTTCTCCACCGTCTCTCTGCCCTGCCACTTCTCCGGTACGAACTCTTACGTAGAGATAGTTATAAAACACCGGTATGTCGTATGTAAATTGTAGTATCCACCTAGGTAGGGGATGATCTCATCAAAGTGTCTAGTGAAAATGCACGACACAACCGTATTGAAAGAACCGTGTCTACGACACCGAACTATTTAAAAATAGCTGGACTGATTTTGAGTGCATCCCTGGATGGTTTACATTCACAACTATACTCACCAGGCGTCGCTGAAAAATCGTGATAATTGATATTGGTAATCTGGATAACTACCGATGAGATTCGTATTAGATTTGCGAAGTTGGAAAAATAAATAAATAAAACCAGAAACATGTATAAAGGGAACAAAAGAAAAAAAACATTTCTGCGATTTAGTAAAACACGAACAGAATTAGAATTGAATGAAATATACGAAAAATTTAAAAATTAAGTTTAAGCCTTATGTAAATTTGGAATTTTTTTTTTTTTGTGATGGAAATGAATTGTAGCATTAACGACACGTTCTAAATTGAATATAACAATAATTTCGTGTGGCTCTGTGAGCTGGTGCAAGTCTTTCTAATGGACACAATTTCAGTGCCTAACTGTCCCTAACCTTTCACAATTGTCCAACAGGGAAAAGGAGGCCTACAGTGTATTGTGTAAACCGAACCACGGGTCGTTTCTGGGTGAAGGATCGTTGACAAATGAAGGCTAGATTTAAACTAAATGTGGAAATAATCGATGAACCCAGCGAGCTACTAAAAGGTGACACAGTTAGCTCTGCAACCAAGCACTTTACCACTAGCCCAGACTTTAACATACATAGCACCTCCAAGTATTGGATACTAACCGAATCTGAAAATTTGTATTAAAATAATATTACAGTTATTAATCTATATAAAAACCATCCTGTCTTTTCAGTTGGACAGATCACACAGTGTGCTAAATTTCATTAAGAATAGTTGAGTAGTTTCGGAATTCATCTGGACATACATCGTGAGACTGGATTTTTATACATGAAAAGATATATACCGTCTCAAAGATTATAAATCTCTCGATATCTGCAAAACCAATACTTACAGGTTGTATTTGTCGTAAGTGACTAAAATGAATTTAGAAATTTTAAATTTTAACTTATAAACATATGTCGTTTTCTGGGAATGAAGCATTCGACATTCATTGATTGTTCTTGGTATGATTTACTATTATTAAATGTTGGTCAGTGAGATATTTGTAAAACAGTCTTCGGTAGGCTTCGAAATGAACCTCTGTACTCTTTAGGAATCGGAAACACATCATATGGCATTTTTGTTTTCTACACTACTGCTACGTAAAATATTTACTGTTTCTTCAGAAACACCCTGCATATGAGGCTATACCGTCCCATTCTTCATATTTACATGTTCCAGATAACGGTTGCTCGCCATGTTGTTGTGGTCTTCAGTCCGGAGGCTGGTTTGATGCAGCTCTCCACAATACCCTATCCTGAGCAAGCCTCTCCATCTCCACATAAGAACTGCAACCTACATCTGTCTGAATCTGCTTACTGTATCGGTCTTCCTCTGCGGTTTTTACCCCACACACTTCCCTCCAATGCTAAATTCTCAATTCCTTGATGTCTAAGAATGTGCCTTACCAATCTATCCCTTCTTTTAGTCAAGGCATGCCAGAAATTTCTTTTCAGTGCCTCCTCATTAGTTACGCGAACCACCCACCTAATCTTCAGCATTCTTCTGTAGCACCATATTTCAAAAGCCTCAATCCTCTTCCTGTTCTCACTGTTTATCGTCCATGTTTCACTCCCATACAAGGCAACACTCCATACAAATGTCTTCAGATAGGACTTTCTTAGGCTTAAATCAATATTCGATGTTAACAAATTTCTCTTTTTCAAGAACGGTTTTCTACCCATTGCCAATCTACATTTTATATCTTCTGAACTGCGACCATCATTTGTTATTTTACTGCCCAAGTAACAAAACTCATCTACCTCCTTTATTGCTTCGTTACCTAATCTAATTCCTTCAGCATCGCCTGATTTTCTTAGACTGCACTCCATTACCCTAGTTTTGCTCTTGTTAATGTTCATCTCATATGCACCTTTCGCACACTGTCCATTACGTTCAATTGCTCTTCCAGGTCCTCTGCTGTATCTGACAGAATTACTATGTCATCGGGAAAACGCAATGTTTTTAATTCTTCCCCCTGAACTTTAATACCTTCTCCATATTTTTCCTTGCCTTCCTTTATAGCTTGCTCAATGTACAAATTGAATAACATTGGAGAAAGGCTACAACCCTGTCTTACTCCCTTTCCAACCACTGCATCCCTTTCATGCCCTTCAACTCTGACAACCACTGTCTGGTTTTTGTACAAGTTGTAAATAACCTTACGCTCCCTACATTTTACTCTTGCTTGCTTCAGAACTTGAAAGAGTGTATTCCAATCAACACTGTGAAAATCTACAAAAGCTAGAAATGTAGGTTTGCCTTTTCTTAATCCATCTTCTAGGATAAGCCGTAAAGTGAGTATTGCCTCCCGTGTTCCTTCATTTCTCCTGAACCCAAACCGATCTTCCCCGAGGTCGGCTTCTACCAGCTTTTCCATCCTTCTGTAAATAATTCGTGTTAATATTTTGCAACCATGACTTATTAAACTGATGGTTCTATGGTTTTCACACCTGTCTGCATCTGCTTTCTTTGGAATGGGGATTATTACATCATATACCTAGTGAATTTGCTTTCAGTCTGGAAATCTTATAATTTAACACCTATCAACTTCTGGATATTGCTATAAGCGTATATATTTTCTAAGTGACGTGTGTATTTGGTGTACGCAGCACAAACAGTCTGACGAGAAGAAGGTGATGCTACACAGCCTGAATCTCAAGTCGACGGGGGACTACCGCTGCGAGGTGTCTGCCGAGGCGCCGTCCTTCGCCTCCGCGCAGGCTGAGGGCCACATGGAGGTCGTCGGTAAGTGGCAACACGTCCGCCTAAATATCAGTCATGCACATTAATTTGTTACTTTGTTTTTTAAACAATAGAATATCATCGAAACGAGAAAACGTTCCTGTAGTCTCTAAAAGTTGTGATGTTGTAGCAATTGTATGCTACTACGGTACATCTGGCCAATAATTCCTTAAACACAGTTTTGAATGCATTTATTGAGCAATTTCAGTGTTTCCAGAATGAAACTTTTCACTATGCAGCGGATTGTGCGCTGATTTGAAACGTCCTGGCAGATTAAAATTGTATGCCGGAACCGGGACTCGAACCTGGGACCTTTGCCTTTCGCGTGCATACGCTCTACTAACTGAGCTATCCCGACACGACTCACGATGCGGTCTCACAACTTTACTTCCGCCAGTTACTCGCCTCCTACTTTCCAAACTTCACAGAAGCTCTCCTGCGAAACATGCAAGACTAGCACTCCTGGAATAAAGGATATGGTGGAGACATGGCTTAGCCACAGCCTAAGGAATGTTTCCAGAATGAAAGTTGGAGGCGAGGTAGTGGCGGAAATAAAGTTGTGAGGCGGCATTGTAAGTCGTGTCGGGATAGCTCAGTCGGTAGAGCGCTTGCCCGCGAAAGGCAAAGGTGCCAGGTTCGAGTCCCAGTTCCGGCACACAATTTTAATCTCCCAGGAAGTTTCATTGTCAGTGTTACTAAAGCAAATTTTACACACGGTGCAAAAAAGTTATAATTAACTCCAGAAGTGCATGGTTTCGATGATAGAGACCGTTTATTTAGTCACATTATGTCACTGACAATGCGGTCTCATGCGGGCTGTACAATATAGCCACAGTTCCTGTATGTTTTGAAAACTGTTCCTAAGTGCCGCGAAGTATGCGTGTTCATGCCGCTTTTGACACACAAGCGCTAAAATCGCAGTCGTGACAACGCTGCACGAATACACTGCTCCATTGTCTGCTCATTCCAAATGGGCCCTGTACATACGATACTTGGGTCTGTAACCAGAAATCGCACGGATTGAGGTCGGATAAACTAGCAAGCCACACCGGGCTTTAGTAGCTCGAACACCATCGTGTAGCATCCACGTAACCCTTAGATTCATCAATGGCACCATGTGAGGAACTGTACCACCCTTCTAGATTTATGCATGGTACAGGCGATTTAGACCGCAGTGCTTGAATAAATGGTCTATAGCAGGGAAACTTTACCTTTCCGGAGATTATTAGATTTTTTATTTTTTATTTTATTTATTTTTTTGTATTCTCCCCTCGGTCGACACCTACAGTTTCTCGACCCCACCTGGGCCATAACGGCCAAAATTGTCTCACGGGAACATCCTTACCTACAGTATACAACATGTAAAATATCACCCTGCATGAAGTAAATTGGGAGAAGATGGTACAATTTTTTTAAATGTATACGAAATTAAAAAGTTTGTTGTCGAAGTATTCAGTTCATAATTAAACACAAAAGTTTTATACTACTTTTACAAAGTAGAAACACACGTACATGAAAATGAATTCCAATATTTTTTACTCATTTCCTACTTGTACTAGATAGGGGTTGTTGTTGTGGTCTTCAGTCCACAGCCTGGTAGCCCTCCACACCCTGTCGTTTGTAAGTCTCTTCATCTGAGAACACATTTGGCAGCATACATTCTTTTGAATGTGCTTACTGTATTCGTCCCTCTGTCTCCCTCTACGATTTTTACCCCACATACTTCCTTCTAATGCTAAGTTCACAATTCCTTGATGTCTCAAAATGTTTCCTAGCAATCAGTCCCTTCTCTTAGTTAGGATATGACATAAACTCCTTTTCTCCCCAATTCTGTTGAGTATCTCTTCACTAGTTACGTGATCTACCCATCTAATCTTCATTAATCGTCTGTAGCACACATTTTAAAGCATCTGTCATTTTTGGTTGAATATAACTCGTCGCTTCGTATGTTTTACTCCTGCTACCTTCAGAATTTGAAAGAGTGTATTCCAGTAGACTTTGTGAAAAGCTTTTCCCAAATCTAAAACGGTAAAACGTAGGTTTGCCTTTCCTTAGCCTATCTTATAAGATAAGTCGTCATGAGAGTATTGCCTCCCGTGTTCCTACATTTCTCCTAAAACCAAACTGATCTTCCCAGAGGTCGTATTCCACAAGCTTTTCCATTCTTTAAATAATTCATCGTAGTATTTTGCAAACATGATTTATTAAACGGATAGTTCTGTAATTTTCACATTTGTCTGCACTGGCTTTCTTAGGAATTGGAATTACAATATTCTTGTTAAAGTATTTCCCCTGTTTCATACATCTTGCATACCAGGTGGAACAAATTCTTCAAGGCTGGCTCTCGTAACGATATCAGCAGTTCAGACGCAATATCATCTACTCCAGCGGCCTTCTTTCGACTCAAATCCTTCAACGCACTGTCAAATTCTTCTCGCAGTATCATATCTCCTGTCTCATCTTCCTCCATTTCGTCTTCCATTTCAAGTTTATTTCCTTCGTACAGGCCCTCTGTATATTCCTTCCATGGTTCAGCTTTCCCCAGTTCAATCAGTACTGGTTTTCCGTCTGACTTCTTTATATTCATACAGATGTTTTTCTTGTCTCCAAATATCTGACATTTACTGAAGCTGTAATAGGGAATTTATTGAAATATCTGTTATGTTTAAGAATTACAATATTTTGCGTAATAGATGTCTTTATAATACACATTCGCATTCAGGAACCATTTTCTGGTGCATAATCAGTCTAATAGCATTTAGACTGTGCAGACTGCTGCAATTCGTAGGAACACATTATGGCACTTGTTTTGTAGTCTGGAGTATATGTGAGGAAATAGAAAAACCCTTATTACACCATTACAGTTTTGTCTAAAAATTACCGTTAAAATTATATACAGAATGACAAACATCACTCATTTCTCCAAAGTATTAGGCACAATACAAAGGTTCTGTCCCATTATTCAAATAGGAGAAATTTGGAAGATGTATGTATGTACCAAATGTTTTGAAACGTAATTTGACTCATCGTATGCCTCTTTCAGAACATTCCAGTGGTTTAATCTTGCTGGTCAGGTGCTTCTTTATCCTCTGCAGACTCTTTCAGGAGTCTTTCTTTACTCTGGACTCTTTGGTGGTGGCTTCCACAACGCTTTCAGATTCCAACCAGTCGCTGACGATCTATGGCCGTCAGAGTAGCTATGGTATTATCTCCTGGTTTGATGTCTAATTTGTCCATTACATTTGTCCTGCTAATTGCACCATCATTGAAAAAGGTAGCAGAATCCATCATAACTATTTTGAGTACTATCCATCCAACAAACATTGTTTTAGGTACTCGTTGCCACACGCAGCTGTTGAAAGTCTGTTAAAGGCATGGTTTGTTTATGGTGATATTCCTTGCCTGAAGCAACAGCGTGCCCAGTATGCAGACATTTGTTCAAAGAGCGGTTTAGACTATAATGTCTACTTAAATGTAAATAAGCCACAGTTAAGGAAAAGGGAGAAATTTGTCTTTTACATGAAGGTTTCGTTTTGGCCTACTTTAGGTTACGGTAGTAACACTAAAAGTGGGCCTTTGCGATCGACTTTTGATAGCTCGAAATTTAAATGAAAATAACGGCTTAACCATGCATCTGACACGAAAATTGAATAACCGAATTTGTAGAGGAGAAAATTCTCTACAACTCTGCTCTCTTATGGTTTTTCTTCATATTATTTTTGAAGAAATTAGTATTGTTACTTTCCAGTTTATCATTTAGCAGAAGCTCACCATGTATTTTCTCATGGATGAAGATTTCTAGTTCTTCATAGAGGTCCATTATATGCCCCTTGTCCAGTTTATTTAGTATTTGAAGATCACTCTTGGTATTCTGGAATGGATGTCCTGTGTTCTTTATGGGTAGCTACTGCTGATGTTTTAAAGTTATTGGCCTACATACAGGGCATTACATGTGTTGCATACTACTTTTTAGATGCCTGAGTGTGTGTGTTTATCTGTTAGTATGTCTCAGTGAGTGTTGTAATTTATTGTGTGTTTTGAAGGCTATGTTGATGTTGTGTGGTCTGAAAATGTTTGCTATTTTGTAGGATAGTTTGCCAATGAATGGGATACATGATGTAGGTTTACTTTTTGTTTTCTGTGTGGGGATTGGTTTCTTTTGGTTTTGCTTTTTTGTGCAAGGTTGTCAACCAGTGTGTCGTCATAACAATCTGCTGCGGCTATTTGTGTGTGCGGCTATTGCTAATGACTAAGAGACGGCTCTCTTCATTTGCAGCTCTCCCCAAGGACGGGCCGCACATATATGGCGAGGAGCGGCTGTACCAGGTGGGCGACGAGATCAGCCTCAACTGCACATCGGGCAAGTCGCACCCGGCCTCAGAGCTCAAGTGGTTCATCAACGACCAGCAGGTGACTACACTGCACGCTATTCAAATATTATCAATTATCTCGAACAGAATGATCTATTGGCCCAAGGTCAACTAGGATTTAGAAAATATCGTTCATGAGAAACACAACTACCTCTTTACTCACACGAAGTGATGTGTGCTATCGACAAGGGTACGCAAATTGATTCCGTATTCCTTGATTTCCAGAAGGCTTTTGACACCGTACCTCACAAACGGCTTTTAATCAAGTTGCGTGGTTATGGTGTATCGCCCCAAATTTGCGACTGGATAGGGGATTTCCTCTCAGAGAGGACACAGTTCGTAGTAATCGATGGCAAAGCATCAACTAAAACAGAGGTGATTTCGGGCGTTCCACAGGGTAGTGTTATTGGTCCTCTGCTGTTCCTTATTTACATAAACGATTTAGGGGAAAATCTATGTAGCTCTCTTAGGTTGTTTGCAGATGACGCTGTCTTTTACCGTCTAGTAAAATCATCTGAAGATCAAAACCAACTGCATCTATTTCTTCCCTCCTATGTAAACACCAGCACGGCCATATTATTTCCTTTGCGCCTTTCCATTATCAAAGACAATAGCATTTTCTTGTGTACATTGTTTTCGCGTCCTTACATTCTGCCACGTGGTCTTTCAACCATGTGTTTGTTACAGAAAGTCGAGCTTTAGACCTGAACACCACAAAGGCCTGCCGCTTACGTAAGTCGTCTCTAATTTCGTTGTGCGAGAATGATTACATTTCGCTCCTTCCCTTCCATCAAATTACTGTTTGGCGCTTCTGCATTTCAAAGTTCCCATTTTCTGATTACGTGCTTGCCTTGGTCCTGAACGTATGCGTGCATGTGTCCTAATTCCCCCCCCCCCTTTACCCTTTAGAATTAACTCCTCATAAATCAGACACTAACGTTGGAAGGTGGGAAAGTTTTTGTACATTTTAAATTATTCCTTTTGCTATATAATTGTGTACCTTTTGAGGTGAGTGCTTTCAATAGTTCAACAATCTGGTCTCCCTCTTCTCTGTGTCACAAGAAATAAAGTAATTACGTGAGACGTGAAGCACTGGTGTAAAAAGTATACAAATACGTGAAAAAATTCTGAAACAAATGGGTAATTTATGTGAATTGTTATTGCAGAAGTCAGAGACTCCAGGATTGGTTTAATGCTGTTGGGAAATAAATAATATGGGTCTAAGAACCAACAGTCACATAAAATAACCGCCAAGCATTTATTGGGGTAATAATGACAGACGGAGAAATGGGAGAGTAGGAGTTGAGACAAAAAACGAGACGGATGTTGGGAGAGGAGGAAAATGTTATGGAAAATTGATGAGGAGGGGAGCAGGGATTACGGGGACAGAGTGCAAATCAGGGGGAGAGTGCGAAGGAGGTTATAATTTATTACTTCTACTCTACTATTCGTATTTGCAGGATATTTGGCAGACAAAATAAATACAGATAAGAGTCTACCCCTTAAAATATATCACAATATGATACATGGACTAGTTCATGAGATATGAGGTTGTACACAATTGGGTTCACGATTTATTATGTCTTTTCTACAAGCTATTCGCGACGGTTTTTGCAGACAGTATGTACATATACCAATAAATGTTCCAATACAACACATTGGAACGATATGACGCCAAAAACAATTGAATGAATGAAAATCCGCCTCTTCACCCTCGAGATTATAATTTATTACCTTTTTATTATCAACTGCTTTCGCAAAACAAATGGCAGACAGTTCAATATTCCACTGTCGAACCTAAAAAGTGTGTAAATGTATTTCAACATAGTTCAGGAGTTGTCATAACGATTGAGCGGCATGAAAACGAAGCCGGCCGCGGTGGACGAGGGGACTGAGGCGCTTCAGTCACGGTCTGCACGGCCACTACGGTCGGGGGTTCGAATCCCCCCTCGGGCATGGATATTTGTGCCGTCCTAGTTCGTAAGTAGTTCATAAGTAATTTGTAAGTTTAGGGACTGATGACCCCATAGTTAAGTCCCATAGACAATACAAACATTTGAACATTTTTTTGAAAACGAACCTGAAGTGTATATAATTGTTTGTTCGTGAAAATACTTAAATCTCTGAAATTTCTTGACCGATTGTTTTGGAATTTAGGCGAAACACTGCATTCAAATACAGGGAGGTTTTTTTGTATAACCGACATACATATTCTCGAACGTTATAGGGTGAATGACCTAACACGTGCACCGCAAATATTGCGGACAATTTTGACAAGATATGTTTAAAATCTACTAAACAAAGCACTAGGTTATACAAAGCTGATTTCCAGAAGGTTTTTGACACCGTACCTCACAAACGGCTTTTAATTATTGGTCCTCTGCTGTTCCTTATTTACATAAACGATTTAGTGGAGAATCTATGTAGCTCTCTTAGGTTGTTTGCAGATGATGCCGTCCTTTATTATCTAGTAAAATCATCTGTAGATCAAAACCAACTGCAGAACGATTTGAATAAGATATCTGTATTGTGTAAGAATTGGCAGTTGATTCTAAATAATAAGTGTTAAGTCGTCCACATGAGAGCGAAAAGAAATCCGTTAAATTTTGTTTACATGATAAATCAATAAAATGTGAAGGCCGCAAACTCCACAAAATACCTAGGAATTATAATTACTTCTGACTTAAATTGGAAAGAACACGTAGATAATGTCGTGGGAAAGGCGAACCAGAAACTGCGTTTTATTGGCAGAACCCTTAAAACATGCAACAGAACTACTAAAGAAACTGCATACACTACGCTTGACCGTCCATTTTTGGAGTATTGCTGCTCAGTGTGGGATCCTTATCAGGTGTGTCTGACGGAGGACATCGAAAGAGTCCATAGAAGTGAAACTCGTTTCGTATTGTCACGATACAGGGGAGACAGCGTTACGGAAATGATACAGGATCTGGGATGGGAATCATTACAACAACGGCGCTTATCGCTGCGGCGCGGACTACTTACGAAACTACAATCGCCAACATTCTCCTCCGAATGCGAAAATATATTGTTGACTGTATAAATGATCATCCAAATAAAATACTCGAAATCAGAGCCCGAACGGAGAGATTCAGTTCTTCCCGCGCGCTATTCGAGAATGGAATGGTAGATAAAATAGTATAAAGGTGCTTCGATGAACCCTCTGCCAGGCACTTAAATGTGAGTTGCAGAATATCTCATGTCCATGTAGAGGACATAGTGCACGGGGACGGAAATACAGAAGAGGGAGGAGTAGATTAACAGGGAGTGCGTGCTGAAAAGATGGACACAGAGAGCGAGGAGGTAGGGATACACAGAAACAGAGGAAAGGAACACAAAGATTCGGATTGGCCAAGGGAGTGGGGACGAGATGGCGTGGAAGAGGTGGAAAAGGGAAGGAGTAAGGCGAAGGAGGACATGCACAGAGGGAGAAGGGAAGATGTGGACAAAGAGAGTGGAACGAAGAGAGAGAGAGAGAGAGAGGCAGAGATAAGAACAGGCGTGTATGATGTATATTTGATTTATATCCAAGTCTTCTTAACAAAAATTGTGAAATTCGACGTATTAGAAAAGTGTGCTATCTTTCTTATCAGTTCTGGTTGTTGCAAGCCCTGCAAAGTGTCGACTTATACATCTAATATATATAAAGCAGAGTGTCCGTATTTTTGTACGTGTTGCATACAAATCTACAGTTTTGTTCCAATCTCTCTGAAATTTTGTACACGCAAGCTTCAATCCACGAGGACGGTCGCCGTAAGTGTAAGAATCACATACGATATATAGTTGACGAGATATGACGTCATAAACAATGAGATGCGCGAAAAACTGCTGCATTTTGCGACAATGCTGCTCATTTTCTCCTAAACCATTGGACTGATTTCAACCAAATTTGGTACACACATTCCTTACCGTGAGGCAACAATTGCTGCATGGTTAAGAATCACATGCGGCACATGGTTCAAAAGATATTACGTCATAACCAGTAGAAATCGCAAAAAAATGTCGTATAATGCGGCGAGAAATGCGAAATACACTGCATGAGAATGACAGTACTTAGCGACATGCAACAATCTTTAAACATAATTTCAAACTTTTATTAAACATTTCTCGCTGGCAACCATAGTAAATTTCCGCTGTTTATGGTGTAAAACTACGACTCTCGGTATGACTTTACAATTTATAATCTGTACACTACAAATTGTAGCAGCAGGAAATTTTACAAACAGTATACACATATATAGTTGAATGTACCTTCTAAATTGTATCACAGTACGATATGCAGTTCAAGAGATATCAGCACATCAACAATAACGTTCCACAGTTCATGAACCAAAACTACGGTATTCAGTATAACTTTACAATTTTTAATTTCTACACAACGAATTGTAGCCGCAGGAAATTTTACAGAGAGTATACAAGCATATAGTTGAGTGTATCTTCTTAATTGTATCACAGTGCGGCACATATTTCATGAGATATAAGCACATTAACAACAACGATAAAGGAAAACCGCCCCATCATGCACAAAGTTTTAATCTATTACTTCTTTACTACTAATTATATTCCTAAGAGATTTTACAGAGTTACAGTCCTTATACAAATATGAATATATACCTGATAAATGGCGGGAGTAAATAAATAAATACCCGGGCAACGCCTGGTTTTCAACTAGTGTAAAATAAGAGATAAATTCTGAAATGTTCTCGCAGTTGTGTTGAATGCTATACAGATTTCTTCCGCTCGGGTAGCACTTCTTTTCCGAGCGTAGACACGGTGTGTAAGAGAAGTGTGGAGTTTCGACCCTGTGTTCCGTCGTCAGGTGGCGGACGACGACCCGCGGCTGGAGGAGTTCCCTGCGGAGCGCGACGCGCACGGCCTGCTGACGACGTCGCTGGGCCTGCGGTTCGCCGTGTCGGGCGCGCACTTCGTGTCGGGCTCCATGAAGCTGCGCTGCGTGGCGGAGGTGGCGCCCGTGCTGTGGCAGGGCGACAGCGAGAGCGTCGTGCAGAGGGTCACCCCGCACCCCAACACCGTGCGCGAGGCGCTCTTCCTCGGTAAGCTTGCGTTTTCACTTTATATAAGACTAGCTGTAAACCCGGCGTTACTCGGGTGTTTAGTTATGCTACACACTCGTAGTCCACGTCCCCTTCTTCCCTTTCTCTGTAGCCACCTTTTTCTGTCCCATCTCTGTTCGTTTCCACCTTTCCCTCCTTCGGCAAAGTTTTCTGCAAGGTACCCTCTGTCATGTATCATACAAAAATTTATGTACCCAGTTATCTCCAAATGTTCCAATTTTTGTATAACTTATGGGACTTAACTACGGGGTCATCAGTCCCTAAGCTTACAAACTACTTATGAACTAGCTAAGACTACGGACGGCACAAATATTTTTTCATTGATACCCTCGGCCACCGCGGCCGGCCCCAGTTATCTTTCTGTTAGTTTAACGGTCACGTGTGCAATAATTCATAAAGATTGCAGCAAAAGTATGCATTTTGTAACATTCCATAAATTAAATACTCTCCACCGTGCACCGAACGAAATTTTATACAGACAGTGACATTCCTCTTGTTTTTATGGTAGAGTGTGAAAAATTTCATTAATATCTGAACAAAACTACATATTATTGTGCAATAGAAAAGCAGGGTCACATTGAAACAGGCACTTTGCTGTTCTCAAATATTCCAGTTTTATTTCATACAACCCTTGTTCTGAAAATTACAAAAAGACAAGAAAAGGATCTGTGAAATCGGTCGAACCGTTCTAAGGTTATGACACGACGAAGGTATTTATGGATCCATTTTATGTTGCAAAATACTCTCCCCCATTCACTGTATGAAAGGTAGAATGTATGAGAGGTAGAATGTAACCTTCCTCTTGTTTTGAAGGACAAGCGCGCGAAATTTCGTGAAGATCGGAATGAAACTGTAGATTTCATGAATCTGTAGAAATATGCGCCACCATGCAGTTATCAAAAAATAATTTCTTAGATGACGTTTTCAGTCTGTAAACTACATTCCTGCCAAATTTCAGCGTCATAGGTGAAATAGTTTTCGAGATTTCGTGTTTAGTCAGTGAGTGAGTGAGTGTCCTTTCGCTTTTATATAGATAAAAATTGAGAAAACAAATTGCTTCATTTTGGATGCAAGAGAATTAAGGGAGACTTGCACACAAAAATAAAGAGTAACATGCATATCTGTAACGCTAACTTTATTTGATACAAGGCCTGATGCGACAGTTTTATGGCATCTACTGTTGGGAGCGGTATTTTTGTATCTTCATTTTGTGAGTGGGGGTCAGTTATAAAATGCCTCATAAACGTCTGAAATTACATGCAAACTTTGTTGCAGGTCCCTAACTACTCCCATTTTCCAATAAGCGACGCATAAATCGGGATATTCCCACGCGGTGAGGCCTCAGTATTTATGACGTCATACGAGGTGCGTCCAGAAAGTAAGTTACGTTTGGTTATAAAATGAACTTGTACACAGATACAGAAGAAATTTTTATTGCACAAAATTTTATATTTCTTAAACTACTTTTCCACATAACTGCCGAAATTTTGCAGGCATTTCTTATAGCGTGGCA
Source organism: Locusta migratoria (assembly GCA_026315105.1). Taxonomy (NCBI): domain Eukaryota; kingdom Metazoa; phylum Arthropoda; class Insecta; order Orthoptera; family Acrididae; genus Locusta; species Locusta migratoria. Next base: position 883,184,473 of record CM048744.1, on the reverse strand, counting down.
CCAGGTTTTGTATACCTTCTTCATAGAAATCTGCCGCCTGTGTCTTCAACCAGTTGGAAACAGTTTCTTTCAGCTAGTCGTCATTGGTGAAGTGATGACCGCCAAAGAAAGACTTGAGATGTCCTGGATCTTGTCATCAATCGCGTGAACCAGTTCTTCTGTAACCAAAGGTAGATGCCCACTTCGTTCTTCATCGTGCACATCACTACGCCCGCCATTGAACTGTCGGACCCATCTTCTCACCATCTAATCACTCTTCGCATTTGGTCCGTAAACATCGTAAATTTGTCGATAAATTTCACTTAGTTTCACTTTCCTCGCATTCAGAAACCGAATCACCGACCTGATTTCACAGGCGGCGGGAATTTCTATCAAACAATGCTGCTTATTTTCTCCTAAACCACTGGACCGATTTCAACCAAATTTGGTACACACGTTCCTTACCGTGAATTAATATTTACTACAGGGTTAAGAATAAGGTACGACACATGGTTCAGAAGATACTACGTCATAAACAAGAGGAATCGCAAAAACTGCCACGTAATGCGGCAAGACTATATAAATATGCTATATGAGAATGATAGTGCTTAGCGACTTGCAAAAACTTTAAAAATAATTTCAAACTTTCATTAAACTTTTTCTCGCTTACAACCATAGCAAAATGATGAAACGGAGAAAGTTTCTCGCTTATTACTTTTTGGAGTAAAACTACGGCATTCGGTATGACGTTACAATTTATAATTTGTACACTAAAAATTGCAGCCGCAGGAAATTTTACAGACAGTATAAACACATATAGCTGAATGTACCGACGAAATTGTATCACATTACGACACGTAGTTCAGGAGTTTGTAAATAGCCTGTTAAATTATTTAAGCAAGATCTCGGGCAGTTGAGATCTGCAAACGCAAGTTAAAACGCTCACTGCTGCTCTAAATTGCTTTACGAATGGCCACAGTATTTGCGCAACGGAGATTTATCTGACTGCTCATCCCTGAAAGGAGCGGCCAAAGTTTTAACAAACAGAAAATTAATGTTAAAAATAAATGAAAGGTAATTTAACGTGGGACAGGGAGCATGAAATTATAAAGCAGAAGTTTTATACTTTAAATCATCTTCTATTCAACAAAATGAACAAGAAAATAAAAGTAAGAGGAAGACCAAATTAAACACATATATTTTACAATAGTGAATTAAATCATAAAGTTACTGCCTGTAATAGAATTGTTTCTGCCCTTTATAAATATGGACGTAATGTGGGAGGAAAATTTCAAACACACAATGGATAGATGAAAGCACATTCATTCATTCAGAGCCAGACACATGCATAATGCTTGTGGTATATTACTGATGCAGGAACAGTTCATACCAGCGACGAACGAAGCTTCCGCGGCGTTTTGATGAGATAGTGGGTGTCATGAAGCACAAATATAAAAATGACTATGCACCAAATGAACTCATGTTCGTAGAGGCAGCAGCATCCTATTTTTAAGTACCATATGGTGTTCTACCACAGCAAATAGAATTTCCAAAAAGAAATAAATTTAGGATAAACAAGTAAAGCACACATGAGAATTCATATAGAAGAAAGCTAGTAGTAATAAAAGCATGACTGAAGGCCAAAGTAATGACCGTTACGAAAGCGCGTGGTGCAATTGGTCATACAAGACAGGAAATACAGAATCAAACTAGAAAATCTGATAAATATTTAGCATACTTCCGGATACAGACGCGATGCGAAAACTTTAGTTAAAAAACAAGAAGGCTGAAAGCCACACACGAGTATTCTAACTTGAGAAAAACCGGACACAAAATCTTCACCAGAATGTAAATGCAAATACTAAATTTACACCGTATTACCCGAGTTCTGTAACTTAAGAAACACTGCACCTCGCACAGCGAAAGAATTACTCAAGAAAACCATCACTGATAAACCAAGACTTCCTGCTCACAAAGAAAGCGAAGTACTAACAGCATGCCTTCTCCTCAGCATGATTCGAAGAAGTATTTACTTCCACGGTCGCAACAAGAGAGAAGCCCTAAGGCCACGCCAAAATCTTCCCCACCACACACGGGATATAGAGCGCGCTAAAAACCCATACAGAGCGCGTTCATAATGTCTACCAACCCTCTCTACCTGAGGAAGATAATACCAAATCAAATGTTCAAATGTTTGTACAGTTTATGGGACTTAACTACGGGGTCATCAGTCCCTCAACTTACAAACTACTTATGAACTACTTACAAACTAGGACGGCACAAATATCCATGCCCGGGGGGGGGGGGGGATTCGAACCCCCGACCGTAGTGGCCGTGCTGACCGTGACTGGAGCGCCTCAGCCACCTCGGCCACCGCGGTCGGCAATAAACGAAGCCACGCGTTCTAAATTAAACGAGGCCATGCAGCGCGAGGCAGCGACTGCAAAACGTTGCGCGGCAGTCAGTCAATGTTAAAAACAATCTTCCACATTGACAAGAACACACAAGTTCAATCACACGGGTGGAAACATATATAAACATGGGGCATTGATAATTGATAAACAGAATTATGTTAATTAACATACTAATAGACAATATGAATGCTGCAGAAACACTTTAGGTTAAAGAATAACTCAAAAATGGAACACGCATTCAGTGGACGTGTTTCAAGATATGAGCACATAAACAGTAACGTTCCGCTATTCATGCACTAAAACTACGGCTTTCGCTATGATGTTACAATTTATAATTTGTACACTACAAATTGTAGCCACAGGGAATTTTACAGACAGTATAAACGGATATTGTTGAGCATACCTTCTACATTGTATCACAGTACGGCCCATAGTCGATGACATATGAGCACATAAACAGTAGGTTTCATGGAAAAACGCTCCATCACGCACCAAGTTACTATTAGTTCGTTAATACTAATTGTACTCCCAAGTGATTTTACAGATATTAGCCTTTATACAAATGACTATACATCTGAAAAATGGCAGGAATAAATAACTAAATACCCGGGCAACGTCGGGTTTTCACCTAGTCCAATACGTAAAGCAGAGTGGCGTTATGTCCGTGTGTTTGTGTGTACGTGTTACACAGAAATCTACAGTTTTGTTCCAACCTTTATGAAATTTTGTACACGTAAGTTTCAGTCCATGAGGACGGTCGCCGTAAGTGTAAGAATCACGTATGATATATAGTTCATGATATATTTTGACATCATAAACAATGAGATGCGCGAAAAACTGCTGCATTTTGAGACAATGCTGCTCATTTTCTCCTAGACCACTGGACCGATTTCAATAAAATTTGGTACACACATTCCTTACCGGAGGTAAAATTTTAGGAACGTTAAGAATCACATATGACACATGGTTAAGAATATATGACGTCATAAACAACAGGAATCGCAGAAAACCGCATCATAATGCGGCGAGACACTATAAATACTCTGAGTGAGAATGCGAGTACTAAGCGACTTGCAACAAACTAAACATTATTTCAAACTTTCATTAAACGTTTTCTCGCCGACAACCATAGCAAAATGATGAAAGCAAAAAAGTTTCTCGCTTACTACTTTTCCGTTGCTTTTGGAGTAAAACTACATCTCTCTGTATGACGTTACAATTTATAATTTGTACACTACAAATTGTAGCCGCAGGGAATTTTACAGTCGGTATAAACGCATATAGCTGAGTGTATCTTCTAAATTGTATTACAGTATGACATGTAGTTCTTAAAATATGAACACATAAACAATAACGTTCATGGGAAACTGCCCCATCACGCACAAAGTTTTAATGTATTACTTCTTTACTACTAATTGTATTTCCAAGAGATTTTACAGACATACAGTCATTATAAAAATGAATATGTACCCGAGAAAAGCAGGAATAAATGAATAAATACCCGGGTTTGCTGGTTTTCAGCTAGCATTTCGTATAAAATGTTTCAACTGTTTATCAACTGCAGAGATACAGCTATCAGAATGCAGTACCGTACAAAAATAAATAAATAAAGATAAAAGAAATCACCAACTTCAGTGCACTTTTGTTTTTCCCTTATTACACTAAGTAGAGATTTTCTGAGGTCGTCTTTGCGTTCTTTTACTTGGGCTTCACCATTCACAATAAGAACGATTAAAGTGTCAGTAGTGTATGCTTCGTCTTTGAAGCATCCCCACAGACAAAAGTTTAAAGGAACAACGAAGATCTTGGTGACCGAGAAACTTGCCCATATCTACCACATAATCCTCTGGGAAACGTTAGGTGTAAATGATGTCACCTGACGACCTGAATGTGTACAGGCTCCGTAATTCTTGTAGAACATATCCGGTCCCGATTGTATACCAATTACTTTCAGAGTATGCGGATGTAATAGTCCCAAACATAGTTATCATATACAAGCAGTCGCTCACCGAACGTTCGGTATCAAATGCCTGGAAAGCTGCACAGATTACCCCAATATTCAAGAAAGGCAATGGGAGTTATCCGCAAAATTACAGGTCGGTTTGCAGCAGGATTTTATAACATATACTTTCCTCAAGTATTATGAACTGCCTCGAAGAGGTAGCTCTTTACTCACTTGATGTGATGAGGGCTATAGACAAGGGATCTCAGATACCGTATTTCCAGATTTTCGGAAGGCTTTCGACAATGTACGTCAGAAGCTTGTCCTAATCAAATTGCATGCTTATGGAATACCGTCACAATTATGCAAATGATTACGTGATTTCCTGTCAGAAAGGACACAGTACGTTCTAATTGACGGAAAGTCATCGATTAGAAATGAAATGATATCTGGCTTTCTCGCAGGTTAGGTTTTATAGGGCCTCTACTGTTCCTTATCTTAATAAAAGATTTAGGAGACATTATGCTCTCTTAGGTTGTTAGCGGATGATGTTGTCACTTATCGGTTTGTAAAGTCACCAGAAGATCAACTGCAAAATGATTGAGATAAGGTATTTGCATGGTGCAAAATGGCAATTGGCGCTTATTAATGAGAAGTGCGAAGTCATCCATATGACCACTACAAGAGGCCGTTAAACTTCATTTACACAATAAATCAGTTAAAACTACAGGCCTTAAATTCAACTAAATACCTAGGAGTATCAATTACAAACAACTTAATTTGAAAAGAACACATAGTAAATATTGTAGTGAAAGCGAACCTAAGACTACGTTTCGCTGGCCGCGGTGGCCGAGGTGACTGAGGCGCTCCAGTCACGGTCAGCACGGCCACTACGGTCGGGGGTTCGAATACCCCCTCGGGCATGGATATTTGTGCCGTCCTAGTTCGTAAGTAGTTCATAAGTAGTTTGTAAGTTTAGGGACTGATGGCCCCGCAGTCGAGTCCCATAAGCTTAACAAACATTTGAACATTTTTTTTAAGACTACGTTTCGTTGGCAAAACACACAGAAGATGCTACAGCTCTGCTAAAGAAACTGCCTACACCACACGTGTGCGTCCTATTTTGGAGTATTGCTGCGCATTGTGGGATCCCCACCAAGTGGGGCTAACAGACGATTTAGAGAAAGTTCAGTAAAGGGTTGGGCGTTATGCCTCGCGATATTGGGAAGAGAATGTCACAGAAATGATGCAATTGTTGGGTAGGAAATCATTAAAAGAAAGGCATGATTTGTTGCGAACATGTTTTGTTAGCACCCACCTACATAATAAATCAGATCGAAAACTGGAAGGTGTTCCTTTTCCCTTGAGCATTTGGAGAATGGAATTGTATATAAGCATGATAAAAGCGGTTCAAAATATTCAAATATTGAAAAGTTTGTTAAGCTTATGGGACTTAACTGCGGGGTCATCAGTCCCTAAACTTAAAAACTACTTATGAACTAGCTTATACGAAAGACAATACAAACATCCATGCCCGAGGGAGGATTCGAACCTAAGACAGGAAACAGCAGTTTGTTGATCCTCTGTCATGCATTTCAATGCGACTTGAGGAATATTTATGTAGATGTAGAGCCGGCTGCGGTGGCCGAGGGGACTGAGGCGCTTCAGTCACGGTCTGCACGGCCACTACGGTCGGAGGTTCGAATCACCCCCTCGGGCATGGATATTTGCGCCGTCCTTAGTATTAATTAGTTCATAAGTAGTTTGTAAGTTTAGGGACTGATACCCCATAGTTAACTCCCATAAGCTATACAAACATTTGAACTTTTGTAGATGTAGAATTTTGTAGATAAAGGAATCTCTTCCTATAAAGCTAGAATCTCATTTTCAAAAAAGTGTAGATAACTGGGTCCTGTCAGACGACACCCAACAGGCAGAATTAACTGATAGTCTATCATATCGAACCACATATATTTCCTGAGAGGCGTTTGAAACCACAGCATTACAAATTTTGAACATTTAAACAAAACCAATATTCAAATACTTTATGGACATACTGAACACTTGTAAATACGCATGTTTTGTTGAAGCGCTACAGTACAGTACTCGTGGCAGACAAATCACAATGAAAATTTCAGTGTACATTAAATAACGACTTCACAAATTGAAAGTCAACTCTGTGCTGCTGACATTCGGTAAATACGCCTATGGTAATCGCTGTAGTAGCACACGAAACGAAAATGTATTGAACTCAAACTGCATATCTGTACTCGAAATTGGACACATTGCAGTATATAGCAAAATTATCGCAATTCGTTCATACTATCACCTCTCAAAATGTTTATCATGTCTTCAGATGTAAAGGTACGAAGCATCTCAACAACCAGACAAGTTAAAATTTGAATATACTTCCCTCTAAAAAGTTTTAGGCAGTGCCCTCAGCAGGCAAGGTGATGGTCACCGTCTCTTTCGACGTCCGAGGTCCGATACTCATGGAATTCTTCCAGCACGGGAAAACCATTAACAGTGACTTGTACTGTGAGACACTCCCTAGCCTACGGACGCCCATCAAGAGCAAACAGCCTGGGCTGCTCACGGAGGGATGATTCTGATGATAGCGCGCATCCGCACGTCTCGAAGGTAACGCAAAGTGTGCTGGCAGAATGGGAGCAGATTGAGCATCCGCCTTATAGCCAGGATACGTCGCTCTGTGACGTCAAATGTTCAAATGTTTGTGATGCTATGGGAGATAACTGCAGTGGTCATCGGCCCCTAAACTTACAAATTACTTAAGCTAATTTATCCTAAGAACGAGACACACACACACACACACACACACACACACACACACACACACATATATATATATATATATATATATATATATATAATGTGTGTGTGTTTTGAGGGAGGACTCGAACCTCCGAAGGTGAATGGCCTCGCGCACTGCAGAAAGATGCCTTTATACGCGCGGCTATTCCGTCGCGGCCCCTGCGACTTCCGTCTCTTTAGCCCGCTAAAAACATTTCAATGAGCAGGACTTCAACTACGACCATGAAGTGAAGGACACAGTAGAGGCTCTTGCTACAGCCACAGGAATTCCGGAATCAGAGCTAGTTAAACAGATGGATACTTGTAGTCAGGTATTTGGTGATTACTTTTGAATGAAGACCTAATTATAATCACAGTGTCGTTTCATACCTTCACATTTGGACACCCCTCGTATATCTGCTGAATCACCCTGTACAGCAATTTTACACTGGAACACCAAATGGCGCTGTTGGAACGGGCGAGTGCCGTTCTCGTCTGATCTGTACCTCAACTCCTGTCACTGTTTACCAATATGCGAATCACGTTTCGTAGAATTGTGGCGCGCGGCTTTCGAATAACGACGCGTGCCGACCGCGTAGGCATTTCTGTCAATCCTCGGGTCAATTAGGATACGTCACACGCGTTTGCACAAAGCGCGGACGGGCCCTTTTGCGGTTCGTCCATTAAGGTGAGCGTCGCGCGTTTGAGCGCCATTATGCGAAGTTTGCCGGCGGACGCCGCGGTCGCCAGCTGGCGCCATTAGGCGGGCAATCAATTGTACGGCCGCGCGGGTAGCCGGCCTGCTGGCTATTGTGGCCGCGCGCTCGGGCCTGCCGGCTTTTGTACGGTAGCGTATCGCGCCCGCCGCATGCGCCACCATTCAGCTCAGCGCGGAAGCACGTGTGCTGAAGCCGAGCCCGCGTTTCCCAAGACATTCCCGGAATACGGTATTGTAATCCGTAATGCTTGTTAGTATACTGAAGTCAGAATTTCGAAATTCTCAGAAAAAAATAGGAGTATGCTCTTAACATCTAGAATGTTTGCAGAATGTCACAGGGTTCTGGTGGAGCAGGGGAAAGCAATAGGGTAAACGTATTGTGGGTCCCTGGCCACTCGGGGATCAGTGGCAACGAACATTCCGACAGATTAGCCAGGATGGAGGCAGAGACTCCATTTATTGGACCGGAACCTGTCCTGACAATCACCAAGGCAATGATCAAATTGGAGCTACGTAACTGGCTCAGAAGACAGCACGTAGAATATTGGACCAAAGTCTATCAACAAAAACATGGCAAGGTAATGATGCCAAAGCCATGTTTTAAAAGAAGCTCTGCAATCCTGGGCCTGAACAGGAGAGAGATTAGACTCATGGTTGGATTGTTGACAGGCCATGGGAATTTCAAAGAACACCTACATACAATGGGAATAACAGAAGAGGACCTTAAATGTAGGATCTGTGATGACGGTGATGAAACTGCATCACATCTAATCTTCGAATGCGTTGCATTGGAGAGTAAAAGGCACAGAATATTTGGAAAAACCAGACCCGAAGAAATTGTGTGTAATACAGAACTGGTAAAGGGACTCCTTGCACTGTTCAAGGGCATTGGTTGGCTTTACTAGATATACAGGGAGCGATGCCGCACAATAAACTTAGTTTCGGTGCGGGCAGTGGCGGGTTGGACCAAGTCTGTTTTGGCTTCCCTGAGAAAATCAATCAATGAATCAAGCTCTTAACATACGGAGTGATATCCGATTAATTTGACGAGAATTCTACACAGTTACGGGGAAAAAATATTTGAATGAGGTAAAGGGTGTTTCGAATACATAGCTCGGTAATAACAAAAATTACCTGATCTATGCAGCCGCTAGTACGAATATGGTAGTACGGACTGACATCCGTTACTGGATTAAATCTACGTGATTACTGTTTGGGCTGTTTTTGTGCAAAATGCAAACTCATTTCCTCCGGAAGAACAATATATGGTTACAAATTGTCTGCTAATATGTTCATTAAATTCTTTATTCTGAAAATATTCCTGGAATATTTTTGTTTTTGTGCTGAAACCGAACCCGCGTTCCCCAAGACATTTCCGGAATACGGTATTGTAATCCGTAATGGTTGTTAGTAAACTGAAGTCAGAATTTCTAAATTTTCAGGAAAAAAAGCTCTACTGTGAGACTGGCAAGAAACTGAGTGATATCCGATGAATTTGACGAAAATTCTCCACAGTTACGGGGAAAAATATTTGAAAGAGGTGAAGGATGTTTCGAATACGTACCCCAGTAATACCAAAAATTACCGGCTCTTCTGCAGACGCTAGTACGAATATGGTAGTACGGACTGACAACCGTTACTGGATTAAATATAAGTGATTACTGTTTGGGCTGTTTTTGTGCAAAATACAAACTCATTTCCTCCGGAAGAACTATATGTGGTTACAAATTTTCTGCTAATATGTCCAAAAAAAAAAAAAAAAAAAAAAAAACCGTTCAAATGTTTGTATAGTCTATGGGACTTAACTACGGGGTCATCAGTCCCTAAACTTATGAACTACTTACGAACTAGGCCGGCACAAATATCCATGCCCAAGGGGGGATTCGAACCCCCGACCGTAGTGGCCGTGCAGACCGTGACTGGAGCGCCTTAGTCTCCTCGGCCACCGCGGCCGGCGCTAATATGTCCATTAAATTCTTTATTCCGAAGATATTCCTGGAATGTTGTTGTTTTTGTGCTGAAACTGAACCCGCGTTTCCCAAGACATTCCCGGAATACGGTATTCTAATCCGTAATGGTTGTTAGTAAACTGAAGTCAGAATTTCGAAATTTTCAGGAAAAAAATAGGCGTAAGCTCTGCTGTGAGACCGGTAAGAAACGGAGTGATATCCGGTTAATTTGACGATAATTCTCCACAGTTACGGGGGGAAAATATTTGAAAAGGTGAAGGGGGGGTCGAATACATACATCAGCTCAGTAATACCAAAAATTACTGGCTCTTCTGCTAGTACCAATATGGTAGTACGGATTGAAATCCGTTAGAGAAATCCGAAGAGAACGATATATTAGCCAGTAGTCAACACGGATTCAGGAAGTATCTCTTGCGAATCACAGCTTGCCCTTTATTCACATGAAGTGTTAAGTGCCATCGACAAGGGATCTCAAATCGATTCCATATTTTTGAATTTCAGGAAGGCTTTTGACACCGTACCCCACAAGCTGCTTCTTATGAAATTGCGTGCTTATGGAATATCTCCCCAATTGTGCGATTGGATTCACGATTTCCCGTCAGAAAGGACACAGTTCGTTGTAATTGACGGTAAGTCATCGAGTAAAACAGAAGTGAATCAGGCGTCCCACAGGGAAGCGTTATAGGTCCCCTACTCTTCCTTGTGTTTATAAACGATTTAGGAGACAATCTGAATAGCTCCCTTAGATTGTTCGCGGATGATGCTGTCGTTTATCGGTTAGTGAAGCCAACAGAGGATCAAAAGCAACGGCAAAGCGATTTAGACAAAATTTCTACTTGATGCGAAAACTGGCAATTGACACTAAATAAAGAAAAGTGTGAAGTAATACACATGACCACTATTATAAATCCGCTGAACTTCAATTACGCGATAAATCAGTCAAACCTTAAGGTCGTAGATTCTACCAAATACCTAGGAGTTACAATTACGAACAACTTTGACTGGAGAGAACACATAGAAAATATTGTGGGGAAGGCGAACCAAAGGTTACGTTTCATCGGCAGAACGCTTCGAAGATGCACCAGCTCCACCAAAGAGACTGCCTACATCACACTTGGGCGCCCTCTCCTGGAGTACTGTTGCCCCTTGTGGGACCCTCACCAGGTGGGAATGACGGAAGACATTGAGGAGGTTCGGAGAAGGGCAGCACGTTTTGTTTTATCACGTTACGGGGGGGGGGGGGGGGATCGTCACGGAAATGTTGCACGAATTGGGGTGGAAATCCTTAAAAGAAAGACGTTATTCATTGCGACGTGATCTGTCTGCGAAGTTTCAATCACCGACTTTTACTTCTGAATGTGAAAATATTTTGCTAGCACCCACCTACGTAGGGAGACATGACCATGCCAATAAAATAAGAGAAATCAGATCGAAAACGGAACGATTTAGGTGTTCTTTCTTCCCACGCGCTATTAGAGAATGGAACGGTAGAGAAAAGTTATGAAAGTGGTTAATGAACCCTCTGCCAGGCACTTGAATGTGATTTGCAGAGTATCTATGTAGATGTAGATGTAGAAATATAAGTGACTAGCTGAATCCCCGCGGCTTCGCATGCGTAGGCTGGTTGGTCTGCACCAGTTGTTTCTTTTTAATCCTGTTGAAGAATCCGTATCTTACGTTTTGTAGTTATAGCTTGAAATTTGAGTTAACAGCACCATATTTTTGAAAATCAATTTTTGCATCTCGTATTTCACCCCCTTATTGGTCGAATTTCAAAAAAATACCGAAACACGTGTCTTTTAAATTTGAACGCCGAATCCAAATCCGAAAATTTGTAGTTCTAACTTCAAAATTACCTAAATAGCAACGTAATTCCGAAAAACACCCCCTCTCCAATTTAACCCCCTTGATGGTTGAATTTCCAAAAATAACGAAACACGTATTTTTAAAATCATAACGAACAATACAAATACCAATTTTTGCAGTTCTAGTTTCAAAATTGTCTTGACAACAAAGTGTTTTCGAAAATAATTTTTGATCCTCTCTTTTGCCCCCTTAGTTTTTGAATTTCCAAAATTACCGAAACTCGTGTCTTTTTAATCCTGACCAAGATTCCATATCCGAAGTTTCGTAGTTGTAGCCTAAAATTTGAATTAATAGCAACATATTTTGAAAATCAATTTTTGCGTCACCCATTTTACCCCCTTATTTGTCGAACTTCAAAAAATGCCGAAACACGTGTCTTTTAAATTTGAACACTGAATGAAAATCCGAAATTTTGTAGTTCTAGCTTCAAAATTTCCTAAATAGTTACGTAATTTCATCCCCTATTTCACCCTCTACGGATGGAATATCTAAAAGTCGCTTCTTAAATGACGCCTACAGAGTAAGATCAACACCCTCCACAAATTTCAAGTTTCTATCTTCAGTGGTTTGGGCTGGGCGATGATGAGTCAGTCAGTCGGTCAATCGGGACACTTCCTTTTATATATAGAGATTACTGTTTGGACTGTTTTTGTGCAAAATGCAAACTCATTTCCTCCGGAAGAATAATATATGGTTACAAATTTTCTGCTAATATGTTCATTAAATTCATTATTCCGAAGATATTCCCGCAATGTTATTTTTGTCGGTAACCGTCCTGACCATTAATTCAATTAACTATGTCTTAGGGGATGACTTATGCCTTATACCTTCGGCTCGTTGCTGTTCATACACGTCTATATTTATTTCTAAAACTTAACGGTCACTTTTAAAGTCAGGGAATTTTTAACTCAGGCGGCGTCTACTAAATAATTTATTATAACATGACGGTGCGTTTTTACTAAAACTGTTTGTTGCCCATTGCATGATGGCGTCTGGCGAGAACCATTAAATTCGTTAGACTCCGCCTGGTATGATTATCTCGAGCCCAAATTATTCCTAACAAAATAGCTATATGAATATTTAATCATTTGGATAATGTTCCTAGAATGATGTTCTATCCAAAGCAGAAAGCAATGAATATAATTTCTAACTACTGTTCAAAATCAAAGTCCACAAGCAACCGAAATTAATTCCAGCGCGGTAGACTCTGCGGTTATGTTGAACACCTATCGTTTCACTCGATTCCACTGCACCCGCAACACACGTGTGCCATCAACATTCGTCTGCCGCAGATTGACCCGACTGCCGCTTTTCGCAGCCACATATATACGATCTGTGACGCCATTCCAGTAATACGTCACGTTATTTTGAATATAGTTACTAGATTCGTCCCTAGGTCTCCCTCTACGATTTTTCCTCCACACGTTTCTCTACAATGCTAAATTGATTATTCTCTGTCGTGTTCTACCAATAGTGCCTTCTTTTAATGAAGATTTCTTCCAAATCTGTTCAGTAATTCCTTAGTTAACGATCTGCCTGCACAATCTTCAGCAGTCTCCTGTAGCACCAAATTCAAAAAGCCTCTATAATTTATTTGTCTGAATCCTACCGTTCACGTTTCACTCCGGTTTAATGCTACGCTGCTGATAAATACCTTCAAAAATCATTCCTATACTTACATTAATTTCCGATGTTATCAAATTTCCTTTCTGTAGATATGCTTTTCTTTCCACAGCCATTCCGCATTTCGAAACTTCTCTACTTCAGCAGTGAGAATTTATTTTGCTACAACTAATCTAATTATTTCAGTATCGCCTGATTTTCTTAGACCCATTTCATTTGTTTTTCTCTTATTTCTTTCTTTCATTCAGTTCAACAGCTTTTCCAGGTCCATTAATGTCTCTACGAGAAATTCGATGTCGTCGGAAAACCGCAAAAATTTTATTTCTCCTTCTCCTTGAACTGTTATACCTTCTTCAAATCGTCGCTTTACTACAAAGGTTCCTTAATTTAGATATTGAGTAACACTGCACAATGGCTTGACATCTGTCTTACTTCCAAATCACTGAGTGCCTTTCATGCCCTCCCATTCTTATAACTGCTGCCTGATTTCTATACAAGTCGTGTACAACTTTTCCTTCCCCATACTTCACTTCTCCTACTTTCATAATTATAAAGAGCGTATTGTAGTATAGATAGTAAAAAAGTTGTGTCCATAACAGCAACAACTTCAAACGTAGGTTTGTTCTTCCGTAACGTATCTTCTAACTCTTCAGGTATTTCATCACGTGTTCCTTCGCTTTTCCTGATCTCCACCGAAGTCAGAGTATTGTATGTGTATTTTAATTTGTAGTTCTTCTGTAAATTGATACAAAATTTTCAAAATTCTGAGAAAAATAGGAGTAAACTCTACGAAAAGGAGTATAATATAAAGATTTATATTAAATTTATCTGCCGGAATTTCTCCACAAATATGTGAAAATTATATTCAAAAAGATAGAATGGTTGGCAAGTACTTATCTCAGCACGGGACTACTGATAGGAACCCAATAAAGGATTAAAGTGAATGTGGAATCGAGGTTTTGGAAGGAAAGAAAAGAAAGAAAGGAAATAAAATCCTTCATCAGGCTGGAGAGAGGAAGGTGGACAAATGGAATAGAAGGGAAAGTGGTCTTGTGTTACACTCTAGGCCGTGACATAAATTTGGAATGAAGGGTGACGGAGCAGAGATACAGTGCAATATAGTTTCCACCCACCACCATTCATCCTTAATGCACGGCCTAGGGTTAAAGTAACCCTAAACCAATATTCCATCTATCCCCTTTCTCCGTTACATTGGCGTAACTAACGGGGAGGGAGGGGGTTAAACGCCTCTGACCCCAGTCATAACTGTGGCTCTTAAATTTATTTAATTTTATTGTTTATTTATATTTATTTCACATTGCGTACCCTTTTCAGTGTTCGATACACTCGTTAGCACAAACATAATGCAACCATCTCATATTTCTGACAATGATAACAACTTGACAGGATGGCAACTCATATTTCACTGACAAGGGACATCATTGACCTCGTGCGCTTTGAGCCGCACGAAACCATGCTTGGAGTAAAAGGCAATCATAAACAAGACAGTGTCGTCATTTTCATGCAAAATGATGCATTGCACCTCAAGTACATTTTAACAGAGAGGAAAAAAGTAACAAGATATCAATACCATAGGAAGAATATTTTATGTAATTTAATGGCGTCATTGTATTATTACATATTCAATCAGCAGCGTCAAAAAACTCTTTGCTTAAAGTACTTATAATAGCGCAAAACACAAATGTACCACAGTAACACATACGCCCGAAAGTGCTTAAATTAGTTCTCGAAGTCCAGATGCGGGATTTCGATGAAGTGTTTAAAACAAGTGGGAAAGAACAACGAGCACACTTCACTAAAGCTCCGTTATCACATGCCAAATCAGTTTCACATTCACGCAGTCCAATATCAGAAGCCACGCTAATTAAAATTTCAAACGATGATGCTGGTATGTCAATGTCATGCCCTGCCTTTCGCCAAGCGTATTACAACGTAGGCTTATACGCAGCAGCAACAGATTGATTGTAAATAACACAGTCACGTTTCACGATGAAATAACGATCGCGTACCTTCAGCTGTGGTTTGGAACCTTGTAGTTTTACAAAATCAGTAATCATTCTGATACAGAATTTATAGTGCCGCAAGAAGTAAATATCAAGTGGTTGGCAATATTTTGTTGTTTGCGTTAAAAGATCTTCAGCGCAACGTCTTTGTTCGGAAAAATTGCGTCTAGAAGGGGACGATCTGTATGAAGCACCCAGGGATCACAGAACAAAAGGCGCTTTTCACCACCATGATTCTATCAAAGAAAGCGACGTGAAAGGTAATTTTCCTTCTGAAAAATCCTGTTTTATTTTATGTATCACGTAATATACGTTGGGTTTCTGTGACTGCACCTGATATGCCTTTGAGGTGGGAAGTAAATGTGATAAGATCACTTTAGTAAGTATCAACAACGGCCAACAGATAAGAAATATTTTTTGTACTTGCTACAAATATCTACAGAGGAAAACACAGTTCAATTTGCAGAGAGCCGACCGCGGTGGCCGAGGGGACTGAGGCGCTCCAGTCACAGTCTGCACGGCCACTACGGTCGGGGGTTCGAATCCCTCCTCGGGCATGGTTATTTGTGCCGTCCTTAGTATAAGGTAGTTGATAAGTAGTTTGTAAGTTTAGGGACTGATGACCCCGTAGTTAAGTCCCATAAGCTTAACAAACATTTGAACATTTTTTGAATTTGCCGCGCGGGAGTAGCCGAAAGGTCTGGAGCGCCACGTTGCGGATTGCGTGGTCTCTCGCGTCGGAGGTTCGAATCCTATCTCGGGCATGGATGTTTCTGTTGTGTTTAGTATAAGTACTTTGTAAGTTTCGGGAGTGATGACCCCTTAGTTAAGTCCCATAGGCTTTACAAACATTTGAACATTTTTGAATGTGTTGTTCGGCGCAAACAAATGTGAAATATTCAGAATGTCATTTGTTTTATGCCTTCATTCAGAAATATATTGTTTCAAAAATCTTCATCATTCAAGGGGATTTTTAAAGCAAGACAATTAGGGCAAAATTTACACCTATAACAGCGTTGAGGTAATTGGCGGTCGTTTTAAAACGCGAATCGATAACATCATATTGGAAAGTATAAAAACACTTTACGAATTTGTACCTCAGCTGCAGCTGTTCTCAACGCCAGTGGTGCGCCAACGCCTTACTGTTAGGTGAGATCAAGGTCGTCTGATTTAATAAGAAACGAGGAAGTTCTCCACAGAATCTCCGAAGAATTATAAGTACAGAACACACGGATAGGAAAAATGAACGGATAGATAGGGCATTTGTTAGGACACCAGAAAGTAATCTTTATATGACGTTACACACGCAAAAAGTAATTGAGGAGTATGTTGCGCTATGAGCGCAATTGGCTTGACGCCCGCTTTCTGTCAAAGCGTTAAAAGTAATACCTCCACATTTGACTCACCCACCCTGAAAATTTCAGTTAGATATCTTTCGTGTACGCCATGTAAGTGTCGTTTGAAAGCAGAGGGTGACAAGCAGTTCTCTTGTATCGAATGGGAGATACGTTTTATGTTAAGTTGCGTGATTATATTAAGTGAATAGTAATGAAATGGAAAAAGACTTTACAGACAAAAATAAGACATGAAAGTTATTGAGAAAAGATAGGAATGGTCCTTTCACAGTACAGGGAGAAACTAGAGCCATTTGAAATTATTGACGGAAGTGAGCATATTAGATATTGGAAGAAAAATTTAATCAACTACTTCTCATCAAAGCCACTCGAGAAATGTTCTCCAGTAGCAGTTATTTGTGATGCTGCCCTTTTACAGTGATGGAACGATCGGTGATTCAAAATCATATTTTGAGGTTTTTCTACCAATTTTTTCATTAAGAAATCAACAAGGCTCCCTGAAGGTATGTCATTTTAGTCACTAATAGAAAAATCAACTGTAACCTCCGCAAAGAATGAGATATTCAAGACCTCTTAAGCTTCCTTCCTGATACAGTAAAAGGCTGCCACGATGAACTTAGAGAGATTAAACATTGAAGAAGCTACTGCATATGAACAGGTACATAATGGTGCAGGTCATATATTTTTTGTTAACGTACAGTATAACTAGACAATAAAATAATAATAATATTTCAACTCAATTTTCATTATAGTTTGTTTAGATATCATGATTTGACGGTAAAAGGGCTCATTATCTTCTCAGTAATATACTAAAATTAGAAAAAAATCTCTTCAGTTTTAAGGAATTATTCAGTTTTTTAAAAGTATGATCTAAAACAGAATTATTACATGATTAAAATACCATTGTTTGTCAATACTATTTAAAGACCCAAGTCTTCAACTTACTTTTACCAGAAATGCACTTTTCGGACTTAGGCCTATAATCCATCAAACACCTCAGTTGAGGATGTAGGGTGCAAATGTTATTGGGAGGTGAAGAAGTGGTCGCCTCAAATCAATAAAATTACTGAGTAAATAATAGATGAATAAATAAGACATGAAGCC
Source organism: Locusta migratoria (assembly GCA_026315105.1). NCBI lineage: Eukaryota > Metazoa > Arthropoda > Insecta > Orthoptera > Acrididae > Locusta > Locusta migratoria. Next base: position 883,166,667 of record CM048744.1, on the reverse strand, counting down.
ACAATTCAAGTAATTACGCTGTGTAAAAAGGCGTTAAATCAATGATCATGTCCGTACAGGACAGCAAATAGTTAAAATATGTGCCCCCTGCCATGATCAACATTGGCCATTTGCATGCAAGCAGGAAAAGTCATTTTAGTATAATGACTGTCATATCGATTGCTCAAAATGAAAACCTTGACCGCTGATACTCGCTAAAATAGAGTACAGTTTAACAATACTAGTCATTGAATTTCATCTAAGCTAATCGCAACAAAGCCCCTTGTTGTAGGGTATTTATGCCGGTCGGACTTCGGATTTTTTCAGTCTGCGTTTTAACCCATCCTTCACCTCTCAACGATGTGAGGAGTCGTCAAAAACGACACGTGGTTCGGATTCCACGTTAAGCTGTAGGTCCCCTTTCCCCGGTTAGATAACTGCGGTAGGCTAGGGACACGCAAGTCGCCAATGTGGCGTCCAATTGAAAGACTTGCACCAGGCCAATGAGCCACACGAAATTATTATTCTTATCCGTCGAGTTCCTGTGCTATTTCTAGAGCTGTTGTTTTATTTATACTCAAATTAACTTTACAAGAAGAGCACAAGGGTATCTGATTTTAGAATCTTTTGAAATTTATGGCACGTGAAGCTTAGAACACAAATAACAAACAAGCCGAAGCCATTCGACGCAACTCTCAAAAATTCTTGAGAGAAATCGACACTGAAGTTTTGCAAGTACACGTAAGAACCAATCTTGGAGTAGCTCAGCTTAGCGCTTAGGCCTTTCAACCATAGGGACGGTGGTTCGAATCCTGGAGTACAAACATTTTTCTCGTTATGTTGGAATACTTACCCAATTTTAATATATAATGGCAATTTTTACGAAAAAATGCACGTATTTTTCTATATTTTATAAAATGTTGTTAATAATGATGGCTTCAATAAAAAAACTCATTTTTTTGTCGGCGGTAGTCTTTGATCAGTTTGTGAAGGGCTACGACACTGTTCTTGGAAAGTCGTCTCCGTAGCTACTGATGGCTTTCGAAACAGCTAATGCTCTAATCTACTTTAGGTGACGACAAGGTGTTCAGCTCGTCTACATACACATAAACAAAACTGACGCAATATGTGAAATTAGAGATTCCGAAATTACATTTTTATTGAGATGTGGTTCAACAGCCTAAGATATTTGAGGAAATGCATACTGTAAACCATCAGCTGTTTATTATTTTTCAAACATCTACCAGTTTTGGTCATAAACCATCTTCCCGGAAGACTATTAAATAAAAATACAGAAACAGAATTGCACACAAGCTGAAGTAAAATACATAATATGATCCAGTAGTTTCAAACGATTAAACAGTTGCATTATATGCCTCCGTATGCATACTGGCATGCATGTCACAAAAAAAAAAAAAAAAAAAAAAAAAAAAAAAATAAGACGTCACTAGGCATCAAGTCTTGATTAAAAACATAAAAGCAATATGAGGCTGTGTGATGGTGAACCAAGGTCTATTACAAGAGAACCTAACACAACTATTGAACACATCAGTCAATGAGATAAAATTAGCGATGATCAAAGTATACATGGTGTGAAAATGATATATCTTAGGCAACCATCATAGGTTATATCTTTGACAAGGTGTCATGGCGACATGTTACAGAAAGCAGTATGTAAACATTACAAAAATAACGGGATGGATTATGAAAACAATAAAAATGTGTAACAACAACAATTATTGGTTTACAGTATGAATTCTTCAGATTCGAAAATGTTTTATATAGCTGAATTCTAAAACGATGGAAAAAATGTCACAGCGGGATTCGAACCACCGACTATATGATTGGGAGGCCAGTACACTACCTCCTTAGCTACACCGACAGATACAGCAACAGATTTAATTTTTGGCACTTACGTGTGCTCGCAAAACATCAATGTCGATTTTCTCCAGAATTTTTGACAGTTGCGTCGAATGGCTTTGGCGGTTTATTATTTAAGCTTTGAACCTCACGTACTGTAAATATAAAGAAATTCTAAAATCCGATACTTATGTGGTCTCCTTATTAGATATATTTACGAAAATTAAAAAAAAAATAGTTTTGTATGATACAGAAATTTCTTGAAGGCTACAAAAATTATGGTAACCAGTTTCGCCTGTTTAAGAGGCATCTACAAATAGTGGAACCATACAGGCAGACAGAATTAGAATTTTTGATTAATTGACCAAAAGATGAGTGTCACACAGTCGTAACTGGGATCCTGTTTTGTAGTCTACTCTGATGTTAACAGTCGAGCTTTAAAGATGTGTCCTTCATCAGTGTGTTTAACGCTGGCGCCCCCGCTGTTGCAGTGCGCGGCCGCTCGTCGCGCCCCCTGGCCGCCGCCGCCGTCCTGCTGGCCTCGCTGCTCATCAGCGCCGTCACGTGACTGCCCGCAGTTCCGCCGCCGCCGGCGTCGGCGCCACCGTCGTCTGTGATAACCCCCGAAACAACACCCACTCGTCTCACGCGACCCGTACCTTGCCGTTGTCGCCTACGTTCTCCGTGCCCTTCGACGTCTCGTCTAAAGACACCGAGTGTGTGTGTGTGAGTGTGCGCTCGATTGTGTGCATGTATGTGTGAGTGAGAAAGTGAGCTGATTTTATGCGAGCGATATTTTTTTGAGATATGAGTGTTGTGTTCTGATCGTGATGATTTCTAATGTCTTGTACTACGAGAAGAAAAATATAAATATATATATAAATATATATCTAATGTTAAATATTTTATCCGTGCTGATCTATAAAGTGCTATGACTTTCAAAGTACTAGTTGTTGCAAAATGTTTTCTTGTTTACTCAGAATGTTGAAGCTTTCAATAACTATTGTTTGTAAGTGTAACTATTTTACCACCCTAACCATTTATGAATATTAATTTGAAATATGCATTGAAATAAATGTTGAGACGATTAATAATGTAAGTTTTCAAGGCTTTTTGTGTGAATCGATGTGTTACAGTTATGAAGTCACACTATAATGTATGTAAAAGAAACAATAACTTTAATAAATTTTCGATGGAACATTTTTTACGTTTTGTATTCTGAAACGTCCACTCATTGAGAGAATATCACCTTCAGGATAGGTTACAAAGGTGTGCTGAACAGGAAAATAAACTGAAATACTTGTATTTTTAAGACATTACATAATGAGCCATTGGAAAACACGTCAGTGGTTGGTAAAAACTGTACTCAATCATTAACTATTTCTTCTTTTCTGTGGCTGTAGAACCATTCCTGGAGTTGTATGCTTATCAGTAAGAGTAAGCTACACGATAAGTAGTCACTGGAAATCTCGACAACAATCGGAGACGCTATGTGCTTGTGAATGGAGATACCATGTGTACTTCAAGGATCTATCATAATATATTTCTTAAAATTTTTGTTATTGGTGGCGCATTTACTAGGAATCTACATTACAAGTTCTTGTAAAGTCGTCACTTATTGTGAGAAAGTTACCTCAATAGACGTCGAAACTCTGTTTCCAAGTTTCATGTGCAGGCTGAGCTATTTGAGTAGAATCTATAAATAATAGCACCGACCACGTATTTTTTTTAAAAATCACCACACCAGAGTTCAACCACCGATCTTATTTTCAACTGGTTACGAGTCAACAGACACACAGTGAGTGTGCCTTTGTACTTCCACGACGATACACACAAGATGAGCTACCTGAAAACTACAACTGAAGCTGTTTTTCTTATTCGAAGTAATTGCAGCAGCATCAGCTCCATCATGAGACTGGAAGAGAAAATCTCTATTACTAGAAAGAAAAAGTTTTAAGTAATCTGCTTACATTTCATCATTCTATTTCTGTCCATTTATAAATACTTTTATAAATGAGCACATAATGGAAAGGAAGATCCTAGTTAATGGAATGCAGTAAATAATGCACTTTGAGCTTTACATTTAAATCACTATGGAGCAGAACCACGTAATTTGTCTACAATTTAGCATTTTCCACAGTTTTTCGTTTAATTAAAAAATAGCAGTTTGGATTTATATTACTTCATACAATTTTTAAGCCATACGATCCCAGAAAGACTAATACTAGGCTGTAAATGCAAGAAGAAGTTGTAAGTCACTTTTCCGAAAAAACTGAGTAATTACTTCTCAGAAAATGCACTCAATGGGATTGAAAACACTGTAGTGGAATGACTTTTCAGAATCTTCTTAAAAATCCATCATTTACTGAAATTCCGCCTCTGAAGACACCAACTATGCTCCAGAGATGTACTTAGTAGTCTTGTATTATCCCCATCAACACGTTCAAACATTCTGATTACCAGCATCCATTCGTGTCCATTGTGTATTCCGTCGGACTTGGACAATTCCAGCAGGGCAACGCAACGTCGCGCACGTCCAGAAGTGGTACTGACTGGCTCTAGGAACACTTTTCTGAGTTAAAAACCCTCTGCTGCCAATCAAACTATACAGGAATGAACAATATTTAGCACATCTTGCACGCCTGCAAAGTGCTGTTTAGAAGATCTCTGCCTTCTGGTACTCTTATGGTTTTATGGACTACCTTAGAGGATGCATAGTGACCATTCCCATCAGCAGAACATGAGACATTATTCGAGTCAATACCACACTGTGTTGCGTCACATAGGCGTACTCGCGGGCAGCCTACACGATATTTGGTAGGTATACTATTATCTTTGGCTATTCAGTGTATGATAGAAATGACAAATCTGAAGGTGATCAGAACTGAATGACACTGTCTAATGACTAAAAATATAATTGACGTAAATAACGAAAATAAAGTCAGTAAAGGATCACCTTTTAGCGATCATAACACAGATTATACTAGTTTTTTCAATGAACCTCAAATCTGGGGTTTCAGATAGTCATTCAATGAAATACTACAAATTTGAAAATATGGTAAGGTTAAAGTTACATTAGTGAAGTTCGGTGGCAGGATGTACAGGATTTCAGGTCAGATGAGTACATGGTTATAAACAGAAAATCTGTGGGTGTTAACGCAGGGGTAGGTCTGATTCTGAATAATAGAAATGCCGGTAAGTTACAATGAACAGCATAATGAAAGCATTATCGTAGCAAATCTAGGCACGAAGCCATTACCGACCACAGTAGTAATAATTTATTTGCAAATTAGCTCTGCCGCGGCGGAGTGACCGAGCACATTGACGCGCTATGCTCCGATGCGCGAGGCCGTTCCCCGTCGGGTGTTCGAATCCTCCCTCGGGCATAGAAGTTTATACTGTCTAAAACGTTAGTTCACAAGTAGTCTGTAAGTTTAGGGACTGATAACTCCGCAGTTAGGTCGCTTAAGCTTAACAAACATTTGAACGTTTTTGAAACTAGCTCTGACGACGACGCCGAGGAAATCGAATAAGTATATGAGGTGATAAATTATTCAGATTTTTAAGGGAGAGGAAAACTTGATTGTGATGGGACACTGGAATTCGGTTGTAGGAAAGGGAAGAGAAGGAAATGTAGTAGATTAATATGGAGTGTGGAAGATGAAGAATGGGAGACCGCCTGGTAGAATTTTCTGCAGAGCACAATTTAAACATTACAATTACTTGCTTTAAACATCACGAGAAATCGGTTTAACACGTGGAAGAGACCAGGAGATACTGAAAGGTACCAGATTGAGTTTATAATGGTAAGACATACGTTCAGAAACGAGATTTTATATTTTAATACATATGCAGTATCAGATATAGACTCTGACCATAACTTATTGGTTATGTTCTGTAGCTTAAGAGACTGAAAAGGGCAGAAAATTAAGGAGATGGCTGAAACTTTCAGAGGAAGCCTTAGGCAAGGATTGACCGAAACAGGAGAAAGATATACAACAGGAGAGGAATGGATAGGTCTGAGAGAGTGGTGAAGGCCGCAGTAGATCATATAGGCAGAAGGACAAGACGAAATAGAAATCTGTGGATCACTCAGGAGATACTGACCTTAATTAAGGAAAGTGAAGCAGGCAAAAGAGAGTATAGAATGCTGAAAAATGAGACGTAGGAAGTGCAGACTGGATAAGCAGGCATGGCTAGAGGGCGAATGCAAGATCGGAGAAGAATATATAAGTTACGCAGATGTAAAACCAGCACTAAGCAAAGAAGGAAAGGCTGAAAGGTGGAAGGAATATATATAGAGGGCCTATACAATAATTAGAAAGCTATAGAAACGGAAGACGATGTAGAGTTAGATGAGATATGAGATACGCCACAGCGAGGGGTCTTTGATAGAGCAATGGAATAGAAGTATTCCGTTTGAACTGCTGTATCGTTAGAAGAGCCAGACATGAAGGAATTGTTCCACAGGGCACCCAAGGTGTATGAGACAGGGGAAATACCGTCCGGCGTCAAGAAGAATGTACTAAATCCCATTCCAAAGAAAGGAAGTGCAGACATATGTGAAAATCACAGAAGTATCAGTTTGATAACTAAAGGATACAAAATGCTAACAGGAATTATTTACAGACGAGTGGAAAAACCGGGATGATTAGTTTGGATTTAGGAGAAATGTGGGGACACGGGAGGCAATACTCACGACTAAAGTTATAAGATAGGTTAAGGAAAGGCAAACCTACGTTTTTAGCATTTGTAGACCTCTAGAAAGCTTTTGACAAAGTTGGCTGGAATAAATTTCAAATTATGAAGGTATTAGGACTAAAATGTAGGGAGTGAAGAGTTATATTCAACTTGTACAAGATCCAGGCAGCAGTTATTAGAGTCGAAGGGATGAAAGTAGTGGCGGTTAGCAGGCGCAAGAAACTCGCTCGTAAGTGCGTTTGCTGCTCGGGAGTGCCGCAGCGACCAGCTCGTAGCTCGAACACAGGCGCCCTCGAGCGAGGCGACGAAGTCAGACTCGTAGTGGCAGGCAAATCGGCTAAGTATGGTGTAGCGTCTCTCAGAATACGGTAGATAAAAAGAATGATAGTAAACATGACAAACTGTTAACAGCTTCACTGTGTGTGTAATAAAAGAAAAATCTTAAAAATATCCTTTCTGTGTACTAATACGTCAGTAATAAATGTTACAAAAGACAATGACTCAATGTTCATGAACGACAGTAGAGATAAGAAAAGAACAATATCGGTACACTAGATAACAGAACACGACAATCTTTTTTCTTGTTATCTGCCAGTACTGATGTCGATCTGCTCAGGGCACTACCGAGTAGTGTATTTAATTTACAAGGAAATATATTTACCTAACTATACTTGTTTCTTTTTTCTTTTTTTTTTCTTTAATGTATAATAGTACCCTTTACCGCCTTCTAGACCGATTTCATTATTTGCTGGCGAATACATTTTTCTTGATCAACTGACATTGAATGCCACCAATACATTTTCACTTAAATGGGACCATAACAACCGCTAACATCTAAAGGGCAATAGTTCATTGTTGGCCCTTTACAAAATCTAAACGTCGCAAAGACTGCAAAATCATTCAGAACTACAATAGGAACATCTTATGTACAATGTCTGGTGTGTGTGTGTGTGTGTGTGTGAGAGAGAGAGAGAGAGAGAGAGAAAGAGACAGAGAGAGATTTTGAAGAAATTCCGAGGAACTATTGTAACTATGCTGATTATTCATTTCTGTTAATCAATATGATCCATTTATATCCAGTCACAACAGGAAAGCCTGTAAAACATCAGAAAGATAAAGTAATTCGCATTTCTTTAATTTGTTTCTCGATGAGACTACATGCATGGAATAAAACAATGTTAGGCAGCGCTTCTGTGGTTCGCTGGTAAATCGCTGAATTAAAAATGCAAAGATAATAAGTTCGAACCATGGTCATTCCTAGGATTTTTATCCCTTACTTGAAACTAAAGAAACTTGCTGTCAGATTAAATTGTGTGCCGGAAGCGGGATTCGAACCTGGGACCTTCGCCTATGCTTGGCACGCGCTCTACCATCTGAGCTATCCAGGTGTGCTTCACGGGCCGTCCTCACAACTTTATTTCGGCCAGTACCTCGCCTCCTACCTTTCAAACTTCACAGAAGTTCACCTGGGAACTAGCAGTACTAGCACTCCTGGAAGAAATAATATGGTGGAGACATGGCTTAGCCACAGACTAAGGGTTGTTTTCCGAATGACATTTTCACTGTGCAGCGGAGTGTGCGTTGATATGAAAAAGCAAAGGTCCCAGTTTCGAATCAATTATAATCTGCCAGGAAATTACATATCAGCTCACAGTCCGCTGCAGAGTGGAAATTTTATTCTGGATTTCTGATAACGTTTTAAACGTGAAAAATACCAAGGCGCAACATACTTATGAATCCGAATTTCACTGTACGTCCTCCTGTAAATGGCAGGATAAATCAGTTCGAAGGTTCGAAAAGCAAACGGCGTACAACCTCTAATAGGTCCATGTTTGGTAAAGCACTACGGAATTCAAAGAATCTTCTGGTTAATAAGTGGTTTACTTAACTTTGAACTACATTAGATGAGTTTCTGTAAAACATGTTTGGAGATCTATTTAATGATTCATTGTTCGTAATGTAATATCAAATCCTTTTTTCTGAAAAGACAGTGCTCTACCTGAGCAAAGAAAGAAACTACAGATTGTGTCTGTAATGATAGTCTATCACTCCCATTTTATTTCTGTCACAAAATATCTAACACTCTTGTCGGCGACAGTAACATACCCAAAGAACATTATATAGACCTTCTTGCCCTACGTAATGTGTAGCTAAATGACGCCTTTCATTAGTTAATTATCTACGAGCAGTCTCATTCTGTATTTTGTGAGACGAAAAGCAATCTTCTTTCGGCAAAGATTTACGTACCGGAGGGTGTAAATTGTACGTCCAACGTTCTGTAAATCTTGCGTTAATCGTCTTATAAACCTCAGAGTTAACATGGACATGTCAAAGAACACACTAATACCGCGTGCATGTTCCAAATTCTCATGACGTGATAGGGGAAAAAAACTAGTGGGACGACGAATTGCATCACTGCTCACCACAATATCATTAATCCACTAGAGCAGAACCCTCTATAGAAAATGTAGTCTTTAATAGCCGGCTCTTTAAATAAACTTTCATTCAGTGGAGCTGATGCCTCATCAGAAAACTGCACAATCTGCGAAGTGCGTCACTAATTAGGCCTAACAGAACTTGTAATAATGAAGTGGTTTAAGTCATGTGCGCAAAATTCTGACTGACATGAATTATATCCAGTATTAAATAAAAATCATACCTTTTCTAAGAATCCCTAAACAGACGCAGTGACACTAGAAGTAAACATTGTTGAGGAAATTTAGAATGCGAGAATTTTAATCCGAGTGCAGAACGATTCTTCTGCCGACAACGTACATTTGGCGTAAGGACCACAAAGGTAAAATAAGAGATATTAGGGCTCACAGAATGACACACGTCCATTCGGTTTTCCCTCGTTCTATTTGGTAGTGGCATATATAAGGCAATGACTAGTAGTGGAACGAGGTACCCTCCACCACGCACCTTACAGTGGATTACGGAGTATGTACTAACATGGCAGTAGATATAGATCAGCACGTGGATTTACTGCAGTAACTGCAAATTGTTTAACTCAGTATTTCTATTTAGGATATCTTACTCGTAAAGAATATCCGTTACGAGCGCGCAACATGCGCATCTGTAACAACATTCTCAAACAAATTCAACGCTTCAATATCATAATTACAGCAAATTTATAGTGTAACTGTTAATAAGGCAAGTAAAATGAAAATAAATCTTTATCACTCTTTTTTTTTAAAATGGATATAAAAATAAACTTCAGAAAAACCGCTTTCATCTAGCATGAATTGCCACAAATTCCTTATCAAATTAGTAACTTAAAGTTATCCAGCAGGAACTACTGCGGCTTGTTCTGGGCCTGTCCAGCAGAACGTACTTTCCGTCTGCTAACACTCGCAGAACGTATTTTTCGCCATTGTAAGAAACGGCGCTGCGAGTTCCCATCAGCGTTACGGGCCTGCAGCTCACACCAGCGTTGCGAGTTTCTACGAGCATTATGGGGCTAAGAGGCGCTACGAGTCTCACGAGCGCAGTGGAAACTCGTAGCAGGCTGCCCGCGGCTGACTCGTGGTGCCCCATAACCCCCCCCCCCCCCATGGCTGCGAGTCTGGTTGCAAGGCGGAAAAGAGCTACGAGCGAGCATGAAGACTGAAATGCCCAGCTCTAGATGAAAGGGATGAAGTGGTTGGAAAGGAAGCAGTGGCGGCGCCAGGCGGCGGCGACGTCGGCCACCGCCGACGGCCTCGCGCCTGTGAGGGCCTCGCAAAACATTATTAAAACTTTAGTTTTTTTTTTGTTTGTTTCTTTTTTATATTTGATGTTTAACGGCGCTTTCCAACTGCTAGGTTACGTAGCGACGACCTACATCTAACTTACACTAGCTTAACCAATGGACGAAGACAACATCCGTACCCAAGGGTTGGATTCGACCCCCTACGAGAACGACCTCGCGCACCGTGGTATGACGCCTTAGTGCGCTCGGCCATTCCCGACCGGCAGCTATTTAGTTGTCCGTATTCCTTTCCGTATGAGTGCAGCAGTGATGCAATTTTTAGTTAAATACTTGCAAAACAATTTCTTCAGTACATTTTAGAAAACGATTTGGAAGATGTATATCGAAATGTTTATATAACAATCAGAATCATTCTGAGTTCCAGTCAGTACAGATTCGGCCGAGTGAAGCTTCACAAAGTTAAAATTGATTAAGACTAACTTGAAAAACACAATCCAAGAAAGACTATCTGCGTTGTCAGTACTATCAACTGGTGCTGAAATAGCGGCTAGTATTAAGATGCGATCTTAAACAATTAAGTGAGACTAAAATTTGAAAAGTTTCTCTAGTTTGTGTTTCATTATTGTAACTTTTTTCATTGCAATAATACTAGTATATTATACTAATAGAATTGTAGTATTATGATTATTGATGTATAATTCAGCTTATTTTAATTAACTTTTTCTTCCTTATTGGAAAAATGAAAGGGGCCTCGCAAAGGCGAGTTCGCCGACGCCCAGTTTTCGTCTAGCGCCGCCACTGAAAGGAAGTAAGAGAAGAATGTAGCCTTTCCCCAATGTTGTTCAATATGTACATTGTGCAAGATGTTAGGGAATGAAGGAGTAATTGGGAGAGGAAATTAAAAGTTCAGGGAAAAGAAATAAAATTTTTGCGGTTTGCTGTCAAAGAAAATGGACAAAGTCTTGAAAGGAGTATGTAAGACGCATATTAACAAGAGTAAAGCAAGATTAATAGAATATGGTGTCATAAAATCAGGCGATGCTGAATGAAATTAGATTAGGTAATGACGAAATACAAGTAGTAGATGAATTTTGTTATTTAGGTAGCAACAAAATTTCTGATGGCTAAAGTAACGAAGATATAAAATGCAGAACGGCTACGGAAAGAAAGCGTTTCCTAATTATTAATTTAAATGTTAGGAAGTCTTTTCTGGATACATTTGAAAGGAAGGAAGCTTGGGGTTTAACGTCCCGTCGTCGGTTTGGTCATTAGAGACAGAGCTAACGTTCGGAGTTTTGGGTAAGGATGAGGAAGGAAGTCGGCCGTGCCGTTTGAAAGGAACCATCCCGGAATTTGCCTGGAGCGATTTGGGAAAATTACGGAAAACCTAAATCTGGATGGCCGGAGGTGAATTTGAACCACCATCCTCCCGAATGCGAGTCCAGTGCGTTACCACTGCGCCACGTCGCTCGGCGGGATACATTTGTCTGGAGTGTAGCATTGTATTGGTGTGAAACGGGGATGATTAGAGGATCAGACAAAAATGTGGTGCTACAGACGAATGATGAAGATCAGGTGGTTAGATCACGTACCTAATGAGGAGATGCGCATCAGAATTGGGGAGAAAATGAGTTTCCGGCGTAGCCTAAGACGTGGGATAGGTTGGTGGGACACATTCTGAGACATCAAGGAATCGTCAACGTAGCATTAGAAGGAAGTGTGTGGGGTAAAAATCGTAGAGGGAGACCGAGGGACGAATACAGTAAGCAGATTCATTAGGATGCAAGTTGCCGTACTGTAGTGTAATTGCTTACCTGACTATTTAGGTTTGAAAAATTAGCCGTACAGAAGTTGTTGAACTATTTTAAAATAATAATCAGTGACTAAGCCTTCAATTTAGACGAACTGTTAATTAAAAAAAAATGAAATGAAGTGAAATGGTCAAACATTTAATAGTTTAAAACATCTTGCAGAGCAAGCAACCTACAGAATTCGACGAATAGTTACCTTAAACAGCGGTGTAGTTGATCTCGTAGATAAGCTGTAGCGAGATTGGTTGTAATCCGCGTAACTATCCGCCGACATTGGATGGGGGTTCGGAATATTAAGATTCAATCCACGTGTAGCATAATTTTGAATGAAGGTAATTTAATGAATGAAAATTAATAATTGATACAGATTAATGGATAATCAGACTTCGAACTGTTCATTACATAAAAGTGATTGCAGGTTCTAAGCCAATAAATATTGCAAAATGTTTAATTACAGTCAAAGATACTATGGCAAGCTACACGAGATACGTAAGTTTAACATGTTTAATTATTGAACCTTCCAAAGTCGTAATAGTATAATAATATACCTGAAAACAGCATGATCACTAAATGGAGGGACTGGAAAAATAAATAACTGAACAACTGACTGAAGTTAACTTCAAATAAGGGGATTTATTAATTTGAACAGGAAGCAATTACTGCATACCTGAGTATCCATTTTATATCTGAGGGTTTTGTACAATCAGTTAAGAACAATAATCAATAGTTAATAATGTTAGTTTCAACATATTGTAGTGATAGATCTTATCAGTACAATTCAGACAACAGAACAATCAGAACAGAGCAGACAATAGAACAGAGAGCGAGTACGATGGGATTATTACTTTTATAGTAAAATTCAGAGATTTTAATTAGTTACAGTGATATTATAATTAGAGTTTCTTTGTATATCTTTTAAGTGGCCTATCGATTCCAAGGAAGAAAAAAAATGAATTGAATATTTATCCTAATTACATTTTATGTGTTTTAATATTCCAGATGACTTTAAAATATGTTATTTATGGGGCTCTTGCTATATGGTAATATTAAAGTACGTATTATCAATTGAAGAGGCTTTCACAGGACATGGCAGCGTGGAGAGCTGTATCAAACCAGTTCCGGACAGAAGACTGCAACAAAAACAGTATCTATTGAAATGAATATTAAATCTCGGAAATATTGAGTGCAGATCTTTTTAAACGGTGACACTGAGTGGATTACGACTGATGAACTGCTTATATTCAAAATTCTAGTACCTTTTCTATTAATCCTATCATCCTTAAATTTGGCACAGTTTCATCCTCCTGTTAAGCTTCTTAACTGATGTAGTAGAAACCTGTACCTTAATACTAGGAGTCACCTAATCTACGACGTTTTATTCTTTCGGAAAATAATACCGATTTCGTTGGCAATTTGTAATTGTCAATAAAATATAATCATGAAAATACTTTTCCTATGGTTTTTGTTAATTCAGACTTTAAAATTTCTCTTTCGTAGCATTGACATTGTGGGAATTAAATACGTGTACAAATGTGCAGTTCTTCCAGAGTGTGTTTTTTATAGCTTGATCCATGTGTGGATGTGGTGTTCCGCTGAGTTTTTCAAGCGTGGCCATGTTGCAGAAGTACATACCGTGATATTCAGCTGATATATGGAAGAGCAGAGCGCTTCTCTACAAATTTTCGCTAACAGTTGTACACAATCTGAAATGCGGTGAATGGAGAAGGTACTAGGTCACTCGGGAACACGCATGTAATGAGAGAACAAGGTTGGTGATTCGGCGTTCGTTAACGACCTCGTTGCGATGTTAAAAACAAGTGGCCATCCGGGCTGTTAGTGGCTTCTGTGCTTTTTGACGTTCCATCGGCTCGGTCATTAACGACCTTGCTTGTTAAAATTTAAAACGTGGTTACGTATTTCGAATCAATTAAACGGCAGATGATCCGCGGGCCAAAAGAGGCATAAAAAAAAGCTGCCTCACTGTAAATTTCTGAACGTCATTCTTCACATCATGTGTGTGAGCACATATTCGTGCGTGTAATGTTTAAAAACTAGCTGACGAATTCGTGACAGGCTATTAATTAAAAAGATTATTAACGCCTTTTTGTGGGCACCGAGCTGTATCAAGTGGTTGGAACTATTCAAATAAATGCAATATGATCGTTTCTCATTAAGTATTGCTAAAAATATCAGCATGTGGTGTCTCGAATTAACTACGCAACGAGTGTTTGATTCTTCATGAAACTCGTGAGCAGCATTGAGGTAGCTGTATACGGTCAGTGTCATACCAATTCCGATACGATTATTGTGACTTAAGAGACATCGGTAACATCAATACTCTACACTTGAGTAGACTATGGTGTTATTAGGCCACTGTGTTTTAGTGAGAGGAATGGAGCGGAGGAATGGTGCGAGGGATTAACCATTCCGGTTCAGTGATAAAATATTTGTGTTTGACAGTTATTGAATGTTTACTGCACAGAAATACTTTTGTCTAGTGACGAGGTTTGGTTTGATACTTTGATGGTTGATGCAAAAGTAGGTGTTCAACAATGTATTAAAAGTTGATTTGTAACATATTTTGTGCATCAATCCTTAAAGTTCCATTTTTGTTGAGAAACAACATGCTTCTAGTACGAAATTTTGCCTGTTGGAACGGCGTGTAGCAGCTTTTGAAGCATTAATTTGTCCATCTTGGAGGTTGTGATACTTTGCCGTCTCTACGTGGCTCAAGGTGTGAGCGTGATTCTGGTTACTTTTATTTTATTCCGGCAGTGAATTGTCTTCTCCTTGGTGCTGTGGCAAAGATTATGCTAGCATTATTGATCTGGTAGTCTTAACTATCAACAGAATAACGTCCAGGTAATAAAATACCTCGATACTAACGTCTGTGTTGTGCATGAAATACATAACATAAAAAATCAGTAGTTCGACCGAAAATTTTAAAACTCATATTCTGATATTTACTGCTCTGTATTAATACAGAAAACACTGAATTTTAATTTTTCTAAAGCTGGTTTCATAATGTTGGGCTGAAAGGGTTAGACGTTTTACCACAGACACCTCTGGAACATATATTTTGATTTTGAAGTACGACTTTATAAAACTTGAACGTATGGCAAGGGTGAACTATGTAAATACTAAAAGATATTCTAAAACGTAAACAACTATTATTTTCACCCAGAACGTAATTATTTTGTTATTGGTTATCACATATTTCTCATGACATCAGCATGTAAAATCGAAAAAAGAATGTCACTGTTTACATCACAATATTTTAATTATATCCCGAGGTATTGAGAAGCGAAGATGACTCTTTAATAATTTAAGCGCACAGCTAGCGCAATATTACGCGAGAGTTTCACGCTTCATTTTTGTGACGTGCGCTGTTTCAAACGTCCTGTTCTCATTATTTCGGGAGGTGAGGTGATTAACGTATTGCGATGTAATCAGCGCCATTCTTTTTTCGATTTTTCATGTTGAAAAACGAATTTCAATAACTATTGTTCCAAAGATATTTTGTGTGAAATGATTTTAAGTGGGACACCCTATGTATATTTATATTGGTTACCACTCAGTTTCCTAAACGTAGATGCTGGAATTCTTAACAAATTGGATGCAGTTTGTGTGGTAATGCAAATTTCAGCTAAAACAGTTCTAGAAACTAATCTCCTTTGCTTATTGAAACTGACAAGTTGTGGATGTTTGATTTCTTGACTTGATTTACTATGCTGATTTTCGGTCTGGAATCGATATGCACTACCACATCATGTGTTGCAGGCATTGGTAAAAATTCTTTTATATAGGACAACAGTTCGTCAGATGTATGGTTCAAATTTGATTAACTCACGTCCACCGCTGCAACTCTACGAGTTGTTCTGGGTGTAAATCCGTTGAAAACGTTATTTGTGCACAGCTTTCACGGATATAGTTACTTCTGTGGTATATATACATTACGCAAAGCAAAGGGGCGACCGAAATTGTTGTGTGTTGTAAAATTAATGTAGATTTCTTCGACCATAGATACTAACAGACAGGACAAGCAGCAGACCAGCTATACACATGGCGTGGTTCAGACATAGGAGCATGTGACTGTTGGCAAAAATTAGCCATATATAATAAACAACTACACTGTTTTCAATAAATCCTATCATTTTAAACTAATAATACTTTCACTTTAAATTTAATGTTGCTTGCCTTCACAAAAAGCTATGCATAATCTTAGGCAAAGCTGTACATTACCACGTCTGTTGGCAAGGCAGTGGCTTAGCTGCAGATATGTTGGTTCCATGAAAACGATGCCATGCCCAGTCTACCAGTACCTATGGTCGAAGGTAGCGTTGCAAATCTGAAGATGACAACTAAGTTTGTCGAAGCCAGTAGTCTGAAATAAAATATTGAACAGCGATTTTAGCATACATACTTCAGAACTAACAATTTCTGTGGTACATCTTGTTACTGCATCATCGCTAAAGGACTCGTAAAAACAAGATTCAGGTTGCAACTTGGCGTGGAAATCTGAAGAATGCTGTGTAATTTAGTCTAGACGCATGTGAGTACAGATCTGAAACATAATACCGAATATAATTCATACCACCTGAAAGGCACGATTCATGTCTCTACTTTTGGAACATTTATGGTAGTATGAGTGAAACTTATAAGTAATCGCTATTACCATGATAGTGCATATGGACCCAACCCGATAACTTACTCCGTCTCTAATGTCCACGATCAATCGATAGTCTAGTGATCGACTGTTTGTGAATGACACAAAAAATATGATGCATATATTCCCCAATATAAGATCCAATCATGAAGTAAAAAGACTTCGAGTACCGTTGACTGACCGTGACAAAGTTATGATGACAATACTTCATGTAAAAGTGGGGACTGTTAAAATTTATAAAAACTACTGGGCATAGTTTCTGTTATATTTTGGTGTGGAACACTATTTTTGCATTTAGGTATGCTTAAGTGTAAACATTGGTATACAGGTAAAGACGCTTTTTGCCGAGAGCCGTTTATAATGATTACTATGTGTTGCCGAAAGACGTGGTGAAGTTACAGTGAAGTCCAGTGAATCCAAAGTTTTGAAAACTTTGTACATGTGAACGTTGTGAAGTATGTTAAAGCCCACAGATGGAAGGGTTGCTACATATTCAATTAATTGATTTTTTTGACTCACATTTTGTTTTTTCGCTAAGAGATTCACTGAGTGCTGAACATGTACAACCATGCGCAAAAATATCCGAACGACCTGAATTGCGTTTCGCCTGATGTGCATGCAACCCAACTAACGTACGTGTCTTGCGGGTGCTCTGCTCGCTCCGCGGTATAGTCGTTCGACTATTCAAAATGGATCCACCACAGACAATTGCTCTTTATGGCAATCATTCCAGATGTAAATTAACACCACGATTTTAAAAATAAAAGGAAACAAATTATTAATTTCTTAAGGTTTATTAAATCCAATTTATTACAATAACATATCTTAAGTATTGTCACACTTATTACAGTCTGATATAACAAACTCCGTCACATAAAACATTAATTAATTCTTAAACAACTTTTATATTGTTACAAACAACAGATTTTACTATAGTATCGGAAATCCTAAAGTCCTGTAGAAATTCGAGGTACTTTTGTTCTCTAAATCGTTTTCTTACAATTGCGAAACGTCATTCCACTGGCGAGCGGATTTTTATTAACCGATTGTTGAACTAACCAGATAATAAAAACTCAGTTAACAGCAGCAAACGCACTATGGAAACTTCAATACTAACTGCGTATCAACATTTTCTCCGTATTCATACCGGAACAAATATCTGTACACATCTTTGAACTTAAATTGATATGACAAACTACCTTGTTCTGGAATCAAACGAACCACCTTCAGCCGTAGCTAACCAAGCAATGCATTCATGTCTTATAGATATTTGATTATGCCTAAGATTGTCACAGCTGACGAAGCATAAAGATGTGTGAAATATTGGAGATTTCCTCACAAATATCAGAACGCGCAAATCAAATCTAATAAAATGCCAATTCTTATAATATTTTTATTTATTTATTTATTTATTTTTTACTGAACCAGGAACTTAATAATCACCGTTATGTCCCTAATCACAAGTGCCCAGACTCAGTTCTGTGTGGGACTTACATACGAGGCTGCTCCTATCGGAGTTTCAAGTCCTTCCTTTGTTAGGTGTGTGTGCGTGTGTGTGTGTGTGTTGTCCTTAGATTAGTTTAAGTAGTTCTAAGCCTAGGGACTGACGACCACAGTAGTTTGGTCCCATAGATTTACAAACATTTGATTTTGAGTTACATACCCGGTATCTAAATGGGAAGTCAGATGTGAGTTGTCGAATTATTTCACCAGCAGCGGGGTTTTTGAATCTGTAATCAGGATAGAATTACGTTATGCGTAACCGGGAATTGAACCCCGAACCTACCGATGTCCTTTCTAAACACGAATGGACGTTAAATCTCAAATATTAACTCAACAGGTATGACGATGCGTGCGTGTCTGACTAGCAACAACAGCACCTATCGTTGTTATAATAATAATAATTATTATTATTTTTGTGTGGCTCAGAGTCCTGTGCGCCACTTTAGAGACTTGCATGTCCCTAACCTGCCCCAATTATCCAACCGGGAAAGGAGACCTACAGTTTAACGTGGAATCCAAACCACGTGTTGTTTATGACGACTCCTCACATTGTTGAGACGTGAATGCTGGGTTAAAATACAGATTGAAAACAATTCGGTGATCTGACTAGGTTTCGAACCTGCGAACCTTCAGTTACCATTCAAGCGCTTTACCCCAAGACCACCGCAACACCCTGGTTCGCGTTAATAATGCACGAAGAGACATTCAATATATATATATATATATATATATATATATATATATATATATATATATATATATATTTTTTTTTTTTTTTTTTTTTTTACTATTAGTGCAGTGTGCTCTATCTAGGGCGTCAAATGAAATTATGAATATTTTGTGCTGGACCTGGATTCGAATCCATATACGTCCCTTTCTTGGAGACCTAGAGGAGTCGGCAGTATCGGAGAAAGCAACGAAATGATTCAACTATATCATTCCGAGAGGATCGAGTGCGGCAAAAGAGGAGATCCGAATTAGAATCCCAGTCCAGCACCATAATTTTTAACGTCTCAATTTAAATTCAATACGAGACACGTGACCTTTAAGGACTATTGGTTTATAAAATAAAATATTGTAATATGAGAAAAGCTTTCTAGCAACAGAGTTACTGATTGCCGTGTATTCTGCCTCTTACTGGCAACGATAAATCGGCTCTGTCCGAGTTGATAGCGAAATAATTCGGTTTAATACGGATTGTTAACTACGGTGCAACTTGACGTTCTTCACTTGTTACCAGAGGTGAAGTAGACATGATCGTGCCAGTTAAAAATATACACCTATAGGGAGCAATCGAACGCACACATGGTAGATACTAAACATCAACCGATCCACTAGACCACTATAGCAATGTAACAGAAACTGCGCTTAGCATATCGACTAGACGCAGTTAAGACAATTTGGTGCTCAATGAAATGATCAAGTATAAGCAAGCATCTGACACATAATTATCATGTTAAGACTTTTACTCATTTTTGGAAGTAGTTGTCCAACCGTCAAGAAACTGTATTTCTGGACACATTGACTTCAACATGGTTTGGCGACAGCCTTAAATGGAAAGAAATTGGTTTCGACACGCACGGAATCGGTAAACCACCTGAGCATTGTAAGTCACTTTCAGAGTATATGAGAGAATGCCGTCCTGGAAACAGCTAAACACCTTTTGACTGAGTAGTTTTGTTAAGAATTCCCTATTGATTTTCAATCTGGATACTTGTAGCTCTGTCAAAGAAGAGCTATATTTCAATGATAATTCGATTCAAGCTTATAAGTGACAGGAGAAGCATTTATGATAAGAATATGTAACAAGGAAAAAAAGTCGCGAAAGTAATGTTTAGAATATGTAATTCAGTCTATAAAATCGAAAGGGACGATAAGTATTGTCTACTCGTAAAGATTACAGTGTAACTGCTGATGATGCTGTTTAAATAAAAGTGAAAAGCATCTGATGAATGATTTCTCCAGTTTCCAGTCTCCCAGAAACAGAGAGGTGCGAAAGAAACAGGAAGAGATTACTCCAAGAGTGCGTGAGATGGCATTACTGTATAGTATCTCGCAGTTGGTATAGTTTGTTCGTGGTTCTAGTTTGACGCCCACCGCGGGCAATAATTATCGATGTGTTATTGTTAAGATACGCTGAGCACTTCCGGTGACCTAACTCACTGGAAAACGATCATTTTCATTTTGTTTTAGAGTCTATGAGAAGAGATATTAACGCCTTAAAATAAGTCCTGTGTTTATCAAATGGTCACCCGATGCAATTGTTTATCGGCTTTTATTTGAATGTCACGCAGAGAGCGACGTTTAGCTCTGTAACTACTGCTGACCTCTTTAAAATACCACAATAATCTGGCCTTGCAGAGGTGGACTGTTTTTGAAATCGCCACCAGTTCACGCGAAAACAAGAAGGATGATTAGCGTTTAACGTCCCGTGGACAGTGTGGTCATTATAGACGGAAGTTCATCAGAGGGGAATTCTTTTCCCCAGCTTTTACAGCAGTTCACGTCTGTAGAAGTTCATTATAGTTAAAGGGATAATTACTCATTTGGCATTTAATATCTGTGTAGGAGCGATTTTATAATCAGAGGTCTTACGGAAGAAATGATTTATGTTTCATTTCGAAATATTTTATTAATTTCACCATGCTTACTTCTTCTATTTTGCCTTGCCAACATTAGAAATTTTCATGTCAACTATGTAACCCTGGCTACGCTTTACTGTAGCTCAGTCTGGTATCAAATGAATGGGATAGTAAGCAAAAGTATTCTTGCCAACATAGACGAACCGAGAAAATACATCAGTCTAATCAGTACATAATATTTTGTTCCCCTTTTCCTAATTACATATTGAAATGGCTTACCAAATCTGGAATATGCCAAATATAGTAGGCTATTATGCTATGTTTAAAATAGGGTTTGAATTGCTTTCAATCTGGATGATTCTAATGTTCAAATAGAATTTTCCGACGTTGTTCTTACAAAACATTTGTTATTATCTTGAAATTATAGCATGAAATAATTAAATTTCAAGTTTAGGTCACGTGATAAAAAACGCTCTATTAGTGGCTTAAGCTCTGGTGATTTCACACAACACGAGGAAGAAGAAGCCATATGCGTGTTAGAGCAGTGTTGGCGAAGGTTACTAAATTTTCCTTACTTTTTCTATGTACAATCAAGTTTCTTGTGATGGAAAACGCATTTACAACTTTTTTGTAAGAAGGGAGAAAATTATGTGAAGTCTGATAGTGAAAAAGCCTTCCGAAAGTTGATGCGTTTAAGGTATCTTAGTTTCTCGACAACAATCCAGATTTTTACGTACCGTAAGTGAGAAAGGTGAAAGTTGCGTTGAAAGTAAAATATACTTATATTTGTTTATGTCAACAGACTGACTCTAGTCCAAAGATACAAACTATTACGTACCATAAACGTGTGTAAATATGGATTGCGTCTTAAATTAAGTCTTCGTTTTTCTACCAAATGCATTTCACATTTAAATTAACTCTATTATAAAATCCACTGCAATAATTACACGGTAAGTGCGCTATTACGTAGTTACATTTCGGATTCCGATTAATTCATGTGTATTTGCAATTTAATCTTCGCGCTAGCCATTTTCCACAACATTTTTCTCGTGCTGTTTGGTTACAAAGAAATTTGTCAAGTTAAATCGGAACTTGTAAGGCTAAAGAAGAATGAAATTAAAAGGATAACTATCTTGGCTTACGTGCCAAAATTAAAATATTCCAATCAGCTCCACATAAGCTTGGTAGCTATGCGGTTCCAGTATCGTTCACAAATTTTGCATTCCGTATTCAAATCCAGTTGGTTTCACTATATGCGCTAAAAAGGCGTTTTTGAGACAGTGTTGATGTCTTTATCATATACTGAAACATTGCCTCACCGACGGAAATATTGAAAAGACAACCGTCATGAAATTTGTACTTTCACCACCTACGTTTGTAAACGACTTAAAATACAAAACTCTGGCGTGTTATATCGTGAACATCAGTTCACTGATGTGTACGCAATAATACTATACACCTTTGCGGCTGCAGAGTATAATTCTTAATACCGGTTGTGAACTAATAGAATAATAATTGTTGTACGGAGTGTTTACTTACATCAAAGTAATCCTCCCAAAATTAAACGCACCAAGTGACCGCTATCTGATTAGGATCTCTACGAGCGAGTATAAACCACATTTTATGCCTTTATCATTGCTTGGAGCATGAGAAATCATGTTTTCTAGATTTTTATCGATTTATTTGTACAGTTCGCCACTACGCAATATTTGTAGACTTTGTAGACCTTTTCGCAAAATACGAATGCACAGACAATATCTCACTGTTAGTGAATGTTACAACAGTAGGAGCACACCATGTGGGTTGAGTTTACTGGCATCACATGACTCAAAAGAAGCGTTTTAGCTTGATTTCAAATTATATTTGAATTCCATTTCCAGTTGTTTTTAAAGAATACTGCAATTGACGAGGAAAACAAGTCATGTTATGAAATGTTCAAATGGATTTAAATATTTGGGACTGAACTAGCGTGGTTAGCAGTCCGTAGGCTTACAAACTACTTAAACTAACTTAAAGTAATGTAAAGACAACACACACAGACACACACACACATGCCCGAGGGGCGACGCGATTTCTGACGAGGAGCAACCGCGCGCTCCGCAGCCAGGCGTCTTAGAGCGCTCGGCCATTCCACCGCAGCTCATGTTAGGAGCATAAGATGACATGATCACCCATTTAAGATGATTACCAGAAAACAGACAAACACCCTGTTGTCCTTGAGAAAAGCATTTGCTTTCTGCATTCTGTCTACCATTCCCCATTCTTTCTCTCTCTCTCTCTCTCTCTCTCTCTCTCTCTCTCTCTCTCTGCCTATGTCTCTTCGTCCCCTTCGTCCTCTTCTACCTCCTCCAGCTCCTCCTCTTCCCTCTGTCTATCCCGCAATCCTGTCCGCCCTATACTTCCTTTCATCCTGTCTTCCATCTCTTCTTCCTTTCTCTCTCTCACTATCTCCTCTTCCTTTCTGCCTCTCTTTAACTTAAGGACTTCATAGCATTATGTGATAAGAAGGTGACGAGAAATGTTATCTTACAGATAAAGAAAGCGAAATAACGAATGCAAGAAGCCATGTAATTTACAGACTTTATTACTAAGATGTTTTTATTTCCACTGCTGACCAGATCGTAAAACTAGATGTTGTGACATTGTAGTTTAGCGTTGTACGAGTGTTACTACAAGTAAACCATTTAACCGAAACGTCTATAGAATGTGATCTCACGAAACCTTACTATTTTTATGTGTCATTTCTACCAGATTGGTACACGGGCCAGAAGTTGGTATGTTTTTAAAACTACGATTCAGTAATCATTATTGGAGATTTCAGTGCTCGATAGAAAGGCAACATCACTCTTAACGGCAACGTGTAGAAATGACTTTCAATTTCATATCATGTAAGTTTTTGTTGCCTCCAGGTATAATTAGTATTAAATTCGATGTTTCACTTTTCGTTTTCAACTATTTGAATTATGACAGAGTCTACTCTAAAAGCGTTACTTAGAGGTTTTAATGGGCTTTAAGATGAAATTACAGTAGGCTTTGATCACTGAGATATATTAGACTGCAAGTTAGTAAATATTTAACAATTTATATTTATCGCTGGAATTTTGTGATTACCTAGAGAGTTCGTGAGAATGGAACAACGGAGAAATAAACTACGAAGAAACTACGCCACCTGTGAGACACTATATGGAAATCCCGACTCACATAGGCTGAGGAAAACCTCTTCCTGTTTCCTTCGTCCCTTTATGGTTTCTAGGAGTCTGGAAATTGCAAAGCTCATTCATCAAGTTCTTTTCATTTTATTAGCAGCTACACTATCGTAACGTTGTTTTTATAAAATGAATTACATATTCTTTATATTACTGACGCCCTTTTTGTTCTTTGTTTCATATTCTCATCATAAATGCTTCTTCTTTCACTTAGAAGCTGGAATCGAACTGACATTGAAATTGTTCAGTTGATTAATGTTCTTGCAGATGATGTCCTATTTTTCAGTCACTGGGAAAGGTTTATATGCACGATTCATTTGATTGGAAACTATATGCTCGAAACTTATGAAATTTGTTTGTGAAGTTCGCAGTGTAATGCTGTTTTTACATTTGTGCATTTATGTGTTAGAGGTGGTGCCAATGAAATCATTCATAAGGAAAATCGTATTCAGGTAGGCCTACGTAAAATTTAAATATATAGTGCTCAAAATATTAATATCGTCTGGTGATGCTATTATTATAAATCGCTTCTAACGAAGCAGTTTGCTTAACACAGAAACAAAAGAATACCTCCAATACCTTCGACAGCTACTGATCAAGAGAGCCGCTCAAATGATTTCCGATAAAGTTCATTTACTAAGTTCGGGTAGCAGTCGGCGCATCTTAGCTACGCTTTCGAAACAGCTTATAGTTAAAAAATGCGATTAAAATTTATTCGTCTATTCTAGGTATATCTCTTCTCAGACAACACAGTGGCAGGCTGCGCGCCGCGCCTTCGAAGCCGCTAAGCCAGCGCAAGGAACACAGACGCCGAGAAAACGTATTCTGCCTGTCGCTAATCTAATGGAGAATTGGCAACATTGCAGAGTACTTTCGGCAACTCTGTGAACGGCGAGTTATTTCCTGGTTAGCACAGAATTAAGCTGATAAAGTTACTTGATTTTTTCATGTCATTTCCATTCAACAATCTGAGTGATTTTCACTTAAGGTGTGAGATAAAGTTATTAATTCATGTTTTTGACTACAGGAAAGTGGTTTCACGCGAAATTTCAACCAGTCACTTCTTTTACGTTTCGCTTCATCTGGTCTACTAACTAGTCGCCCATTAAGAAAGAACCTCATACTGTAAGTCTTCGCTAGCCTTGATAGTCGCCTGCGATGCAACAGTGTTTGCGGCTTGTGGAGCCAGTCTCGTTCGTCGTAAATTTTTTTAGCTATTCTGTGATAGAGCTACAAATATCCACATAGAAAATCAATAGGAAAATTTCAAGAAAACTTTTAATTCAAACTGGTTAAGCTATTTCCAGTCCAATATTTTCTTATTTCTGTAAGAGTCTGAAATTGATTAGGTATTTTACTCAGTTCATGCCCATAGAAACAAACTGTTCCAAATTAAAGAAGTCGTTTTAAGTGCATTTTCATCTGGAATGAATTTTTGTTGAAGTTTAATCGATTAGGAGCGGGAAAGGTAAATATTTGTGATCAGAAGCATAAGTCAGATAAGTGTTTTAAAAACCGAGTCTTGGAGGGTTCTGTTTGTGAAATCAGTAGTGAACGGTATCGTGTAGTAGCAATACGTTATGAAATTCTGTAGGTTGTTTCACTCACAGTGCTACTGATCAATTCAATGCATACTGGCAGCCCATACCAGCACAAGGGACGCACCTCGGGCTAGGTGTTTGCTATATAAGTGCATGTGCAGGCCAGTAGGTGAGTCGGTGCATAGTTGATCTACAGGAAACGGGTTGGAATCCTGTCTCTAACTTGAATTTCAATTGATGATGTGGCTTTAATGCAGGAGGACAAAGACAGCTGTATCGGTTAAAGTATTCTTATTCGTGTAAGTGGGGATGTAGTGGACCCAAATGCTAGAGTTTGCGTCTACCAGCTTGCCTTTCAACACCTCTCTCTTATGATTTTATCTGTAATGCTACCCTGCATACATCTAAATAAACATAACATGAATAAATAAAATGCATTCTTCACTTGATAAAAAAGTAAATAGTTCTTTCTTTGATGCCTTCATTGGCATCGACGTCATAAGCCTTCTTCATTTTCATGCTGGTTTTGGTTTTTCTTAAAGTTCGTGTAATAATTTAAGATGAAATACTTTATTACATAAGGGTTGAGATTAACACAAAATAATTTTTCTTTTCTTCGAAGTAATGTAAATCTTCAAGAACAATAATCAAGAAAATAAGACACTTCTATTTAATATAAACAAAGCTTTGTCTCTGATGACAACATAATTTAGTATCGTGTCCAGTTTCCATTCTCCTCTACAACTGCACTTCGCCGCCGGGAAACAGAGGTAACTAGTTTTCTTACAAACCCATTATTCTGGGACAGCTCTTCCCATGCATCCTGAACTGCTTCAGATAGCGCTGCCTTCGTTGCTGGCGTAGGTCTTCGGCTGCTAATAATCTTCTCCATCTCTGCCCACACGTGCTCAATTGGATTGAAGTCAGCATCTTTGGGAGGCAAGTCCAACATATCAACGTCTCCGTTCACTCGAAACCACTGTTTCACACAACTTGCTGGGTGGACTGGGGAACGGTCATGTTGGAATATTATTCTGCCTTCCGGAAACGTCTCACGAACAGAAGGAAGCATTATGTTATTCAGTAGGCCTAATTCACAGTAGTAGCTACTGGTAAGCGGACGGTCCAGTTCCCAAAGAATGCCTCAGCCATTTGTCGACATCCATCTCCAAACTGTGACAGCAGTTCGGCCACACCTGTGTCTCTGATGGACATATTTTCTTTCGAATCTCGCTCCAGTTGGACGAAACACATGGACAGAACCGTTTGGTCCTGTGGAAAATACCTTCTCGTCAGTAAATATTACTTGCTCCCAGAATGAAATTGGTTTGATTACGTATGCCAGCACGAAGTTTACTCTGGCAGTCTTATGTTGTTATGTCAAAATTTCCTTTATCGCCGATTTTCGTCCATATCTTCCTTCCTCGTTGAGACGACGGCGGATGGTTTATCTACTTACAGGTAGTTGTAGAACGTTCCTAATTTCGGTGTTGGTGCGTAATGTGTCTTCATCACTGCAGCGGAGTATATCATTGTCTTGCTCCTTTGTGGTAGTGCGTGGACGTCCGGGGCGACGACGACTCTTGTCATGGCCTTCATCTGCCATCCTCTTCACCCACAGGTGTATCGTGGATTTGCTGTATCCTAGAGCACGGGAAATGGCGCTGATACTGTATCCCTCTTCATAAAGTGCAAGAATGCGACCTTTATCAAAGCTCCTGAGTTGTGGCATTTCGCAAGTAAGCACCTATCGACAGGGCAAGAGGAAGCGAAGTGCCATACGATGTGGAGAAGACTTTCTTTGCCTCAGAAGTCAACTCATTCCAACTACTTGCTCTGAAAAAGCGTACATAAACAAGTTCCTAGTAAGTATTATTACGAATATCGTGGAAATGGATTTTGTCTCTAAATTTCATACGTAGTAATACTGACAGTGTTTCTGAGATTAAAAGTAAAATTTAGATGCACATAGTGGTTAAGGTCGTATTGTCCCGGTTATCGTATCTTCTTAAGAAAGTGTTACCTCACGTATGACATTATACCAGTCAGTAAGGGGAGAGTATTGGAATGGAAGCATCGCGTAGTGAGTAAGACGGTTAGTTGGTAATCTGTTATAAATCGGTTCAAATCCCGTCATGCCTACTAATTTTAATTCGTTGTAAACAATGTATTCTTTTTTGAAGAGTAAACGTAAATGTAGCGTTAGAAGTATTCATAACACATTATATATTTTTGCATACGCCTTCCGATACGAGTCGAGGAAGGCAAGGAAAAAAAATACACCTACGTTTGAGCATTAGCTCTGCCTCCGGTTGATATTCGTTTTGCATTTTATCTGTACCGTACTTTATGGTCTTTATTTCAGCTGATGATTTCCATAGCTACAGAAATACAACTTATGATACTTCTTACGGCAAAATACTTATGCTATCAGACGAAAAGATTAATGTGGCCCAGACCTCATCCTACCCTGACAACGAGCTTTTCTTATTTAGGAAATTTGTGAAACATGATACGTCGGGCCCGGTGGTTCCGGGGTAAAGCATTCGACTGGAAAACGAAGGGTCGCGAGTTCGATACCCGGTCGGACCTCGGTTTTCTTTTTAAGTCTGCGTTTTAATCCGGCCTTCACCTCTCAACGATGTGAGGAGTCGCCAGAAACGACTCGTTCGGATTCCACGATAAGCTGTAGGTCCCCTTTCCCCGGTTGGATAACTGGGATAGGCTAGGGACACGCAAGTCGCCGAAGTGGCATCCAATCGAAAGACTTGCACCAGGCCAATGATCCACACGAAATGTTAACACGTTTTAAGAGGAAATGAAATTCATTTCTCGAAATTTCTTAACAGCGTGAACTAGTTGTTTGTGAATCAATTACCGGGCTTATTTCTCTGGTTAGAACGTAAATCTACCAGGAGGTAAGGAAGAGAGAAAGATATCGCACTAGAAGGTCAGGTAATTTTATTTCAGTGAATACAAAAATCAAGTAAAACAAACGATGAAGTTGCAGTTTAGGTCAAGCATATACAGAAATGTAAGACACAGTACAAGTAAATTCTCGAATTCATATGCATTGCATACACGCGCAATAAGTGTTGTAGTGTTGTTATGGAGCCAAACAATTCGATGCCGTATTTCCCGGTAAGAAAGAGCAGATGTTAACAGTCTTCACTACATCATACTGCTTCAGCTGACGCGACTGACAAGGAGACGGTCTGACATGTGTATATTTTTAACTGGCACGATCATGTCTACTTCACCTCTGGTAACACAAAGTGAAGAACCTCAAGCTGCACCGTAGTTAACAATCCGTATTAAACTGAATTATTTCGCTATCAACTCGGATAGAGCCGATTTATCGTTGTCAGTAACAGGCAGAATACACGGCAATCAGTATCTCTGTCGCTAGCAAGCTTTTCTCATATTACAATATTTTATTTTATACACCAATGGTCCTTTAGGGTCACGTGTCTCGTATTGAATTTAAATTGAGACGTTAAAATTATGGTGCTGGACTGGGATTCTAATTCGGATCTCCTCTTTTGCTGCACTCGATCCTCTCGGAATGATATAGTTGAATCATTTCGTTGCTTTCTCCGATACTGCCGACTCCTCTAGGTCTCCACGAAAGGCACGTATATGGATTCGAATCCAGGTCCAGCACAAAATATTCATAATTTCATTTGACGCCCTAGATAGAGCACACTGGACTAATAGTAAAAAAAATATATTTTGAATATCTCTTCGTGCATTATCAACGCGAACCAGGGTGTTGCGGTGGTTTTGGGGTAAGGCGCTTGAATGGTAACTGAAGGTTCGCAGGTTCGAAACCTAGTCAGATCACCGAATGGTTTTCAATCTGTATTTTAACCCAGCATTCACGTCTCAACAATGTGAGGAGTCGTCATAAACAACACGTGGTTTGGATTCCACGTTAAACTGTAGGTCGCCTTTCCCGGTTGGATAATTGGGGCAGGTTAGGGACATGCAAGTCTCTGAAGTGGCGCACAGTTGAATGACTTGCATCAGGACTCTAAGCCACACGAAATTATAATAATAATAATAATTATTATTATTATAACAACGATTGGTGCCGTTATTGCTAGTCAGACACGCACGCATCGTCATACCTGTTGAGTTAATATTTGAGATTTAACGTCCATTCGTGCTTAGAAAGGACATCGGTAGGTTCGGGTTTCGATTCCCGGTTACGCATAACGTAATTCTATCCTGATTACATATTCAAACGCCCCGCTGCTGGTGAAATAATTCGACAACGCACATCTGACTTCCCATTTAGATACCGGGTATGTAACTCAAAATCAAATGTTTGTAAATATATGGGACCAAACTACTGTGGTCATCAGTCCCTAGGCTTAGAACTACTTAAACTAATCTAAGGACAACACACACACACACCTGACCGAGGAAGGACTTGAAACTGCGACGGGAGCAGCCTCGTTTGTAAGTTCCACACAGAACTGAGTCTGGGCACTTGTGATTAGGGACATAACGGTGATTATTAAGTTTCCGGTTTAGTAAAAAATAAATAAATAATAATATTTTAAGAATTAGCATTTTATATATTTGGTTTGCGCGTTCTTATATTTGTGAGGAAATCTCCAATATTTCACACATCTTTATGCTACGTCAGCTATGACAATCTTAGGCATAATCAAGTATCTATAAGACATGAATGCATTGCTTGGTTAGCTACGGCTAAAGGTGGTTGGTTTGATCCAGAACAAGGTAGTTTGTCATATCAATTCAAGTTCAAAGACGTGTATAAATATTTGTTCAGGTATGAATACGAAGAAAATGTTGGTAATACGCAGTTAATATTGAAGTTTCCATAGTGCGTTTGCTGCTGTTAACTGAGTTTTTATTATCTGGTTAGTTCAACAATAGGTTAATAAAAATCCGCTCGCCAGTGGAATGACGTTTCGCAATTGTGAGAAAACGATTTAGAGAACAAAAGTACTTCCAATTTCTACAGGACTTTAGGATTTCCGATACTATAGTAAAATCTCTAGTTTGTAACATTATAAAAGTTGTTTAAGGATTAATTAATGTTTTATGTGACGGAGTTCTTTTATATCAGACTGTAATAAGTGTGACAATACTTAAAATATGTTATTGTAATAAATTGGATTTAATAAACATTAGCAACAGTGTTTTCCTGCTGTTGACATTTTTTAACTGACTGATACAAAATATTTAGTAAAAACAAAATTTTCCATGAAAAAATATTTTCCTTGAAAATAATACTGTCTACAAAGGCGTCACATACATGTTAGTATGAAACAATGCAGGCTTAGGAAATTTGTGGCTACCTGTAGCATTTGCATACTCGAAGCAGTAATACGATTCTTGTTTGTATTAGACGTAGATGGAATTGATGAATTCCTGGGTGGTGCTGCTAAGCTGGAAGTGACATGACATGAAGCAAGAGATTTCTTGTCGAAGCTATCCAGTTGTTCCTGTTATCTTCTGCACTGTAGACGTTTACGGCAGCGTAGCTATTCATCTGAATACAATCGTTAGTTTTATTCTGAAAGTATCAGATTCTGAAGAATCAGAAGACAGTTTTTCTACATGTATTTGAAGCTCACTAATACTGTACTTACAGCATTTCGACCAGTCCTTCCTTGCTTTAATATTTGGCGATCCTCCGAGTGTTACATGACATTGAATTTCCTTTTTAGGAAGACAGGAACCTTTTCTTTGTAAACCACTTGGAAGGAGAATCATCTTGATGCGTACTCGTGGGAATCTTCAGAGTTCGACGATCTGTCAGTCCATGGCAGAATCATTCCTGTATTCAATTTTTTTAAATATTCCTAATTGTTGTATTACGAATTTCGTAATTATTAAATAATTTGTTTGCAGTTTCGCTTTCATTTCAAGTTACGATCCTAATAATTTATATCAACATTTTAGGTATTCTTGAAACAGAATCATCCTTAAAGGATACCGAAATAGACTTTGATTATTATTATTATTACAATCGTATTGACCAACTAGGATAACGTTAAAAACTTCAGTTCCTCTTCTTTCTCTGTTGTTGGTTCCTCTTTTTCCAGTATTCCCTCATTTTCATCCAACAGCTCTTTTACTTTCTTCTGCCCATGTTGCTCCTGATTTTTTAATTTCTTCTTAGAAAACCTTCCGAACTGAGTATTTTAATTTTTAAAACGGTTTCATTCTGCAATTTCTGATTCTTTTATATTGTTTCTTTCTAGATCTTTCCTTGCTTCTGTCATTCATGATGGTATAAATATATTATTATTATTATTTATTTATCGAGCATCCGACGAAGGATTTCTAAATGGTTCGAAAGTCTTTGAGCAAGATACACAAGGTTTCCACGGCCAGAATCCATCGCCGTAAAAATAGGCAGTTGTTCATGTAATTTACCAGCCATGTACACCAATGCTTTTATTTTGTAAGGTACTTCATCATAATATTGAGTTGGATTTCAGTTTTGGTTGCAACAGATTAGATAACATCTTTCATCCCATAGGTGGCATGGTCGCACCTTCTGTCAGTGGTACTAATTATGGTTAGACTTTACAACTGTGTTAGCTTCTAAAGTGAAGGTAACTTTTTATGGTACTAAATGTTCAAATGTTTGTAGAGCTTATGGGACTTAAATACGAGGTCATAAGTCCCTAAACTTACAAACTAGCTAATACTAAGGATGGCACAAATATCCATGCCCGAGGGGGGATTCGAACTCCCGACCGTAGTGGCCGTGCAGACCGTGACCGGAGCGCCTCAGTCCCCTCGGCCACCGCGGCCGGCTATGGTACTAATGTTGGTTCTCAGTTTGAGACACCAACTGATGAATGTAAGGTTGTCACCATGTATTAATCGTAGAAAGACACCACGTTTATGTTTAGACATTTAATATTGTATGTGTACTTTACTAGGCGAAGTTGTCAAGTGATTGTAACAGAGGGAAAACGATTACTACACATTGTCAGAAACTCGGCACTGCTACAGCCGGAGAGTAGAACTAGGGACCGCGGAGAATGAAATTTTCATATTGCCGCCCCGGGCTTTGCAGTTATTCTGAATGAAAGGCAAGAATGAAGTAGTATTGCAGGAGGGGAATGTATGCTTTTTTCAGAAAAGCAGATTCTGTAACTGAGAAACGGGAAACGATAAACACCCTGCATTCGCTATAGCACACTCTTGGGAGCATGTTGTACCGAGGTATCATCTCGTCATACACATGGCTCTGTCAGAACCTCGCATGGTGTCCTCTGGGACGCAGTCGGCAACTGTCCCCCTGGGAGTCATAATCCAGCGGCAGCCGCTCAGATGGTGGATGTGCAGCCTGCAGCGACCTGTCTAAGGAATCGATACCCCCTTTGTTGGGCCCCAGGAAAATGTGTAAGCGCCAAGAATCATGTATTTAACCTCTTGAAACGAACAGTATGTGATAAGTCTTCTTATTTTACGGAAAAAACTCATAAATGACCACCAACTAGGTAAATGACGTACTTCTGAAGCTAATTGATCACCTAACATAAAAACAAACGAAAACAATGGTGGATGTGTAGCCTGGAGCGACCTGTCTAAGGAATCGATAACCCCTTGTTCGACCCCAGGAAAACGTGTAAGCGCCAGGAATCATGTATAAAACCTCTTTAAACGAATAGTATGTGATGATATGTTTTCTTATTGCATGGACCAAATTCATAAATGACCAGACCAACTAGGTAAATGACGTACTTCTGAAGCTAATTGGTCACCTAACAACAAACAAAGACAAGTGTTCAGATCACTACCGCGATCAAGACAAAGAAATATTTGTTCAAATGTTTATATAGTCTATGGTACTTAACTACGGGGTCATCAGTCCCTAAACTTGTCGGCCGCGGTGGCCGAGGTGACTGAGGCGCTCCAGTCACGGTCATCACGGCCACTACGGTCGGGGGTTCGAATCCCCCCTCGGGCATGGATATTTGTGCCGTCCTAGTTCGTAAGTAGTTTGTAAGTTTAGGGACTGATGACCCCGTAGTTAAGTCCCATAAGCTTTACAAACATTTGAACATTTTTTGAGTCCCTAAACTTACAAACTACTTATGAACTACTTACGAACTAGGACTGCACAAATATCCATGCCCGAGGGGGCATTCGAACCCCCGACCGTAGTGGCCGTGCAGACCGTGACTGGAGCGCCTTAGTCCCCTCGGCCACCGCAGCCGGCGCGATCAACACCATCCTCCTCTCTAAAATAGCGAACCACTCCCATTAACCCCATTTGGCAACATTCACTATTACTCTAGAAATAAAAGTAAAGAACAGACATAAGCACTGTAATACTGTGCTTTATGAAAAGCAGTGGAATTTTGCTTCTATCACAAGTGCAAGTTTTGTATCCCATCCTCGTCGCCACTTTTGTATCCCATCCTCGTCGCCACTTTTGTGTCTCGTTTCCGCCGGTTGTCTTTGGTGTCGGTGGCCGAGTAGAGAGAGACCGACACAGGGAAATAGGATGCACGCGTGTGCAGGTACGGAGGTGACCAGCCAGTGGGGCAGCAGAAACTAGAAACACTAAGCTAGATTAGTATAAGAGATATATTTCATAGAAATATTACATTACTTAACTTGGAGAGCAGCGGACTAGTAGAATGTTGATACATAGTTTAGATAAAGGCCTGCCTACTGATGATTCCTAGTGCCTGTCCGATAGCCAAATCTTAACTGGTGCCTATCTGATTCCCAACTGGCCGATGCAGCAGTCATGGCCACGAGCGGAGTTGCAGCAGAGGGCTCTCGTGGCTGACGTCGTAAGAACGCCGCGCCGTGCGTGGATGGCGGCGCGCGGCGAAAGTACGTGGCGCGCACTTCATACTTGTGCGGCACCACAGCAAGTACACTCATGCGACTAAAGAGAAAGTGCAATAAAAATAGGCAAAAAGTTGCCGAGTGTAAATACAGTTTTACATAGCATAATGATCGAATTAACAAACAAGACCGGAGAAAGCACATTAAGTAAATTATATGTCAATCTTATAAAAACTAACTTGATATTATTTTTAACTTTATAATAAAATGTACATATCTATGTATCAGTATCCACAGGAGTATAGACGATGCTTCCGTAGTACTAAAAATAGAAATGTTTCTTTGTGCAAAACTGTCAACCTCCTAAAACTACTGACTGATTTCGTTGAAATTTGCTCACAAAGTCGCATGTTAGGAAGGTTTTTACATTCCTATTTCTTTGATATATGTGATGTATAAATGACATATCACATGTAACTTTTTGCTACATTTGTAGCAACGTTTTCAAATTATAAAATTTATATAAATTGATATGTGAAATATAAAAAAAATTGATACATGGAAACACGCATTAATAATGATACAACGCTGCGTCAAAATAACAAAACTTTGAATTAAGAAATTCCGCTTATATTTTGAATATAAAACTAAATAAGCATCTTGGATAATTGTAAGCGGAAAGGAGACAGCTGACATCTCTATTGACAACTATTTTAAGTGAGCAATGACTAAACTACAGCAGAAGATGTGTTTTGTAGTCATTTTAATACAACATTGTAACCTAACCACACATGTCCTAAGAATCCGACAAAACGAAAGCCAGCTCCTCCATCGGAACTAAACTAATGATTGATGCGTTCATAGTGATTAAAACTTACCTCCATGAGCAAACGCAGACAAAAAAAATTTCAATCATCATTTCGAAAGTGCGTCAGAGCGCCAGTAAGGTGAAAGTTATGGTGATTTTCGTGTACGACTGTGATGGAGTTATCTTAACGCATTACGTTCCTCCACGGCAGACCATCAATGCACAGTATTATTGTTCATTTTTGGTACATCACCTCCGATCAGCTTTGCAAAAGAAACAGCAGCATTTTCTTCGCAAGTCAACCATCATTTTGCACGACATTGCGCGGGCGCATACAACGCAACTTGTGGCTGCTCTTCGGTCGATGGGACTGGGAAGTACTGTACCATCTACCTTACTCACCGAAACTGAGTCCTTGTGACTTTGATTTGATTCCAAAGACGAAGGAATCATTTCGTGGGTTGTGCTTCAGAAATGTTCCAGAAATTCGCCAGGCAGTAGACCGCTCCATTCGCAACATCAACAGATCAGGCTCTGCTGACGGTATTATACGCTTTACACATCGCTGGCAACAGGCTTTGCACAACGCTGGTAACTGAAGGACAGTAACAGGTGAAACATGTAACGCTTTTTAAACGGTTCTGAATAAGTAGTTGCCACTATTTGAGTTCCAGCCCTCGTATTAAACTTCAATGTCGGGCGGAGTACAAGTCTGTCTGAATACACTGTGATACACTGTGTTCCGATCTCTACCACCGATGGTCTTCTGCAGACGACGATCAACACTTGTGTAATGTTAACATCACGATATCGGCAAATGTAACATGGAAAAGTGACAAACGTTACTGGACATTGGCGCTGTGGCAGGAGTTGCATGCTCTGAAGAATCCCAAGGCCTTCTTAGATTAGATTAGATTAGATGTACTTTTCGTTCCATTAGATCCGAATTGAGGGAATCCTCTTGGATGTAGAACATGTCAGAACAAAATACCAATATATACTTATAAAAAGAGAGCATACGTGTTAATGTACCTTCCACAGACCCCAAATGTAATTGCCCTTGTGGATGTGGAATTGGTCAGCAAAAGCAATTACCTTAAAAATATTTACCTTTTAAAGGACACAAAAACTTATTACTACTTACTAATTTACTAAGAATTTTAATATGCACCACAGCTTGCGTTGTATGCGCCCGCGAAATGTCGTGCAAAATGATGGTTGACATGCCGATGGCGGGGTGCGAAGACGACGCCTTCCAGAGGAACAGTTCCTTAACAACTCCACTGCAAGCTGGCTGCAGCCAATTACGCTCTGTGGAAAATCACGTGGGTGCCGTAATGTGCAGTGGAGCTCGTGTAAGTCATCAACATGACAAAGAATCATCGTACAATGTTTACGGAACACGTACACCTCTTCAGTGCCATCAAGTTTTCCCACAGGCCCTGTTATTTTTCAGCAAGATAATGCGCCGCATAACAAGAACTGTGATAGAGTGGTTCAATAGCTAAATGCTATACAACCAAAAAATCACATTGTAAATTCAGAAAAAAAGTGGTAAGGGAAGGAAAAGACCCTATAAAACAAACATAACCACATCATGCATGGGCCAAATTACAGATAAGATTAACATGTTTAATACCACTAAAGCGAAAATGACTTTCTGCACCAACAACATTATACAAACAAAAATAGAATCAAGTAAAACGAAAGTTCCAAATTTCTCGAAATCTTTAATTTATAAAATTCGCATATGACGACTATAAACAAATTTACATCCGACAAACAGGTCGAAACTTCACAATTAGATTTAAGGAACACACACGAAATTGCGAAAGTAATCAGTCAACATTTTTTATACACTTACGTGACCAAATTCAAAAGCCAGAACGAAGAGAAAAGCAATGAAAATTCTACATCATACACCCAAGGAAATCGTAATGTGTATTCTCGAAGAATTTGAAATATAGATCCACATAGATCCATTTCGAGACAAAATTCTTAACGAGAGAAAAGATAGAAAGTACAAACGATATTTAGAAAACTTTATTGATTTCATAAAAGAAAAAGGATAACTTTCGACTCATCGAGCTGAAAACAGCAAAGATATTAACGTAAATTATATCGTTGTAAACAAGAATCAGATATACAATATCTTTTATACAATCGCAGACATTAATATATACAAATTCCAAGCCAAAATATGTTACCATCTTCGTTCATAGCTTATATCGCTGAAATTTTTAACCAAAAAGATATAACTTGCTCAATACATTTTATAATATATATGAGCAATCAAAAGCACTCCAGGTTATTCAATCGTAAGAGGAAATCGTATATATTTTAACCAAATATTATAAATTGGCGTAAAGAAATATTGTTTAGCCGGCCGCGGTGGCCGAGGTGACTGAGGCGCTCCAGTCACGGTCAGCACGGCCAATACGGTCGGGGGTTCGAATCCCCCCTCGGGCAAGGATATTTGTGCCGTCCTAGTTCGTAAGTAGTTCATAAGTAGTTTGAAAGTTTAGGGACTGATGACCCCGTAGTTAAGTCCCATAAGCTTAACAAACATTTGAACATTTGAAATATTGTTTATTTATGTTACATCCATGTCCCCTGCAGTTGACTGATTCGAGAATGACAAACAGCCGAAACGGTCGTTATCACGAAATCTTACATCTTGTAAAATAGGCTGTATGTGTATGTGCGTGTATGTATGTATGTTCCACATCTCCTGCTAAACTACCGGATCGATTTCAACCAAAATTGGTACACATGATCCTTACTATCAGGCAACAATCGCCGTCTGGGTAAGAATCACATATGATACATACGTAAGGAGATATGACGTCATAAACAATGACAGTAGTGAAAAACGGCCGCATCATGCGATAATATTCTACATCTTCTCCTAAACTAATGGTTCGATTTCAACCAAATTTGGTACGAATATTATTTAAGGTCAGGAATCATTTTCTGTAGTTGCAAAAACCACATACGCTACACAGTTCATACTATATCACGTCATAAACAATGATATCTGTCCCGTCTTGCGGCGTATGATAGCGTCAATTTACTCGTCAACTATTTGAGAATGACAGCAGTTAGCCGCTTGCAATAAATTGTAAACATAATTTCAAATCTTTACTATACTTTTTCTCGCTCACAAGCCACAACAAAATGATGAAAGGAAAAAGTTTATCGCTTACTACTTTTCCGATGTCCATAATTTATATTTACGGTATTTGGCATGACGTTACAAGTTATTACTTCTACAATGTAAATTTTATACAACAGACAATTCACAGACAATACACATACATATCACTGAATGTTCCTTCGATATTATATCACAGTTCGACATATAGTTCATATGAAGTCATAAACAATCTGCTTCATGAAAAACCCCATCATCATGCATGAGGTTTTGATTTATTACGTCTTTACTGCTAACAGCACTCACGATACATTTTGCACATATTAGGCACATATACCACTGAATGTACCTTAGAATTTAAATCATAATACGAAACATATTTCAAGAGATGTGACGTCATAAACAATCAATTTTCGGAATAACTGCTACGTCATGCTCACTTTTTCCACATCTCCTCCTAAAATAATTGACCGATTTCAATTAAACTTGGTACACTTATTGCTTACTATAAGACAACAATCGCTGTGGGGTTAAAAAACTACCAACGGCAACATAGTTCAGGACATATGATGTCGTAAACAATAAACTTTCCCATCACGCGACGCGTGATTTACGAGACTTAATTCATCCACTGTTTATTCGTCGCAGACAGTTTGCTAATATTACTCTCTACAAATGATCCGCATCAAAACGAAACTGAAATGGACAGATGTTAAGGAAGAAGTCTTTGGACAGAAAAGGATATATCCTAAGATAAGGAAGGAATAAAAGAGAACAGATTTCACAGAGGAACCTACATGAAGCATTCATACTAATGAATATATACCGGCAAAATTATATCATTGTGCAACACAAATATCAATAAATGTGACATAGTAAATTAACACTGCGATAGGTAAAAACATGTTACATCATGCATCGCGATTTAATACATTCATTATTTACTACTAACAAGTATCTACTGCATTCCAGTCAGCTTGACGATCAAAAATGTTCAAATGTTTGTTAAGCTTATGGGACTTAACTGCGGGGTCATTAGTCCCTAAACTTACAAACTACTTATGAACTACTTACGAACTAGGACGGCACAAATATCCATGCCCGAGGGGGGATTCGAACCCCCGACCGTAGTGGCCGTGCAGACCGTGACTGAAGCGCCTCAGTCCCCGCGGCCACCGCGGCCGGCTTGAGGATATTCCTGGTAACTGACTGTGCTGCTGACATCCTTGAACCGTGAAGTGCAAACAGCTGCAGCCGAAGTCAGTAGCTTTCTATAGAACTATGACGAAGTGTTGCCAAAAGGACGTTTACAAATTAGGGTTTTAGAAACGTGAGACAGATGCGTATAGGCAAACACAGCAGAGCGGGAGCGTTTCATACCGATTCGACTACAGCAGTGCATAATAATAAGGTAAGAAAAACTAAACGAAAATGTTCGTGACTATATCAAACATGGAGGTTAGAATACAGGAAGATGCCAATGAACTGAAAAAGTAAAGCCTGCCTCCGCCATACTGCTAATTATTGATACGTATATGCCCTTCTTTAACAATCGTTGCAAGGCATGGGCATATTAGCTAGGAAGGCCTATAAATAAAATAAAACTGCAGCACTGAATGTCATAAAAGTCCAAAATTTCATTTGATAAATGCAGTTGTTATGATGACCACCAAACTCATCATGTCTGAACCCAGTTACGAAATTACAGCCAGAAAACACTCACGGCAATGCTACAGGATCCAGCAACGACCACATTTATTATTTCTGTAGATGACCTATATTAGATTGAAACCAGATTAAAAAAACATTTTTACTTCTGGGATGAAGACTGTTATTACAATACAAATATCGTCTAGGAAGGTCGCTGTTTTTCTCCAGTGACAATGATATCCAAATTAATATCTAAATCCGTTCGAACACATCTGACATGATTCAAGATAGCGTCACAGTTAGTGCCCCCACCCCCACCCCACAGCAAAGAATTCACTGAAATTAGGCGACCTGTCTGTGCTGACGTGTTACCAACACCCCCCCCCCCCCCCTTACACACCCTCTGCGACCTGCCAAGGCTTCACTGCTTCCTTGCCTTGACGCTTCAACGCTATAACAATACGGGTACCAGAGACGTACTATCGGGCTATTAGGTAGATAGTTATGAAGCTTGAGCTGATCAGTGTACATCATTTAAATCATTGTCAAGAACGACATCAGAATTTACTACAATTTCTCGACAATTATTGCAATGAGGAATGGTAAAATGTACTTGATCGTTATGATTAAAATAGAGAAGCTTCAAAAAGGTAGAATACAAAATTTTAAGCGGCGTACCTGCAGAATTGTGTCATATTTCTCTCTAAAACTGAATGTTTATTAATCATATACACACGGTGGCAATTAACGTTTTTTGAGTACATGTATCCAAATAAATATTGGAACATGGTTGACGACTAGATTTAATTAAGTACAAGAGAAGTTAATTAAAGCTGAATACACAGGTGTACGGCCAGACACTGTTAGTTACTATTGCGTGTCTTAATAATTGCAGCTAACGTAACAGTCTCATAGTGATTTCATAAATTATTACGTATTTGTTGGTCGCCTTGTCCGGAAAGTGATATTTCGACCGATTTTCTTAATT
This sequence comes from Locusta migratoria, assembly GCA_026315105.1. Classification (NCBI taxonomy): domain Eukaryota; kingdom Metazoa; phylum Arthropoda; class Insecta; order Orthoptera; family Acrididae; genus Locusta; species Locusta migratoria. Next base: position 883,125,728 of record CM048744.1, on the reverse strand, counting down.
CAGTTTTCTCTTACACCTTCCCGAAGATGGATCTACAAGATCTAAAATAAATCGTACGAGAAAGCGCGAGAATTGATACTATTGCCATCTAACTGGATGGAGCTCACAAGACTATAAAAATCATACGGAAGAATCAGTGAAGACGGAAGGGGTTACTACTAAGGTCCTAAAGATACTAACGATCTGAATATTACCATAAGGGATAGTAGAGTAAGCAGGTCAATTAAAGAAGAGTGGACGTTGCCTAAAAGGCAAATCTCGAATTCTATAAAGGCAAACATCTGTACAAGGAGAACATTTTTGGGAAATTTTGCGTAACAGACGAAACACTTCAAATTATCTCCGAAAGAAAGAAGCACAAACATGTTCAGGTAGTGACAAACAACAGAAATCCAAATCCCTTAGGAATGAAATAAATAGGAACTGCAGGAAAGCCATGGAGTACTCTATAGAAGAAATGTGAAAAAATCAAAAAGTAAATGAACGCCGTAAGCGCTGAAACAGCATACAGAAAAGTCAAAAAAACCTTCAGTGACTTTAAAAGCTACAGTGCTAACATTGAAAATCCAGTAGGAACTGCCGCGGCCAAGCGGCCGAGCGCATTGAGGAGTTATGCTGCGATGCGAGAGGCTGTTCCCCCTCGGGGGTTCGAATCACCCCTCGGACACGAATGTTTGTGCTGTCTTTAGTATAAGGCAGTTTGTGACCTTCCTATCGGTTCTCACCAGTAAGACTTGGGCAAAACGTAACTCTTGGTAGTAAACGTTTATGGCTCGTTGTCTTCGTACATAGGGGTGAGTTATATGTGTCAGCTTCTATGCCCTAAACAGCTACCCACTCTGTTTAAAGAAGATCAATCATTTATCTGTACCTTATCCAGTCTATCAATCTGCAAATGATCGCGAAAAATAAATGTAAACAAACATAAATTAAACAAACAAAATTGGATTGTAAGATAATGTTTAGAAAATATTCACTCACGAAATATTTTTTTTATAAATGGAGCTTATTACTCTTATTAGACATGAAACGCGGAGATTGTCCTACTTTATACATCGGTAAATAACTAATATTTCCCCAACTATTGTTCATGACAGGCACAATAAGTAACACACGCACTCGAGAGTAGAAGTTCCAAATTATCACACGTAAGTTAGAGTAGTCCATCTAACTTTGCAGTTCCAAGTTAAACCGCGAATTATCACAGTTTCACAGCCCTATTACAGTGCATAGTTTATCACTTTTCAAGCAGAGACTAAGTTCTGCAGTCATAGTCCCGTAAACTTTCTAAGTCCACACATGCCTATCTCTTCAAATCACAAGTTCGTAACGCGGCTTCAGACCGCCCAGCGTCACAACCTTACTCCATCATCTCCAAGTTACGAGTCCCTCCCATGACTTCGAATGCGTGCTCTCTCTGCTCCCAAATTTCTATCCTTCCGCGCATCCTAACGCCTCATCTTTAAAATATAATTGCCCTTCCAAAATATAATACATTTGAATATCATAGAATTAAACGCTTTGACCACCTCCATACAAACTTTGCTTACATTTAACAAACAAATATATATTTAACAATGGTAAAACCGGTTGAGACTGAAGCTCTTTGCTGTTAAACGTGGCGTCTCACTGTTCAAATATACTGTCGCCGTCGAAATATAGTTACACAATTAATATTTCATTTAACATGGCTTTTTATACAAATATATTCAGTTCTTGTTGACAAATACATATAATTGTTTATATATAAATTATCTGCTGAATATCTACTATTTTTAGTCGGTCATGAAATATTTAAGTGGCAGTCTACACTATAAAAATGAACGGTACTAAGAATAATATTAAATATAATAAAATACATATATAAATGTAATGCGTTTTGATGGTTTCATGTTCTGTGCTTCTGTGGTGGAATCTATGTTCTGACACAAGAATATTACTACCTCAACGAAAAGCAGAACAAAAGAGTAAAATAAAGTTTATTGAAGGAATACGGAAATAACGTGGTACGTCTTTTAAGATGGTACAATGCTGCCCATTTGCTTCTTAAACTGTTACTGATAAACACTATGCATCAATAATTGTAAATACAAGTCTTATAATAATATTATTATAGTACTGAAATTTATCGGCTTTTCATCTCTAAGGGATATTTAAAATGCAATTACGACATTCCATTCTCCCAAGTCCCCTGAATCCATTCACATAATTATATTTGCCTTATGATCATTCCCTGATTTTATATGGATTTTTAGAATAATGTTTGTGGCTATGTTCTATTTCCGTTGCAATCTGGGATAGCCGCCCTCGCTCAGCCAAGCGTTTCCGGTTTCCGAGCACATTAGGAAAACCCAGACTACATGTCCATTCACTTGGTTCAAACTGTTAACCGGCTGGGGAACCCAACAGCCTGGCAAAAACCGCCTTTCACATGGAAACAATCAGCTTCCCCCTGTATCTGTAATATCACACGTTCATAAGTAGATGATAAGTTTATGGACTAATGACCCCACAGTTAAGTCAAATAAGCTTCACAATAACATTTGAACCAATGGGAATTTCAGAAATAAATGCGGATGAAAGAGCTGATTGGTCGAAAGAGTACATTGAAAGCTTATTTGAGATTGAAGCCTTGTCTGCTTGAAATCAAATGAGGTAGAATACTTAGAAAACAATCCAATTTCTAAAATCACTGAGGGAATGGCTGTTTAACTATTGTGCAATTTGGAGTGTAAAATCTATGGGACTGTTGTCGTACCAATAGAATCTGTAAAAAATATCGTCCACACGATTCGGATGATTGCAAAGAAAGATATGTGTAAGAACTAGAGGAACAAGAGTACAGTCATCTTAACAGTTAATGCATTCAAGCTATTGACGGGAATAGTATACAAATGCACGGAAAAGAAAATGTGGGATGTGTTAGCTGACGATCAGTGTTCCTCTACTCCGCTTCCGTAGTCCAGTGAACAGCGTGGTGGACTGTCTCGCTGACAGCCTGGTTTCGATTCCCGGTCGGGTCGGAGATTCTCTCCACCCGGGGACTGGGTGTTGTGTCATCAGCATTTCATCAAAATCGACAAGCAAGTCGCCCAAGTGCCGTCACCGAAAGACTTGCACCAGGCAGCCCAATACGATCCCAGATGGGGTGTAACAGTCAAAATTGCCACAACAAATCATTATCAGTGTTCCTTTTGAAGGTAAAGGTTCATCCTGACAGTGCATTCATAAGATTTGCCGACCTGGTAAAACCGCACTGCAATGTAACAATGTCATAAAAGAATCCATGAGAAGATTCGCTGATGAGATTTCAAACCTCAATGAAAGTGAAGAAGCATTATAAGATTATATAATAAATCACAATACGGAATGAAATTTAACCGCAAAATAGAAATGAATATTTACATTTCACTTACATAGAAAACTGATTGACTCAACGTTGCCCTGGAATACGTGCATATGTTGTGGAGCTATATATGAATTTATATAAATATTATAATGAACTGGAAACTTTCATTAAAAAAATCACCAGCTGAAGAAATAGATTATATTCGAGGTATGTCCACAAAGTAAATTCCGTTTGTTTATATAAAACAAACGTGTACAGATACAGAAAAAATATTTATTGTACAAAAATCTATAACTGTTAAACTAGTTTCCTACATAGCTTCCGAAATTTTGTAGGAAGCCACGGCGGATTAGCCGAGCGCGTTTGGGCGCCGGGCTGCAGTGCGCGCGGCCTTTCGCTATCCGGGGTTTGAGTCACCTGTCGGGCATGGGTGTTTGTGTTGACCTTAGGTTAGGATTTATTTATTTATTAAATTACTTATTTACTTTTAGGCACTTGTCACAGCATGGTACAAGTTATTATATGCCTTCTCCACAGAAGGGTACCTCCTGTGTACTCCACCATGTGGTAATATGCTCTTTCAGCTCGTCATCATCGTTGAAGTGTTGACTACGAAGTACAGATTTTAGGTGAAAGAAGAGATGAAAGTCGCTAAAAGCGTGGTCCAGGCTGTATGGAGGATGATCTAACACGTCCCAGTGGAATTCCCGTAAGAGATGTTTGGTCACATTCGCCGTGTGAGGTCGGGAATTACCGTGAAAAAAAAAAAATACATTTGACTGTAATCCTCGGCACTTGCACCATATTGAATTTTGTTCGTAAGCCTCCTAGATTTGTCGAAGAATTCCCTTTGGTTTATATTTCTTTGCATTTAGAACACGAATCACAGATCTGATATTGCACGCGGCGTCATTTTCAATTACAGCTCACATTATAAAGAAGCACTACAAAGCACAAGTCGACAGCAAAAATCTGAAAATGGCGTACATGTCTTATCCTTGAGTCAGAGTAGCTGCCGCGGAACTGCGATCGTAGCGCTGCCGCGGATAGAAATAGAAACGGAACTTACTTTGTGGACGACCCTCGTATATCACCTACCAAAGAAATAGGTGTTATTAAGTACTAAGGTAGCAAAGTTTCTTCGTGGTACAAATTTTGGAAGCATTCCAGTCATTTAATTCTCTTAATAACCTTATACTCCCCTTGCCTTTGATATAAGTGTGTTAGTGAGAAGTACGCAGTATAATTTTTAAATATTATATCAGCAGTAGTACACATCTTCAAAGACACTCTTGGTTAATTTACTGGTTTTCGACTGGAAGTTTAAACGGTCTCCGAGACATTCTCTGTAACCTAGATGAACGTACTTTCGGGTGACGTCAGCAACATACGAGTTACTGTGCCGTAAGTGCCGTAAGGGAAACATTCCCTCTTAAGAAGACCTCAGCACCGGAATAAATGTTACGTGCTGCGAAACACGCTAGAGACTGCGCAGTAAACCTTGTTAGCTCCGGGGGTTAGGTGGAATATTTACAGGTAATGCTCAAGAAAGGGTACCCAGGCACTGAAATGGGATGCATTTCAGACACACTTTGCACAAGAAAATGTTCTTCCTTCGGTGGTCTTACACCTAGATGCCGCCATAAATGTCTCAGTGCCCTATTAAGACACTCTTTAATGCTTCAATAAAAGGAGTTTACTTATCATCCAGACATCCGGCTATGCATGCTTTTCATAGCTGTGCTAGGCCAAAATAAGATTTTGTTGATTTGTTACCGTGCGAATTTATCATGCTTGTCATGTCAACTGTCCAATGCGTTGCTCTTGTTCAGCTTTTAAAAAAGCAATTCAGTTTTTATCCAGTTGTTAAATATGTGAAAACAAGTTCCTAAAGTTTCCGTAGGACGCCTGAAAGAATTGATAGAGGATACATTTCATACCGATGCCCGTTCTCAGACAGATGTAAACATATAAAATAAATAAATCATCACTTCTGTAAAAATTTCTTATTTACAGCAGAATCTTATTAAAAATTGCAGAAAGATGTTGAGCTGGAGCACTGAACTTAAAAAGTACAACTGTATAGTTGGCATGAAAAAGCTCAATTTATGCTTACAACTGAATATCAAAGACTCTTGTAACTTATTAAATCATGGTAGTGACAATGATGTAATTCAGTGCTGTTGAAAGAATAATGGTATTGTTGTTTTGAGTATAGAAGCAACGAAACGCAACAACAACTGTTGTTATATCTGAAACTGTTGGACGAATGAAATACCTCAATTTTGTTTGTAGTAATCTCAGACAAAAAAAAAAAAAAAAAAAAAAAAAAAAAAATGGTATATTACTTTTTCTGAAGAAGTTTTACGACTAGTTTCAAGTTACATTAATCCAAAATACTGAAAGAGACAAACTGTTTCAGCAGAGTATTAATTGTAAACTGCTCCCTGACTCCTATTGACTTGCCAATTTTCTTTATTTCCATACTTCTTGCCTTTCAGTATTCGTAACTAACCAGTTTCCTTCAGTTACTTTTGAATTGCAAGCAATCATGTTCTACATTCTTTGTTTTCGTTATTGCCTGTTGCAATTCCAGTTTGTGACATACCTTTTGAAAGCTACATTGTTTCGACACGTATGACCAAACAACGTGAACATAAACTTTTGGGCTCTCATTACAAACTGCCCCCCCTCCCAGATGGGCGGGCGTTTCATGTGTAAACTACCTTTTACCGGCGGTTTCGTTCGCGTTGATACCCTTGCAAACATTTCAAAGACAATGCCATGTACAATAATTTCAAAACGTTGGTGTAAAGTCCTGACCGCGATCATGAGGATGAAACAAAATTTTCTAGTGCTCTATGTTGACCATACACCTTGCGTGGATTGACAGTAAATATTGTCCTTCTTTAAACAAATGAAAATTAATATATTATTAAATGCGAAATGAAACTCTGACTGCGACTCAACAGTAGATTAGTTACACAGTATCAGGATTCAAATGCAACGAAATTGGTACGGCCTCGTCGCGAAAACGTAACAGAAGAAGTTTCTTTTCGCATTTAATAAAATAAGCACAGTCTAGCAAACATTTGTGACACTCTTAGGCCGTTTTGTTTGACAGTGTGATGACAGCGCTCCAAATGCGCAGTAGGATCCACACTTGAATACGATATATCACGAGAGGGGATGGTATCGTTTATCACGAATTCTGTTTTTACTTCAATTAAAAAAAAAAAAAAATAAAAAAATAAAAAATAAAAAAATAAAAAAATAAAACTTTACATGAGATTTTACTTTCTATATTTCCCTATAGACAGTCTGATATACAATGGAACACTATATGAAATATTATATTCGATTTTATTTTCACGCGCACATATTAACTGAAAAATTAGTAATTTCTAATATGAATAAGAATGGATAGTAAACAGCAAAAACTTGATCTTTTGCAGGAAGATGCAGTAACTGACTCTACAGAGCGAAATTTTGTTCACTATGCTTACAGCCAAATTCACGAGGGTGTAAAATGCAACACCTAGTGCACATAAAGGACCAAAAACTCTATCACAGCCTTAGCTGAGAGGAAAACTACGCAGGTGTGACAATACAAAGTCTTTGGACTTTACCTGCCTATGTAAACCGAAAACTGGGTAACTAAATAAAAATTAACTATATAAAATAAACATTTTAATGCTATATGGGAATGTTCTACCAAGAACCGACGGCAAAATCACTGAAATCTCCTCATGTGCCTTTTCCGTAAGTTTTCTTCGGTTATATTCAGCTTTATATATGTACTCAATAAATATTGCTCACATATGAAATTTGTGTGCAATTCATCTATACTACCACCTCCTATATCCACTATTACTCCTGTAAAACGCCTTGTTGATACCCGTTCGAGGTACACGAAATTTACTTTGACACCTATCCATGATTTCTAGATGCTTCATATTTCGTCAAACGGTATAATTTGGTAAGTATCGTTTTTGGTTCTACATAAAAAGGTTGGTAAAAACCCAACTTACAGCTTGGTGGTGACATACGAAATATTTATTAAAAAAAAATCATATAGTTTTTGTTCACATGATTGAACATCATCAATGCATATTTTGAGTCATGAGGTTTCATGTATTCCGCATTAAACATTTAACAGTCAGATCCATGAAACATATAAACAAAGAGGTGTTTCTAGTCAAGTTACGAGTTTAAAATAAAGAATTGTAACATGCACTAGAAAGACCTTTTATTTATATGTTTTGCAGATCTGGCTGTTAAATGTTTTATGCGGAGAACACGAGTCATCATGACTCGAAATCTGTAATGATGATGTTCAATCATGTCAACTAAATCGATACATGGTTTTTAAATAAATATTTCATGTCACACCACAAAGCTGGAAATTGTGATTTTTATTATAATACTGAGGTCGTCTGACAAGTAATCGATTACAGAGTCGACCTACAAACACTAGTTGTTGTCCAGGACGTAGTTTTACAGGTATAAAAAGGGTAAGAAATACTGCAGAGTCTCGTTAATAGCTCATTTATTCATGTTAATGGCAAGAATATTATACAGAAGAAGGGAATAGAAAATTTGTAATTTCTCAGAAGAGGAGGTTGTATTTAAGAAAGATAATGGCCGCAGAGAGGCGCTTTATAATGGAAATAACGAAAAAAAATTCAAGAAACATTAATACGGCTTTACGACGTGCAAATGCGTTAGACAATAAAAAATGTTTGAAAATCTGAGAAACATTCTAGTAAGATATACGGAAAGTCAGGTAATTCAAATTATCTCCAAGTTTCAAGATAGTATAACATATTGTATATATATATATGCCAAGATCGCTGTTCAATACTTTCTAAATTTCAAATTACAGCACCTGGCAATGCATCATTAAGAATTCCACAATACAGTCGAGCTGTGTCTTGATTAAAAAGAAAATAATTGCATCTGTTCGTCAATTATAAAATCTATGATGTCATGCAAACGTAATGTGCCATGATTTAAAATAATGTGTCTCAGCTCTTCACTTTTAAAATCTATTACACCACATATTTTCACTTCTTCACACTTGTATGGCTTGACATTAGATACAAGTCATACAAGTTGGAACAATTAAGAGGTGTAATACATTTTTAAAGTGACCATCTGAGGCACATTATTTTAAATGATGATTCAACAAGTTTGATTGTGTTATAGACAGTATAAGTGACGAGGAAAATAAAAGAGACATTTGAGACAGGAAAAGCTGCAGTATGAATATGAAGAACTCAGATGGAAAACTATTACTAAGCAAAGAAGGGAAAACTGAAAGATGGAAGGAATATATAAAAGGCCTACACAAAGGAAATAAACTTGGAAGCAGTATTCTATAAATGGAAGAAGAAATAGAGGAAGATGAGAGAGTAGATACTATAATGCGAGAAGAATTTGACAGAGCACTAAAAGATTAAGTAGAAACAGGGCTACTGAAGTAAATCACGTTCCGTCTGAACTGCTATTATCGTTAGGAGAGCCAGTCATCAACAAATTGTTCCACCTGGTATGCAAGATGTATGAGACAGGAGAATACGCTTAGACTTTCAGAAGAATATAGTGATTCTAATTCCTAAAAAAACAAGTGCAGATAAATGTGAAAATTACAGAACTATCCGTTTCATAAGACATGGTTGCGAAATACTAACACAAATTATTTACAGACGAATGGAAAATCTGGTGAAATCCGACATTGGGGAATGTCAGTTTTTATTTAAGAGAAATGTAGGAACACGGGAGGCAATACTCACATTATGACTTATCTTAGAAGATAGGTTAAGGAAAGGGAAACCTAAGTTTTTGGCATTTGTGGATCTGGAAAAAGGTTTTGATAATGTTGAAAATAATACACTTTTCAGATTCTGAAGGTAGTAGGAATAAATTATAGGGAGCGAAGTGTTATATTCAACTTGTACAAAAACCAGACCAATTACCAGAGTGGTAGGTCATGAAAGGGTCGCAGTGTTTGGGAAGGGTGTAAGACAGGATTTTAGCCTTTCCCCAGTGTTATTCAATCTGTACATTTAACAAGCTGTGAAAGAATGCGAGGAGAAATTTGGAGAGGAAATTAAAGTCCTGGGAGGGGGAATAAAAACCTTGCATTGCAATTCTGTGAGAGACAGCAAACGGCCTGGAAGAGCAATTAAACTGAATCAACAAGACTAAAATGAAGGTAATGGTTGCAGTGTAAGATAATCAAGCGATGCTGAATCAATTAGATTAGGCAATGAGACAATAAAACTAGTGGATGAATTTTGTTATTTGTGTAGTAAGATAACTTCTGATGTTAGGAAGTCCTTAAAAGCATTTGTGTGGAGTGTTGTATGGGAGTGAAACGTGGACGATAAGGAAATCAGACAAAGATGATTGATGCTTTCAAAACGTTTGCTACAGACGAATGATGAAGATTAGATGGGAGATTAATTAACCAATGAAGAGACGCTCAACTGAACTAGGAAGAAAAGGAGTGTCTGGCATATTCTGACTAAGAGAAGGGAAGGGGTAGGTTGGTGGGACACATTCTGAGACAACAAACAGAAAACCGAGCGATTAAAATTGGTTAAATTGATGTCAGGCAAGTGGTGGGATGGTCGGTTCGGAAAACTGGCGCACTTCTGTTTCTGTTTCTCCCCATATTACAACATCATCTGCAAATACCAGTGATCTCGACTCGTTTGCAGTTTCCTTAATAGATTTTAGCATTCTGTCCATTACAATAATAAACAAGAGTGGTGATAGAGCACTTCCCTGCTGGACTTCCCTCTTCGTTTCAAACCATTCAGAGCAACCATTTCCTATTTGGACACTACTATTGCAAGTTTGATACAGCATCTTTACTCTGTAAATCAGGTAATTGGGCACTTTTAGATCTTCCAGGCATTTCCATATTTTATTGCGAGGGACGCTATCATATGCCTTCTCAAGTTCTAAGAATACCATCACTAAGTTCTTTCCATGTACCCAGTATTTCTTTGCCAAAATCATTACCGCAAAGATGAGGTCTATTGTACTTCGCCCTTTCCTGAAGCCATGCTGTTCTTCTTCTATTAAGAGTTCAACTATCTTCCTAAGTCTGGTTTCTGTAATTTTTTCCAGCAGCTTTAGGGTATGTTTCAAAGCCACTGGACACAAAATCATTAATGAATCCTGGTATCGAGATATTCAGAGGATACCAGAAAAGAAGAAAAGTGTGCCATGATTGAAGCAGCTGCTGCCATAATTGTGGAAGACATAAGATCGCAAGTATACAATGTGACTGAATACCCCGCTTCAGAAAGGTTTCTAGAGGAAACTGAGGATGTCATTCCTGACACTCTTCATGGACGCTGTGGTGCTGAGGAAAAAGCGAGGGGATCCAGAGAAATGGAAGAAAAAATCAACAGCCATTGCAAATTGTATAATTAGTGCTGTGCGACCTGCGTCATTCCTCTCACCTCTTCAGATAGGCTTAGCAGCATTTCTTTACAAAAGATATGGTTCTCGCAAAATGATTGATGTCTTCCATGGGGTTTCGTTCTTCGTACAATGAAGCAATTCGTTTTTAAGTGTCGTCAATTAAACACCCTCCCCTTAGTGTTAGTCAAAAAGCACTTTGCCAGATGGTCTATGACAATACCAATTTCAACATTCAAACTCCAGATGGACGAAACACATTTCCCACGATGGGATCGTCATGCTGATGATCACAAAGCTGATGAAAAAATGCAGTGAAAGCGGAGTCGCCTCCAAGCTGGCAGTTGATGATGCAGACACATTGATACTGCAGACAGCAGAATACCTTCTAGTCATAATGATGGGTCTCCAAACTAGCCCAAATGTATATTTCCTCAAACTAGGGAGAGGTACAGCCCCTCAGCTCCTCTACCATCCATGAAGTGCTATAGAGAAGAGTGTCGCCAACCACATGCTCTTCCTCCATGCGACTCTACATCTGCGTTATTCAATCAGGGCAAGGTTAAATTTCTGAAGATCCACTCCAAAAATCCGTGTCTTACATCATACCTCACTAAATTCACAGCTCCTTCAGTTGCGGCTCAACAACGCAACTTCAGAGTTTTTCTTCAGGTGCATCAGTAGACTGGAAACTACTTGAATCCGGAGCAGTGCGGCTGGAAGTTGACAAAAAGTGGGTTGGCTCCCATTACCACACTGAAACCCCCGGCTGCAAAGAGGCTTCTGAAACTTATATCTTGCAAGACGGATTACCATGGTCGGTGTGGGTGTTGCGAGCAGGACTTTTCTGCACGAAACTGTGCCAGCAATGTGAAGGATAGTGCTCAAACATAAACGATACTTTGAATACAGAAGACGAAGAGGACTTGGACGAGTCATTTGCATCACCACTGCCTGAAGCAGCTGAGGTGAAAGAAGATATTAAATCATGTAATATTTTGCAGTATTATGCGTCTTCATTAATCAATTTTTTCTGTCATAATATTAATTATTCAATGACTTTCTTCAGTTGAAGATCAACTACCGACTGTTCAGCCTGGACTTTGCAAAGCCCCTGATAGTTTACCTGCACCTTACGTTGCTCGAGATCCTTTACCTGGAACTTCACGTGATCAAGAAACATTGCCACCCAAATGAAGACGAATAAAATAACTGTGCATATGACATCAGTACAGGTATTTCTTCATACAAGTATCGCTACACAATTTATTTGTCTTTTGTAACCATATTGTAATACTAAAGGCACTCTTTTTTCCGATGGAAAACCTAAAGGAAGAGATGACCCAATCCTGAACTCGTCTGGAAAACCTATAGGAAGAGATGACCCAATCCTGAACTCGTCATTCACTCAATTCATGATACACGTACTTCATGTTACTATGTAACTTTAGCTTTCTGTTCAATGGCATCTACCTAATATGATCTAAATATAATTTGATAATGTTTCCTTCAAACATACTTTCTCTTTCATCCAATCGACACATCACTTTTCAGCGCGACACATCGAAAATATACCGCCGGCGAGAGATAGGCAGTTGGGAGGGGGCGTTACAATATAGTGCGCTGAAAGCATTGTTCGTAATTTTCTTTTTGGTGCTTCCCCCATTACGAGAAAATAGAATATTATAGACGTACCCTATAGGAGATTTCACGTACTTTCACGTGGTGTAAGGAGTTCTTTAATAAGATTTATATTTCTCGAGTTATAGGGCGTGCAAGTGTGCGTTTTTGACGTTTTCGCAGAAGGGCCAAAAATGTGCTCTTTTCCATTGAGTTCTTGCGCCTACATTGCTCGTCAGAAAATCAAATATGAGTAGTGCATTTTGTAGGAAATTTTGTCGACTTTAATTTTGATGAAAATGAACATCTTAGAGAAACGCATAGTTTTCGAGATAGAGCAAGTATCTGACAAAAAGTGTGAAAATTTTTAGGTTTTTTGTTTTTCGCTGTGAAGCCAAACTCCTACAAGGAAGCAAACTTGAAATTCAAATTCAGCGCCTCCAAAAACTTACAGAACCATTCGGAATTTTGTTACGGTAAAAACCACCATTTGACTGGGCTATAAATCTTACTTTGCAGAGCTGGTGTGGTGTCACTTTATAATTATTGGGAAAAATGGGATCTTCTTGTTGACGAAACATTATTTAAACATTTGTGTACCAACACGTCGTAAAACCACAGTACTACAGTTTGCTGCTGCTGTCCAACTTTTCTACCGTTCACCTCGACAGATTAACAACAACTTGACTCTATCGCGCCTCGCGCTAGACTTCTCTCAGCGATAACAACTGCTCCACGCAAAGATGCTACGAACATTGCCCTCGCTACGCCAACGTGTCTACTAGAACGCTTTACCTTTCTCAGTACAATATGGAATAATTTAAACGTTCGTAATTTACATAATTTACTTACACAAGAAAATTAACCAATTTGCACGTAATATATATATTCCAGAAGAGGGGCAGCAGCCTTTTCAGTAGTTACAGCGGCAACAGTCTGGATGATTGACTGAGCGGGCCTTGTAACATCAGCTACTGTGGCTTTGCCACACTGTTATTGCGAACGGCTGAAAGCAAGGGGAAACTACAGCTGTTACTTTTCCCGGGGACATGCAGCTCTACCGTATGGAAATATGATGATGGCATCATTGTCCGAAACTGCAGAAAGGTAGGAAAATAAGGAGATGGGACCTAGATAAATTGAAGGAACGTGAAGTTTTGGAGAATTTCAGAGGCAGATTTAGGCAACAATTGACAGAAAAAGGGGGAAATAAAACAGTAGAAGAGGAATGGGTAGCATTGAGAGATGAAATAGTGAAGGCAGCAGAGGATAAAATAGGTAGAAAGGCAGGACCTACAAAAAATCCTTGGGTATCACGGGAAATACTAAATTTAATTGATGAAAGGAGAAAATATAAAAATGCAGTAAATGAAACAGGCAAAACGGAGTACAGACGACTAAGAAATGAGATTGACAGGAAGTGCAAAATGGCTAAGCAGGAGTGGTTAGAAGCCAAATGCATATCTGTAGAAGAATGTATAAGAAGGGGAAAAGTAGATACCGCCTACAGGAAAATAAAAGAGACATTTGGAGACAGGAAAAGCAACTCTACGAATATCAAGAACTCAGATGTGAAACCAGTTCTCAGCAAAGAAGGGAAAGCAGAAAGGTGGAAAAAGTACACAGAGCAGCTCTACAAAGGAAATGAACTTGGAGACGTTGTTGTAGGAAGGGAAGAGGAAATAGATCAAGATGAAATAGGACATACTATACTGAGAGATGAATTTGACAGAGCCCTGAAAGACCTAGTTCAGAACAAGGCCCCAGGAGTAGATGACATACCCTCAGAGCTACTAAAGTCTCTGCGAGAGCCAGGGATGACAAAACTATTTGAACTGGTATGTAGGATGTATGCGACAGGCGAAATACCCTCAGACTTTAAAAAAAAAAATGTAATAATCCCCATTCCAAAGAAATCAGCTGCAGACAGGTGTGAAAATTACAGAATCATCAGTTTGATAAGTCATGGTTGCAAAATTTTAACACGAATTATCTATAGGAGAATGGAAAAGCTGGTATAAGCTGACCTCGGGGTAGATCAGTTTGGGTTCAGGAGGAACGTAGGAACCCGGGAAGCAATACTCCCTTTACGTCTTATCTTAGAAGATAGATTAAGGAAAGGCAAACCTACATTTTTAGAATTTGTAGATTTGAAGAAAGCGTTTGACAATGTCGACTGGAATACACTCTTTCAAATTCTGAAGTCCCTGCGGATAGGGAAAGGAGAGTTATTTACAATTTGTACAAAAGCCAAACCGCAGTTATTAGACTCGAAGGGCATGAAAGGGTAGCATCAGTTGTGAAGGGAGTAAGACAGGGTTGTAGCCTTTCTCCGATGTTATTCAATTTGTACACCGAGAAGGCGGTGAAGGAAATCAAGGAAAAAATTGGAATAGGGATTAAATTTCAGGGGGAAGAGATAAAAACATTGCGTTTTGCTGATGATATTGTAATTCTGTCAGAGACAGCAAATGACCTGGAAGAGCAGTTGAATGGAATGGACAGTGTGTTGAAGAGATCGTATAAAATGAACATTAACAAGAGCAAAACAAAAATAATGGAATGCGGTCTTAGAAAGTCAGGCGATGCTGAAGGAATTAGATTAGGTGACGAAACAATGAAGGTGGTAGATGAGTTTTGTTACTTGGGTAGTAAAATAACTTGCGATGGTCGCAGTACAGAGGATATAAAATGCAGAATGGCAAAGGGAAGAAAAGCTTTTTTGAAAAAGAGAAATTTGCTAACATCGAATATTAATTTAAGTGTAAGGATGTCTTTTCTGAAGGCATTTGTGTGGAGTGTTGCCTTGTACGGTAGTGAAATATGGACGATAAGCAGTGCGGACAGGAAAAGAATAGAGGCTTTTGAAATTTGGTGCTACAGAAGAATGCTGAAGATTAGGTGGGTAGATCGCATAACTAATGAAGAGGTACTGAACAGAACTGGTGAGAAAAGGAATATTTGGCACACCCTGATCAAAAGGATCGCTTGGTAGGACACATTCTTAGACATCGAGGAATCGTAAATTTAGCATTGGAGGGAAGTGTGTGGGGTAAAAATCGCAGAGTGAGACCAAGAAACGCGTATAGTAAGAAGATTCAAGTGGATGTGGGTTGCCGTTCTAATGAGGAGAAGAAAAGGCTTGCTCAGGATAGAGTAGGGTGGAGAGCTGCATCAAACCAGTCTCCGGACTGAAGAACATAACAACTTACACAAGTAAATTAAGCAATTTTCACGCTATATATATATAAGCTTCACATATTTCTCATACTATCCACTGTCATTTTTCTGATCGTGTTTACACACGCAGACAGTGACGTTGGTCACTGTGTTGTTGCGTTACAAGAGGTTTACTTGGAACAGCGGGACGTGAACAAGAAAAGTAGATTCTGCCTCCACGCAAATGATAGTCGTTTGTGCGTAAGATGCACATATGGTGAGCGCTGTCTCGTAGAGAGCCTTGTCCAAATCTCTCTGGTCTCATCCAAGGCCTTAGGGTCTACGCTGCGGTCACCTATGGTATGGCCTAAACTACAGGCCTATTTCATTGACGCCAATTTGCAGCAGGGTTTTGGAACATATCCTGTATTCAAATATTATGAATTATCTCGAACAGAATGATCTATTGACCCAAGGTCAACACGGATTTAGAAAATATCGTTCATGCGAAACACAACTAGCTCTATATTCACACGAAGTGATGGGTGCTATCGACAAAGGTTCTCAATTCGGTTCCGTATTTCTTGATATCCAGAAAGCTTTTGACACCGTACCTCACAAACGGCTTTTAATCAAATTGCGTGGTTATGGTATATCGCCCCAAATTTGCAATTGGATAGGGGATTTCTTGTCAGAGAGGACACAGTTCGTAGTAATCGATGGTAAGGCATCGACTAAAACAGAGGTGATATCGGGCGTTCCACAGGGTAGTGTTATTGGTCCTCTGCTATTCCTTATTTACATAAACGATTTAGGGGAAAATCTAAGTAGCTCTCTTAGGTTGTTTGCAGATGACGCCGTCATTTACCGTCTAGTAAAATCATCTGAAGATCAAAACCAACTGCAGAACGATCTGAATAAGATATCTGTATGGTGTAAAAATTGGCAATTGACTCTAAATAAAGAGAAGTGTGAAGTCGTCCACATGAGTACGAAAAGAAATCCGTTAAACTTTGTTTACAACATAAATCAATCAAATGTGAAGGCCGTAAATTCCACAAAATACCTAGGAATCACTATTACTTCAGACTTAAACTGGAAAGAACACGTAGATAATATCGTGGGAAAGGCGAACCAGAGACTGCGTTTTATTGGCAGAACCCTTAAAAGATGCAACAGAACTACTAAAGAAACTGCATACACTGCGCTTGTCCGTCCATTTTTGGAGTATTGCAGCCCAGTGTGCGATCCTTATCAGGTGGGTTTGACGGAGGACATCGAAAGAGTCCAAAGAAGGGCAGCTCGTTTCGTATTGTCACGATACAGGGGAGACAGCGTTACGGAAATGATACAGGATCTAGGATGGGAATCATTACAACAACGGCGCTTATCGCTGAGGCGTGGGTTACTTGCGAAACTCCAATCGCCAAAATTCTCCTCCGAATGCGAAAATATATTGTTGACTCCCACTTACATAGGTAGAAATGATCATCAGAATAAAATACGAGAAATCAGAGCTCGAACAGAGAGATTCAGGTGTTCTTTCTTCCCGCGCGCTATTCGAGAATGGAATGGGAGATAAATAGTATAATTATGGTTGGATGAACCCTCTGCCAGGCATTTAACTGTGATTTGCAGAGTATCCCATATAGATGTAGATGTATATGTAGATGTACACAATGTCGTAAGACGCGATCTTTCTTGCAACCGGAAGATAATGCCTGCGCACAGTACTCGCGAAACCCAAGGTCTCTGCAAGACGTTAAATAACTTGTCTTGCCTTCACGATCTCGTGACTTGTCTCCAAGCGATACGCGTCAGGTAAGATGGGACAATTGACACATGCGATTCGACAACCCACAAATCTTGCAGAACTACGCGACCGGGTCGAGCAGGCATGGAATAATGTATCGCAATACAGTGTTCGGCACCTGTTTGATCGAACGAGTGAAAAAGTCAGCACGTGCCTTGCCGATTGTGGAAGCTCCGTCACGTATTAATACGGATGTTAGGTTTCGCAGTAAGTGTGATCATTTCCTAGACGGGTAGTAAAGGACAGCAATACATTGACAGATAACTTTTTAATAGAGCAAGATAAGTTAACAACGTAAAGGCTTGTACTGTTGAGAATGGCCTTTCTGCTAGTAAAAGTAGCTATAAGACACAGCTCCATTCAGTAATTCGAAACAGTCCTCCAGAGTTGTGCTCTCAATTCAAAGAATGTCTATAGCAGTTACATGGGATGAGGTTTATAATTATTACCTGATATTAATTAAATTTAAAATTTATTTCGTGATATAATTGTGAGGCTATTTGAAACTGTTTCCCCAAGAAATTAGTTAAATATGTAACAAACCATGCAAAAAACTAAGACTTACAAAAGGAATAAAAATATCTTGTGACTGGTAAAGGGAATTATATCTATCCCCAAGAAAGAGTAATGACCCAGAAAGTATCAAGTATTTTAAAAACTACTGTGTTACATTAACCAAAGGTATTAAAAAACCCAGAACAATGTGCCTCGTGTTTGACATTACTTCCTCTGATAATAAAATTAAAACAATTTGGAATATTATTAAAAGGCAGACGGGGCAACCAAAAGACGATATTGCCATCAAAGCAAATGAAAAGTATGCCAACAATAAATTAGAGGTTGAAAACATTTTAATGAGTATTTTTTAAATGTTGTGGAAAAACTAGGTTCTATATGTTCTTCAGTATTAGCAAGGAGCTTAACTGAAGAGGCCAAACGTATACAATTTGATACAATTTTAATTCCACCCACCTCTACCTCAGGAAACAGGAAAATAATAAAGTCTCTCAAGAGTAAAAGCTCACATAGAATTGATGGCATTTCCAGCACGGTATTAAAAACATGTTCTCCAGAGATAGGTAGGATTCTTAGCCAATTATTTAAGCCAGGTTTTTCCCCTGAGATTGAAATATCCTATTATTAAACCATTACATAAAAAGGGGCTACATCAGAGGTAAAAAAACTACCACCCAATGTCACTTCTGACAGCTTTATCCAAAATTATAGAAAAAGCTATCTATTCTCGAGTACCTTCACATTTTAATAAACATGTAGTTCAAATAAAATGTCAGTAAGGTCTTAAGAAAAGGTTTTCTACAGAGAACAGTACATATACCTTCAATGATGAAACTCTAAGTACTCTAAATAACTGGACTTCAGCCATTGGTATTTTTTTTTGCGCTCTCTCAAAGGCTTTTGACTGTGTACATCATTGAATTCTTCTAGATAAGCTTAAGTTTTGGAGTATGAGTGGGTCAGTGCACAAGTGGTTTAAATCATACTTAACAGGAAGAGTGCAGAAAGTTGAAATAAGCATTTCACATAATACGCAAGAAACGCATCTACTCTAACTGGGGAGCTAGGAAATATGGGGTCCCTTAAGATTTGGTCTTGAGTCCTTTACTGTTCTTAATATATATTAATGACTTGTTATTCTATGAATAAGATGCTAAGATAGTTCTTTTTGCTTACGATACAAGTATAGCTATCACGCCTGACAAACAGGAATTAACTGAGCAAATTGTAAATGATGTCTTTCAGGTAAAAAATTATTAAGTGGTTCTCTACAACAAATGGACTCTCATTAAACTTTGATAAATCCCAGCATAGCATGACACAATAAATATAGACTGTGAACAGAAATCTGTAGCTAAGGGTAGAATATTGAAAATTTTTAGGTGTTTGCATTGCTGAGGGACAGAACTGGAAGAAACACGTTTGAGTTCCGCTACTTATGCTTTCAGGGTCATTTGAACATTTGGTGATATACATCCCAGTAAATTAGCTTACTGTGCCTATTTTCATTCACTGCTTCCATGTAGGATCACATTCTGAGGCAAATCAACATTGAGTAAAAGAGTATTCATTGCACAAAAACGTGTAATGGGAATAACTGCAGGAGCCCACTCATGACCACCCTGCAGATATTTATGTATAGGTTTTGGGATCTTCACTGTATCTGCACAATGTATACATAATCACTTATGAAATTTGTTATTATCAATCCAACCCAGTTCGAAAGTAATAGCATTCTGCATAGCTATAACACTAGGAGAAAGGGTGATCTTCACTGTTCTAGGTTAAATCTAACTTTGGCAAAGAAAGGGTTGAATTATGCGTCTAGAATTAATAAACAACTTAAAAGAATCTACTTCTACACCTAGATGAATTTTAGACATAAAATTGTGTTAAAATGCGATAAAATATCAAAACAAAACAAAAATTTCTTACAATGTTAAGTGTCATGTATAGACACCATTTATTAAACTGACACTTTCTACATTATTGTGAAGTGTCGTATTTACGATTTATGGAAGAAGTATTAATCTAGTCTAATCTATTCCACATGCACTGTTTCAGCAAAAAGTCTTGACTGAATCGTAAGTGTCTAAGAAAGTGTACTTTTATTTCCGGCATTAAAAAAAAAAAAAAAAAAAAAAAAAAAAAAAAAAACCCTAGATTAAACTGAGAGATAGTAATTCATTTCTAACGGTTGCCACTACGACAATTAACTGATGACATTAAAATCCAGATTGAATGTAAAGGAGAAGTTACTCATGGATTACATTGAGGGGAACTGATAGGGCATGCATCCTCTGTAGAGGATGAAATGGTCGGAAGAAGACAAGTATTGTAAAACAACAAGCTAATAATTGAGGATACAAGAAGCAAGTACTACTCTTAAGTAAAGAGATGGCGCAGAACAATGATGATTGATGACTGATAATTAATAATAACAACGTTGATAATAATTGGATCCACAAAAATTTGTAACTGGAGGTCATTAACGCATAAAAAAATATACGACAGCATGATTTGTAAGGTAGTAAGCACAATTTCAAATCAGGGACTGGTTACGTTTCAATTGTGAAGGATGTAGTATCGTAAGGTGGGGGACTACCGGACTGAATTTTCTTATTCTTAAAGGTAAATTCGTGAAGGACATTAAAGTGCGAGATATTTTGGTTACCAGTGGAGAATAATACGATAAAAAGAAATTTAGTTAAACATATTTTTAACTAATCAAAATCTAACAAATAAAACTGTACGGCTATACCCCTTTGATTGTGTAAGTTCGGAGTTTCATTAAATTTCCACGCAAAGGTCCGTGTTAACTTCTAAAGTGTAATTTCGGAAAGTGACTATTTTCTTTGAAATGCAAACGTCTTCCATGTTTAGGAAGAATGTTTTAAAGATGGTTATAAAATATTCTATAGCTCTTCAGTAAAAACTGAAAACTTTCATAGACAAATTTCGCTTAATAAAGACAATGTACTAGCTCTACAATAACTTCTCAGTGAAAGAAAACTTCACCCTTACTGAACTTGGAGTCAGCAACACTCTTACAGTCGGCCATTGTTTACAGTATCTTCGACTAGAATGTCAGGAAAAATAAATACAGTTTGGTACCTTAATATAGAGGCATAAATGTGACTTTCACTTCTTTTGCGCTCACTTGTATTGTGATTCCGAAAGCTATTCCCAATCGTATGAGGATAATCTATAAATCAAACGCTTCCACTTACACAACTGCTTTATCTAATCTTTTCCTGATATTAGAGCAGCATCCGCTTATTCAAGACTTTTGTATAATAATTGCACCTCGGAAGAGCACTCAGTACGTTGCATTGTTAAATATTACCCCAACTTATGGAGTTCACAAGACATAGCGAAAGTGCGAAGTGGGGCAAACTTCTTAAATTTTAAGTAAATAAACTGTAAGCATATTAAGCTTATTATTGCTTTTCTCTCTTGTCGACAGTATTCGCTTAATGATAAGTAGCAAAAAATGAACATTGCACTGTAACCCGCTGAACACCACTATTTAAACGTCCAACTGCAAAAATGAGTGTTCATGTATGCTTGACATTACGTAATTTATACCAAAGCAAGAACAGAAATACGATGTCCCAGTCCGAAATTACCCCTGTGTCCGATATTTTCCGATCTTACTTTACGGTGAAAGAATGATGTGTTTTACAGTTCTTCTTCGCTAAATAACTCCATATGAAGGGCATCACTGTACACATCGACTGATACCAAGTTACCTTCCAGACAAAAAATATTTTTGGTGCCAGGGAGCACATAAGCAAACATGTTTTACAGGTCCTGTCAAACATACACAACCAGAAAATACCAGCCGTCGCATACACACATAGAAACATTTCAGTTAGGAAATATTGGCAGGTGCCGCTTTTGTAATAGGACAAACGTTTCTCGATAACGAGAAACGTGTTTCCAATCAGAGTAAGTGACTAATTTGCTCTTTGCATTGAACGGAAAATCTGCAGCCTGTCAGAACGCGTCAAGATCCCCAGAGACCAAATGTAAGCGTTTTTACGATTGAAAAGGTAGAAATTTAAATTCTGTTCGAAAAATGCATCTAAACGTCAGTCTGTCGCCACCTGTAAACTGAGGCACATATAAAGTGTTTATGCACCTATTGTGCGCCGAACGTAATACCCTATCCAGTTTTAATGTTGACGTAAAGTAAATGTTAACAGTTTCATAACGCAATAATTATGCGTCTTTTGTGGTGTTGTAGGGAGGGGGAGGTGGGAGAGGGGGGCGTAGAGACGTGTAGGGGAGGGGGGTAGTAAGGTAAATGTGCTGCATCCACCCAGCCTTCGGACTGAAGAGTATAGAGACAAAGTAAAATAGTATATGCTATAATTATTCTTCTGTGAGTGTTACGACGTTTGTTTGATCATTTTGTGGCAGGTAGTTTAAAACTATACTTACTGCGTTGGCCACACAAACCGCAATTGCTCTTTGGCCTCCCCAGTCAGCCTACTCCAGCGTCCTCGGGTCCATGTAAACTTCCTCAGATATTCCCAGCTTACTCATATCCTCTCTGATCGGGTCAGTCTATCTCATTCGTGGTCTTCCCCTTGGACTTTTGCCTCTGGTGTCCTCTTCAACTACCTGCCTGATAATCCGGACTTCTCGACGAATTACGTGTCCATACCACTTCAATCTTTTTGTTTGATAACTGCCACGATGTCCATCGGCTTGCATTACTCCTGAAATTCAAGGTTATTACTTTCCTCCCATTCATATCCATCCTTCACTAGCCCAAAAATCTGTCTGAGGATTGCATTCCCAACTGTCAGGAGTTTTCTTTCCATCTTTTGGGTAATAGTCCAGGTCGCTGCTCCTTATAAGACTACAGGTTGTATTATTGTCTTGTAGATGTTAGTCTTTGTGAATCTTGATGGTAGCCGGGACTTTTGTAGCTTTCCCAGAGCAAAACGTGACCTGTTTCCAGCTTGTATTTGTTCGGTAATTTCGTGGTCTATATCGTCCCTATCATTGAGTATTTCAAAGATTTCGTCATCCACATTAAAGGTCTGTCATCATTTTCTTTGATAACTATCAGGTACTTAAGCTTATCCATATTCAACTTCAGGCCTCTTATCATTGCCTCTTTTATTAATGCTCTTGTCAGCTGAGCCAGGTCTGGCTCTATCTCTGATAGTAGAACAACATAATCTGTGTAGGCCAGGATGTTGATCCTTCTTCCCAACTCTGTTGCTGTCTCTAGGCTTCCCTCTGTTCTCAGTACCTGGTTAAACAGAAGGGGGGAGAGGCAGTCACCTTGTTGCACTCCAGTCCTAACCTTGAACTTATGTTTCCGTTCAATTTCACCATGCATGTTGCTTCTTGGGTGCATACTTGTGTTAGTTTTATGAGCTTTCTGGGTACTTGAGCACTCTTGGATTCTTTCAGTATTGCTTGTCTGTTCAGACTATCATATGCTTTTTGGAAGTCTACGAACACGCAGTGAGCATTTTTCGGAATTCCCAACTCTTCGATAGCACTTGCCTTAATGTATTGTGATATTACAGATACAGGGGGAAACTGATTGTTTCCATGTGAAAGGCAGGTTTTGACAGGCTGGTGGGTTCCCCAGCCAATTGGCTAACAGTTTGGACCTAGTGAATGGGATACAGGTAGTCAGGGTTTCCCTAATGTGCTCGGAATCAGGAAGCGATAGTCTTGGATGAGTGAGGGCAGCTAACCCAGATTGCAACTGAAATACAATATATCCACACACATTACTCTAAAAATCCATGTAAAATCATGGAATGATCATAGAGCAAATATAATTATATGAATGGATTCAGGAGACTTGGGAGAATGAAACGACGTAATTACAATTTAAATATCCCTTACAGATAAAAAGCCGATAAATCTCAGTGCTATAATGATAATATTATAAGACTTATATTGATATGTAGTGTTTATCAGTAACAATTTTACAAGCAAATGGGCAGCATTGTACCACGATACATCTCTTACAAGACGTACCACGTTATTTCCGTATTCTTTCAATAAACTTTGTTTTACTCTCTTGTTCTGCTTTTCATTGAGGTAATAATATTCTTGTGTCAGAACATAGATTTCACCACAGAAACACAAAACATGAAACCAGCAAAGCACATTACATTTATATATGTAGTTTAATATATATAATATTATTCTTAGTAACGTTAATTTTTTATGTTGTAGACATAACCGACTAAAAATAGTAGATATGCAGCAGGTAATTGATATATAAACAATTATGTTTGTGGACAAGTACTGAATATATTTGTATAAAATGTATGATAAAGTAAGTATTAATTGTGTAACCATATTTCGAAGGCCGCAGTGTATTTGAACAGTGAGACGCCGTCGTCTTTTAGTATTGTTAAATATATATTTGTTTGTTAAATGTAAACAACATTTGTAGGGATGTGATCAAACAATTTAATTCTGTGATATTCAAATGCACAATATTTTGGAAGGGAAATTCTATTTTAAAGATAATAATTTCGTGTGGCTCATTGGCCTGGTGCAAGTCTTTTTAATTGGACGCCACTTCGGCGACTTGCGTGTCCCTAACCTACCTTAAAGATGAGGCGTTAGAATGCGCGGTAGGATTCAATTGTGGGAGCAGGGAGAGAACGCTTTCGAACGTTTGGGAGGGGACTCGTAACTTGGACGCGGTGGTGAAAGGTTGTAACGCTGGGCGGTCAGAAGCCACGTTACGACTTGTGATTTTAAGAGATAGGCATGTGTGGAGTTAGAAAATTTACGGGACTGTGACAGTAGAACTTAGTCTCTGGTGAAAAGTGATAAACTATGCACGGTACTAGGGCTGTCGAACTGTGATAATTCGGCAATCGTGTACTCTTGTGATGACAAACTGTTTTTTATAACAAATACTTTTATCGCGGATTAATTTGAAACTGCAATGTTCGATAGACTTCACTAATTTACGAGTGATAATTTGGAACTTTTACTCTCCAGTGCGTGTGACACTTATTGTGCCTCTCATGAGCAATAGTTGGGGAAATATTCAGTTATTTACCGATGTATAAAGTAGAATCACTTCCTCATTTTCATGTCCAAAATGAGTAATAAAGGTCATTTATAAAGAATTACTTCGTGAGTGAACCATTTCTTTATCTTCATTTTGTTGGTTATTCAGAAATTGAATTTTTGTTTGTTTACATATATTTTCACGCCATCATATGCAGATTGGTAGACTGGCTAAACTACAGATTAATTATTGAGGTTGTTTAAAGAGATTGGGTAGCTGTTTAGGGCATAGAAGCCGACATACATAACTCACCCCTATGAACAGAGACAACGAGCTATAAGCATTTTACTACCCTGAGTTATGTATTTCCCAATTCTTATTGGTGAGTACCGAAATGAAGTTCGCAAATGGGGTTTTCTCGTACGGGATAAGAAGTAAAGCAACAGTTTTCACGTCCGGTTTTAATCAAATTCTCTTCGAATAGTTACTGTAAATTTTGCAGTACACTCATTTAGAAGCCAAGTTCAAAAATATTCAAATGTTTGTTAAGCTTATGGGACTTGACTACGGGGTCATCAGTCCCTAAACTTACAAACTACTGATGAACTAACTAATACTAAGGACGGCACAAATATCCATGCCCGAGGGGGGATTCGAACCCCCGACCGCAGTGGCCGTGCAGACCGTGACTGTAGCGCCTCAGTCCCCTCGGTCACCGCGGCCGGCTAGAAGCCAAGTCTAATGCATATTGAGTGATGTGTGGGCAGTGCCGTCTTAAGCCATGAAGGGGCCCCTGGGCACTATTTTGGAGCCCTTAAAAAGCTAAATGAATGCATCAGAATGTTGTACACTTATTTAGTGACATAATTGATTAAAATATTCCAAACCAAATACTATGATTAGTTCCAAAAATTAGTCTTTCATTAAAATTAATGATTTCTTTACAGATTTCCAAAATAAAAAATATACAATTTTTGGAGTATGTCTCTTTCTATGTACGTGACTGGCATACAAATTAGGGGACCCTACAACAAAACAGAATATTCCTTTGAATGAAGTCATCAGAATGATGAACATTTGTTTAGTGAATTTATTGGTTATTATGTTTAGAAATACACAAATAAAATACTGGTCATTACTGTTTTGCAAATTGGACTTACGTTGATGTTGAAGGTTTCTTTCGGGATTTCTGAAATGCAGAATCATCTATATTGTCTTCAAAGTCCAACTGTTGAAAGACGTCACTTTTTCCATGCACATAATTCACAAATTAGTAAGTCGTTCCTGTATCGCAGTCATTCATAATTAATTTTTAATTCACTTTAACTGGGAAAATTAACGCTCTCCATTGCAGTTGGTTACCATTAGACAAAAAATATCCGGATAGCAAGTTCTAAATTCGGAAAGATTTCTTCTATTTTATCTTCCTTTATAAAAGAATGTAAGGATGATGTACTTTGCTCTGGTAATTCATTTGGAATGTTTTTCAATTATTGTTTTAAATGAAATAATTCTGATATGAGCTCATCAGCATTAATGTCTGCATGATAAAATTCTACAATTTCTTTGCATCTGTTTCTCAACTGTTCAGAATCGATTTTTTTTAACTGAAAAACGAAACTAAAATGTTGGCTAACTTTCTCGTATGCTTCTGAACGTCGATTCAAACTAGAATTTAATGTGTTGATTATAGGCAGAAAAACTTCTACACGGAGTTTTTCTTTGGCACTCAGCTGGACAGTCTCTGACGAATCTTGGGAAAAAAGTGATGTGCTTGCTGCAAATTCTCGTCCTTTAGGAATTACCCTTATAGTCAGCACCTGGAGTTTTCTGTTTGGCTGAAGATTCATACTGATCGAATCCATTGTGTACAGAACTGATGAAATCGGAAACAGATGCAAAAAGCTTTGTTCCAACGTCTATCGTGACGGTCTGCTTTGGAAAGTTACATTTGTGTTATTCATAATTCTCAAAAGGTCATCCTATATCTCCGTTAGGAGAATGGGCTCGAATTTTTTTCATTTTCTTGCAAAGGCTTTGAGTTTCATTTCTTGTTTCCAATGGCTGATCGGTGTTGCTACTAATTGACTTTAAAGCTTCAAACAGTTTCAAAGCGTTAAGAGCGTCAGCACGAGCAGATCATCTGGTATCAGAGAGAGAGACTTCAGAACTTTATGTGCACCTATAACTTTCCATTGATTGTTCGAAGCAGAAAACAAGGTGAACATTTTTTGGACAAACTGGAAGTATCTTACTGTTTCAGAAACACTTGCAGCCGTCTGAACACCAACTAAATTTAATGAATGTGTGACACTTGGTACAAAAATAGCAAATTCACAGTTTTCTTTTATTCTTGTCTGAAGACCTGAATACTTTCCAACCATAATTTGCTGCATTAACATAGCTCTGTCAGCGGCAATCTTTTATTGAAATGTCAAAGCTATCCAAAAACTTATTAACAGTATCATCTATACTTTGTGCCCTATGCTCCTCCATAGGCAAAAATTGCAAAAATCTCTCAACAGGCTGGCCTTATTTTACAAACCGAACGATGACAGCTGGTTAACATGGGAGAGATCTGGCGACGCATCCACGCCTATTGAATAGTACTTGGCTGTTTTTAATTCGTTGACAATCGTCGTTAACACTTTCTGTCCCGTTACATTAATAAATTAATTGTAAATATTTGCAGACAAATATGATGTATTTCCTTTGCCACAATTGCCATACCTTCGTATACGATCAACAAGAAAGTATAAAATTCGCTTATTAATAGCAAGAATCCCAAATAATTTCCTTTGTCTTCAGACCCCAAAATATCATTTTCTCCACGAAACCCTAGTCCATATGAAGCAAAAAATTTCACAACTGCAACAATTCTTATCAATATGCTACTTCAAAAGTTGATCTCAGCATTAAACTGGGAAAGCAAACCAGTATCAACTCGTACAACAATTTTGCTTCTTGAAACATAATTCATCATTCATTCCCTGTGCTCTAAACGGTTGGCATGCTCCTTTGGTAAGCTGTTTATATGTTTCCAATCTTCGTATCCCCTGGAAGAACTCAAATCGTTGCCGACAGTGTTATTGAATAGAAGGCAACAATAACAGTACACAGATGTCTTGGATGGTGGATACAGAAGCCAATTTCTTTTCGTACACTCACCATTCGTCAATTTGCGAGTGAAAACAGTCCCAGTTAATTTTCTAGTTTTCCTTTTACCACTTAAAATGAATATTGGTTTACGAGAAGTCGCTATTTTTATTTTGGAAAAGCTCTGGGTCCTTGTGAATCCAAATATCACGGACTTCTTCCGTTAAAATTTCATCACAGTACTTACCAGGATAGTGAGATATGTTTTTTTATATATACATGTGGCGTCTGTTCCAAAAGAGCAGACGTCACTTCTGATCCTGCAGTTGTTATTATTTAATATTCACAGAATATATGACATATATGCGGTTGGGCAAAGCTGAAAATGTGTACCCTGCCGGGATTCGAAACCGGGTCTCCTGCTTTCTGCAGGATCAGAAGTGACGGGCAATGATCCTATCGTTAGTGGGGAGGGGTGGGCAAGTTTGAAGCCCTTACTCTTACGCGAATTAGTTTGAGTACTGTGGGCGGGGCGAAGCTGGGAATTTGTATCTGACGGGAGGCGTGCTTAGGTAGTCCTTGCAGGTGCGGTGATCACTGTGTGCCCGGTGGTATAGGGGTCAGCGCAACTGCCTAGAAAGCAGGAGACCCGTGTTCGAATCCCGGCTGGATACACATTTTCAGCTTTGCCCAATCGCAGTCGATGTCATATATTCTGTGAATATTAGATATGTGTTTAACATACTTCTGTCTGGTGAATCCGAGTGGCTTGAGATGGAAGAAGCATGTTATGATTTGTGTACAGTTGTCTTCATAACTGGAACTGATGAACTCGCAACACAAATGTTATCCTCTATGTTTAATATGGGCACCATTTCTAAACTTTAAGGCTTAGATATATCTTGAGATGATGAGGTAGATAAATCACTCTGCCAGTTAGTTTCTTGAACAATGAAAAATGAAGTAAGTTTAGGTAGTCTTCTTATGGTTTCTTTTTGAATTGCAAGTTTTTTTTCTTTTCTTATGAACTATTTACGTATGTTCTTTTCGAAATTGTTGAAAGACACTACAAAAATATCAAGTAGCCACTGTCAAGTAAACAGAGTGAATCATGTAAATCGCGTACAATGAAATGGCTCTTCGAAGCACCCCGATAACGATCTATAGCTTCGTAAGGTAGAAACTCCAACAATGCCGAATTCATCAGGACTGGATGCATTGGCCGTTGCACAGTGCCGTCCTAGGCACCGGGCAAGTCCATTGGTTTCTTCGTAGGGGAGCCGTTGCGCATTGTCGTTCTAACGGCCGGGCAAGTCCATTACTTTGTTCTAAGAAGAGGCCGCATCAGTTATCGTTCATGTGTTGCTGCTTCCATATGTTAAAATATTGTATCTGATTAAATGGGCTCTGTCTGAAGACAAATAAAAAAGAGAAAACTAAAAACTGTCATACATAGCGCGGCATTGTAGTATCCACCACTTGGTGCAGGAAGGGTTCTGCATACCCAGACACGAGATAATGTGTATAACGTAATTAAGTTTATGTCGGAAGACGTAAAAGACGGAATAAAATCGCGTCAAAGAGTTCCCTTGATAAAGTTCAGGCTTCTACTGGGGTTTCACTTGGCACTATAAGAAGAGTAAAGAAAGTGGGAGAAAAAGTAGGTGTCGGTAGCTGATTTTTTCCTTACTATAGGAAGAAAGCGAAATTAAAAAAAGAGTTCTTACATTTGTGGAGTGATTGACACGCAACTTCCATATGACAAGCAGCGTTCCACAATAAAGTCACTTCTCCAGGAATAAGGGAAAATACGTCTAGTTAGACGTCAGGTATGTTAAATCATTGTTTTAATGTCCATCTTTTATTTACACGTTGAAATCTTAGTATAAGTAACACTTGAATTATTTACCAGATGTGCTCAAGTCAACAAAAACGGTACTGTGCTTGTGAAAAGTTTACATGTATGCAGTAATTGCATTGACTAAAATAAAAATGTACTGTGAACAAGGTAGGTATATCGTATATGTCAATGACACGCATTTCGGTAGTTCACATACTACACCCTGTGAGTGTAGTATAACGTCTAATTAGAGCACGCGCAGGTAACAAAAGCTAATTTACTTCCAATGGCCACAAACAATTAATAAATGCGTTAATATAATTGATGGAAATGTTCCTGTACCAAATTATTGCATTTCATTAAATGTAGTAGTTCTTGTGATAAATATTTTTTTTTTAATTTTCAAATTTGGAGGTAAAAGGGAAGACTATCATGAAGAGACGAATGCTGCAAATTTTTCAAGTCAGTTGCTTTTGTCTTTTACTGCCTGATTGAGGTACACACATATAACTGTTAAACATCGACATAACATTATGTATATATAATCAGGTGCCCAGTACATAAAATGACACAAAACTTGACGAGAGACTCCATTGTTGTTGTTGACGTTCGGTGTGAAAAAATCAGCAATAATACATAGTTGGAATGATGAAATGCCATATTGGCTAAATGCTCATAATTTTCAATGTGACCAAGATATCACAATGATATGTGGTGGAACCTCATTTATACATTTTTGTAGGGGAATGCTAAAATCAACTTACAATTTAGATTAATGCTAAAATGAAACTTTTTAGTACTGCGCTCGAAATAGGTTTGTTAGCCGCATGCTTTTGTCGAAAGCAAGTCTGTAGGCAATATTCCACATCTGAAATCCTTACTTTCTCACCGTTTGTCCGGGTTTTCAAAGCCTTGGATCTTATGTGTGTTTCATTGGCAAGGGTAGTAGTTACGGTACAGTATGAGATTATGCGACCCTTTGCGTTGCTCACTAGGATTTCTTTCGCACTTCCTAAATTACTTTGCATGGAAAGAAATTATCTTTCATTGTTTTATGAACTGTTCATTTTTGTGTGTTTGAATGTTGGAAACTACTGTACTCTAAAATATTGAGTTCACCCGTTAGAAAAAGACTCGTAGTTCCAATAACTGGCTCTATCATCAAATTTCACTGTAGAGATGGGTCGTTCGCGAACGAACGGGTCCAAAGGAACGGTTCACAAGAGTGAACGGAAGGAACGTAAACTTCGTCGGTCCCGGTCGCGTGGCCGTTCTAGTTCCAGCTCCAGGGTGGTCGCGCGGCCGTCCCCTTTTCGGTCGAACGTTGCAATTCCAACTCAGTATCGAGTTGTCTATGGTATTTTTATTTTTTATTTATTTATTTATTTATTTATTATTTTTATTTTGACCACGGTGAAACAGCGTGCTCATTGTGATGGAAGGAGCAGCGATTTATACCGGTGCTCGATCGAGTGAAAGGAATTAACTTTTGTAAAATTTGTAAAACGGCGTTGGTAAGTACAGAGCCAATGCTACTTGTTTGCAATTCCGACTGTTATGAAAACCATAGAAAAGGAACCGTGTAAGATTGGAAAGGAACGGTTACAAAAACGATCATCAGTGAATTAGGTTCCAAAACTGAAAGGATTTGTCCATCTATAGTGTGCAGCACTGTGTGATTGCTGGACTTCCCCCTCCTTGGGACCCCATTACGTTCTGCGGCGCTCATGCATTCCAAAGGCGGGGCGCCACAGGCTGTTACTGAGAACGGTGCAGCTGTTGTATTGTTGTGGGCAACTTTGATGTCGCCTGGGTTGACCGGTCAACAGCAGCCCCTTGTGGCGTCGTGTGAAGGTCGCTATTGGATACAATGTTCCGCCAAGTTATATCTGGAATAGACTGCCACAAGTTCTACTGCAACAGTGTCGCCGTGTATTCTGTAGCTAAGGCCCGCAATAATAGCTACGATTTTGCATGCAGACAGCAAATCAAATCACTTGCCACAACATATATTACACGTTTCGAGACAATTTCTGGGTCTGAATAATGAATAAGTGCGACAAAAATTCACTTTAACAAAAGTCATTGCCTAGGACCACAGAGTAACATATACAGAGGAGTAGCCTCCCCTAAACCACTGTCCTACGCTCCCCTCGTAGTTCCGAAAGATGCTAGCAGGTTTCAGGCGGATCGCTGGCTTAGGATGCCTCTCGCACGTTGGAGGGTAGCGTGGAGGGGAGGCTGAGGGGAGAGCTCGTGCCGCCTGCCACGAGGCCGCGGCTGTGTCCGGCTTGCTGGCGTTTGAGGGGAGGTGGTGGTGGGGACAGCCGCTACCTGCCGCCTGCTCTGGCCAGTTTAAAGAGCTTCTGACCGCAGCACCATCATGGGACATCTTACGGAACTGCTGGAAACCCACCCTCCCCACACCCCTGAGCATAGGACCGGGCCCTTACGGAGGTTTCCCGTCTGTATATATTTGTCTGTGCTAGGAGCAAGGAACGAGTTTTTCGCCCCCCCCCCTCAGGCGTGGGGCCCTGGGCCTGTGCCCCTTGTGCCCCTATGGTAGAGACGGTAGTGTGTGTGGGGGCTCAGAGCAGTAAACATACATTGGCGGCAGTGCCAGAGGCACCATGGCGGAAAAGCTAAGTATCAACGTAGATGATGTAAATGTGTGTGAGTCTGGGGCTGGATCTTACGTTAACGAAATGCAGTGGCGGCGCTAGACGAAAACCGGACGTCGGCGAATTCATCTTTGCGAGGCCCCTTTCATTTCATCAGTAAGGCAGAAAATGTTAAATAAAATTAGCTTAATTATACATCAATGATCATTATACTGAAATTTTATAAGATGCAAGTATTACTGCAAATGACAAAAATTACAATAAACAAACACAAATGAAAATAGAGGAAATTTTCGGCTTTTCGTCTCACTGAATTTTTTAAGATCACATCTTAATTAATACTGGCTGCTTTTTCGGCTTCAATTGATAGTACTGACGACGCAAATATTCTTTATTGCGCTTCATAAGTAAGTCTTAATCAGTTTCAACTTTGAAAAGCTTCTCTCGGCCGAGGCTATAGTGGCTGTAACTGTCAGGATGATTCTGATTGTTATATAAAATTTGGATATACTTCTTCCAAATTGTTCTGAAGAAGTTGTTTTGCAAGTATTTAACTAAACATTGCATCACTGTTGCACTCACACGGAAATAAATAGCTACCGGCCGGGAATGGCCGAGCGCAATAAGGCGTCATACCACGGTGAGTGAGATCGCCTTCGTCGGGGGTCGAATCCCACCCTTGGGTACGGATGTTGTGTTCGTCCTTGGATTAAGCTAGTGGAAGGTAAATATAACCTAGCAGTTGAAAAGCGCAGTTAAACATTAAAATATAAGAAAAGAAAAAAAAACTGAAATTTTAACAATGTTTTGCGAGGCCCCCAGAGCCGCGAGGCCGTCGGCGGTTGCCGAGATAAATTTAGACAATAAAATGGAACAGCGATGCAATGCATTGCAATCCAATGAAGATTGTGCAACGACATGTTAATTTTGAAAAGGCAACTACAGCTGAAGTAAATAATTTAACGGATAGGATGGCGCGTTGTGAAATGGGAATAAAAGAATGTAGTGGGAGAATTGATCAGGAAAAGGTGCAGCTGCAGCAAAAAATTTTCAGCTGATAATAATATTTCTCTAATGATGGTAATTACCAACTAGTAGATTTTCTTGCCGCGTGTAAGGACGGATTTGTAAGGGGGATGAATGACCAAGATAAATTTAAATTGGTAAAAAGACAGCTTGAGGGTATGCAGTCATGGGCTAATTTAAATAATCATTTGTTCGAGACCTATGATTGAGATTTGTTTCTTGAATAAGTACTGGAGTGAAGCAAAGCAAACATGGCTTCAAAACGAATTTCTTAACGGTCCAAATTTCAAGTATGGCAATGGTTCAATGCGCGATATTTGTGTGTGTGAACTGAATAATTTAATGCATACGAATCGGGCGCTGGGAGTACCGACGGAAATCAGGACATTAATGAAGCGATAACAGATGATTTGCAATGGGATTTGATGCATAGTACAACTCAATCGATTTATGAGTTTTTATATTTTGTTGAAGAGTTATAACGAGCGTTAAAGTTTAAACCGAATCACGGTAACGGAAGAGGAAATGGTAGTCAGAATTGGAACAGTAATAGTAATAATGATTATTATGGAAACACAGTAATAACGGTAACTTCCGGAATCAAAACAATAACAATGATTATCAGGGGAATAAATTTTATAAAGGCAGTGGGAATTACCAGGAGAGAGATATCACGGAAGGGAACATAGTGATATGCGATCGGGAAACTGAGAAACGCAGACAGACACAAATAAAACACACACAAACACACACACAATTCTAAATTTTCGGCCGCGGCCTTCATCACAAAGACAACCCTCATCCACAATTAACCCTCTTCCTTTACCTCTTTTATTTGCTAATGGTACAGCTTAAAAAGAGCTGTACGTAAGATATCAAATAAACCCGAATTGTTACTGATTTTGCCTAGCCGAAAGGCTTGCAAAATCTTTGTGGAAGGCAGTACTACAGTACTTGCGTTTAAAATTGCTATAACAAGAAGAAATGCAGATGATACACGGGTATTCATTGGACAAATATATTATACTAGAATTGATACGCGATTACATATTCACGCAATTTGGGTGCATAGATCTTGAGAAATCAGTACGCAGAACAACTACCTCTGGTCGTAATAACGGTCTTGATACGCCTGGGCATTGAGTCAAACGGAGCTTGGATGGCGTATACAGGTACAGATGTGCATGCAGCACGATACCCCAGTTCATCAAACGTAGTGACTGGCGTATTGTGAGGAGCCAGTTGCTCGGCCACCATTGACCAGACGTTTTCAATTGGTGAGAGATCTGGAGAATGTGCTGGCCAGGTCAGCAGTCGAACATTTTCCGTATCCACAAAGGCCCGTACAGAACCTGCAACATGCGGTCGTGCATTATCCTGCCTACATGTAGGGTTTCGCAGGGATCGAAAGAAGGGTAGAGCCAGGGGTCGTAACTCATCTAAAATGTAACAGCCACAGTTCAAAGTGCCGTCGATGCGGTGACCGAAACCAGTAACTAATGGTACCCCATACCATCACGCCGGGTGGTTTGCCAGTATGGCGATGACGAGTACACGTTTCCAATGTGCGTTCACCGCGATGTCGCCAAACAGGGATGTGGCCATCAAGATGCTGTAAACAGAACCTGGATTCATCCGAAAAAATGAAGTTTTGTCATTCGTACACCCAGGCTCCTGTCTGTGACGCAGCCTTGTGGGTAACCGCAGCCATGCTCTCCGAGCTGATAGTGCCTGCTGCTGCAAACGTCGTCTAACTGTTCGTGCAGATGGTTGTTGTCTTGCAAACGTCCCCATCTGTTGAATCAGGGATCGAGACGTGGCTGCACGATCCGTTACAGCCATTCCCATAAGATGCCTGTCATCTCGACACGAGGCCGTTGGGATCCAGCACGGCGATCCGAATTGCCTTCCTGAACACCGATTCCATATTCTGCTAACAGTCATTGGATCGCGAACAACGCGAGCAGCAATGTCGGGATACGATAAACCGCAATCGCGATAGGCTACAATCAGACCTTTATCAAAGTCGGAAACATTATGGTACACATTTCTCCTCTTTACACGAAGCATGAGAACAACGTTTCATCAGGCAACGCCTGTCAACTGTCTGTGTATGAGAAATCGGTTGGAAACTTTCCTCATGTCAGTACGTTGTAGGCGTCGCCACCGGCGCCAACCTTGAGTGAATGTTCTGAAAAGCTAATCATTTGCAAATCAGAGCATCCTGTCGGTTAAATTTCGTGTCTGTAGCACGTCATTTTAGTGGTGTAGCAATTTTAATGGCCAGAAGTGTGTGATAGGGATAAGATTCCGCTGAAAGCTGTTCAGTAAGTCGTGTAAATAATCTATCAGTCTAAAATCTGCCGATCACTTATACAATATCATTAATCCGAGAGTACATAGCAAGCTCTATGTTTCTGTGCCATTAAAATGGTACTTCTTGTAAGAAATTTGACCTATGGTTAAACAAGGAAGAGGGGTGAGTAGTTTTCGTGAAATATGAGCTAGTAAACTGTATTTCACAGCGCAACAGAAAATAGAGGCGACTTTTAACGAAATTAAAAGGCAGATTAATTGAAATTAACACCTATTAGTGTTCATGTATCGTACTTTATTGGAAATATTTTCACTCTTCCGAAAAAACGCACTGGTGTGTTTTACGGCTCACTGTAGGTTTCCGCTATAGTTTTATCATAAAAATACACAATAAAAATTATGTAATTAAATATAATCCTACATAATATTAAATAACAACATAATATATATATATATATACAGTACCAAGGTATGCTACTATTTAAGCTCTTGCTAGCATTGAGGTGCCGCTTCAACCACGTTAGAGCAAGTGGAATTGTTTGGATATTAGGAACCGGGAGAGGTAACCCACTGAGAAATTTCGATTAGCAATTTAGTCCATTAAATATTATTTTCACATACGTTGGTGTTTGAGCACAAGGTTGAATAGGTAAACGAGTGCCAGCATTTCTTAAATTAATTTCAAAAACATTAGGCGAGCCTTTTTTATATAACAAATTTCGCTAAATGAAATGTGTTCATCTATACAGGGTGCTACAGAAAGGTACGGCCAAACTTTCAGGAAACATTCCTCACACACAATGAAAGAAAATACGTTATGTGGACATGTGTCCGGAAACTATTAATTTCCATGTTATTACTTCACGAAGAGTTTCTACATTCGGTACCGAGGTTGCGTAGAGAAGAGCTTTCAAATGCCCCCATAAATGAAAGTCAAGAGGGTTGAGGTCAGGAGAGCGTGGAGGCCATGGAATTGGTCCGCCTCTAACAATCCATCGGTCACCGAATCTGTTGTTGAGACGCGTACGAACACGTCGACTGAAATGTACAGGCGTTCCATCGTGCATGAACCACATGTTGTGTCGTACTTGTAAAGGCACATGTTCTAGCAGCAGAGGTAAACCCGTATGAAATCATGATAACGTGCTCCAGTGAGCGTAGGTGGAAGAACACGAGGCCCAATCGAGACATCATCAACAATTCCTGCACAAACGTTCACATAAAATCTTTGTTGATGACGTTATTGCGCAACTGCGTGCGGATTCTCATCAGCCAACACATGTTGATTGTGAAAATTTACAATTTGATCACGTTGGAATGAATCCTCATCCGTAAATACTAAAATGAGCTCTAACATGGAAATTAATCGTTTCCGGACACATGTCCACCTAACATATTTTCTTTGTTTGTGTGTGAGGAATGTTTCCTGAACGTTTGGCCGTACCTTTCTGTAACACCGCGTATAAATAAAAATGAATCGCCAAATGTGTTGCTGAGCGTAAAACTCGAGAATAGCTTCATCGATTTGGCGGATCTTTTCTTTGTTCTGTTCGTAATTCGCAGGACAAGGTTTGTATGAAAGAATTTTTTGGGAAAATCTACCTGAAAATATAAAAATTGGAGAAACACTGAAAGTATGCTTCCAACTGGGAACATTTTCTAGATTCAACAACGATCAGCTTATTCATTCGCTACTCGCCTAGCGACCAAATACGGTCTAACGGAGCGAACAAATACGCCAAGGAGGTTCGAATAAATGGAGATGGCGTTATGCACTCTAGCTTAAAACAGCCAGACAGACTTAACATGAAAACTTCTTTCCTTCGAAGCCCCTCAGTATTATTCTTACCTCCATGGTGTTGTCGGTAGTGATCATATCTTTGGAGCGTTGCGAAGATAGTATTGATATCAGTTTGTGGTACTTTTGGAGTAGAGATTGTGGTTTATTTCTTTTACAACAATGCCTGCATTGTGGCGTCTTAATATCGGTCGCCGTACGCGCAACGCAATACTACTACGTGAGAGTGGAGTCAGTGATACCGACGAAGATCATACACCCTCTTGGAGGTAAATCGAGAAAGAAATTCTGAAGCGCGATCCGTTATGACTCTGACTCTGAGTTAGACTCAGTCAGTTCCAATTTAGATCTTCGACAAAATAGACGGCACGTGACGATTAGAACTGAACGTTTGGCGTTCACATACGATCCAGTAGTCGATTACGCACCGGATGCATGTTGGCTTAGGAACAATGAACAAGGTTTGTCCAATAACCAGTTTCCAATTGATTTACCCATCCTCTTTGACTTCTATTCGCAATCAAGGTCCCGATGGCAATAACAATAAATAAGATCAGAGGGAGGGGGAGGAGAAGATAATAATGAGAGAAATGGATTTAAAAAGGGGGGAAGATATAGACGCAGAGAGGAGAGGGGAGGAGATGGGTATGGTGTATGATAAGAGGGAGTGGTGTGAAGGTGATGGAAAAGGATATGGGGAGGAAGAGATGGCGAAATAGAGCAGGGAGGAAGAAGAAAAGAGATTACGGTGTATATCCCATACCTATTATGTTTCAAAATATATACCAACGGCGACTTTGTAACGGCACACGGCTAACAGTGAAACAATACTGTACAATGTGATCGAGGCAACCATTCTAAAAGGAAAATCAGTCAAACCTAAAGGCCATAAACTCAACTAAATACCTAGGGGTAAAAATTATAAACACAGATAGAACAGACAGAAAATCTTGTAGGGAAAGCGAACCGAAGACTACGTTTCATTGACATAACACTTAGAAGATGCAACAGTTCTACTAAAGAAACCGCCAACACCAACACGTCCCAATTTTAGATTATTGTTCGCATTGTGGGATTCCCAGAAGTGGAACTGACACGTTTTAGAGAAAGTTCAGAGAAGGGCAGCTCGTTTTATATTATCGCGATGTAGGGGAGAGGGTGTCACGGAAATTATGCACGAATCAGGGTGGAAATCATTACAAAAAAGGCGTTATTCGTTGCAACGAGATCGATTTCTTTCACGAACTTTCCCTTCCGAATGCAAACGTAATTTATCAGCCAGCTACATGGGAAGACACGATTATCAAAATGCAATAAGAGAAATCAGATCGAAAACGGAAAGATTTGATGTTCTTTTTTCCGCGAGTTATTAGAGAATGGAACTGTAGAGAAGCATCATTAAGACGGTTCTATGAACCCTCTGCAAGCACTTCAATGTGACTTGCAGTGTATTTATGTAGATATAGACGTCCAGTTTTGCCGGCAGAGTAAGGTTCTGCTCGCTGGTGGCCAATAAATAAATCAGTAAAATTTGGTGGCGATCGGTTGAAAAGAGCGAACGTAAAGTTGGATCACGTTACAGATGGGTACATAGACGGTGTAAAATCGTCGTAAGTATTGCGGTATCTCTGAAACAGCACGAAATAAAAACTTATGAGGGATCAAAGGTATACAGGATTTTGTCCCCTTCAAATCCATACGTTCAACATTCGTCTCAGATGAATGGTGAATGCAGTTTTTGTAATTAAATTTCGAAGAGTGAAAGGCCATCGCCAACGGCCCATATATAGTATTACAAACCCAAAGAGGGCCAACTTAGACGATGCACCTTGAAGAAGTTTCGTAACTCGTGAATTGTGAACTTCGCCGGCCGGGAATTGATTATGTGACACTCAACGCAATTTGACTGCTGTTGGCAAGGATGGTAAAGTGGAGCCATCCGACACCTGGGAATAAGAGAGAACTTCTTTCGGCGTATTTGTGAGGGAAACTCCACGATATCTCCCTTTTCTCAGCCCTCTTTGGTTTAGTGATAAGATGGTTCATTGAATGACTCGCGAGAAAATAAACGCATATTAAGAATCACAATATGACGAAGGTGTGCGG
The DNA here is from genome assembly GCA_026315105.1 of Locusta migratoria. Lineage (NCBI taxonomy): Eukaryota > Metazoa > Arthropoda > Insecta > Orthoptera > Acrididae > Locusta > Locusta migratoria. Next base: position 883,086,019 of record CM048744.1, on the reverse strand, counting down.
AATGATGAAAAAAAATTGCTAAATACAACAGTGCACGGTCCAAGCCACAGGAGTGCAACAAGATAAGTATATCAAAAGTGACGTAAACTCCACAAAATACCTTGGAATTACTATTACTTCAGACTTAAATTGGAAAGAACACGTAGATAATGTCGTGGGAAAGGCGAAGCAGAGACTGCGTTTTATTGGCAGAACCCTTAAAACATGCAACAGAACTACAGAAGACACTGCATGCAGTACGCTTGTCCGTCCTTTTTTGGAGTATTGCTGCCCAGTGTGGGATCCTTAACAGGTGGGTTTGACCATCGAAAGAGTCCAAAGAAGGGCCGCTCCTTTCGTATTGTCACGATACAGGAGAGACAGCGTTACGGAAATGATACAGGATCTGGGATAGGAATCATTACAACAACGGTGCTTATCGCTGCGGCGTGGGCTACTTAGGAAACCCCAATCGCCAACATTCTCCTCCGAATGCGAAAATATATTGTTGACTTCTACTTACATAGGTAAAAATGATGATCAGAATAAAATACGAGAAATCAGAGCTCGAACTGAGAGATTCACGTGTTCTTTCTACCTGCACGCTATTCAAAAATGGAATGGGAGATAAATAGTATAACGGTGGTTCGATGAACCCTCTGCCAGGTACTTAAATGTGATTTGCAGAGTATCCCATGTAGATGTAGATGTAGGTATGGACTGTGAATCGAGTGAACCGCGTTGAAATCTGCCTCGTGGTTATTAGTTGGTTAATAAATCAATGGTAACACCAATAATTTCTACAAATGATGACCGGTTGGCCAGTTAATGAGTAGTACCAATTAGGGATATTGCTCAGCTGCTACATGAGCCAGAGCCTTATGGATCTAGATGGCCCAAACAGGACAATATTTGTGGAAATGATTAAGTCGATTATTGACTGATTTACCAATTAATGAGTAATGAAAGATTGCGTACTCTCCTGATTCGACTGTAATGAATTCCATAGTGTTCGTTATTATTGTTATTGAAGTATGTACTACCTGGCCGGTCATTCACATTTCTATTCGCCGCGTTGAATGGCCGCATAATCTAAGTCGGACTGGATGGCCATTCTCGCGGAAGTTTCGAGTCCTGCGTCGGGTATGAGTGTGTGTGTTGCGTTTTGTGTAAGTCCGAGGGACCGCTGACCATAAGAGTTTGGTCCAGTAAGTTTAGAAACATTTGAACATCATTTTACATTTCGTATTCTGAAGTCTTCACAGTTGCTGTAATATATAATACCTTAAAAAACAAAAATCTAACATAAAGACGGACTTATCTGCCACGTTATTTCTGCAACTTTGCAACTGGCCAGCGGTGGGTCGTAGAAACATACCGCAAAACGATTGTATATTGAATGTGTATTTGGGTTGGATCAGTATATTCAAAATGCTGTCTGATTTCGGAGTTTTTCTGGTGCCATAAACTCTTATAAACTACATAATCGGAAAATCTCTCACTTCGATTTGCAAAGGATGCCGAGAAGGAAGAGAATAACGAGTGTTCATTTACGGTGGTTATTTATCCTTCAACAATTCATTTAATCCAAAACTTCGGCTCTTAATCGCAAAAGCTTTATAATATAGAGTGATTATAAATAAAGTTAAACGCTTTAAAAAAATACAACGTGTAAAAATAGATTTCAATATGGCGCTGTATGTGGCAGAATATGTAAACGGAAACCCACCTGTCATCACCACGATCCAATGAAGTGGGTATAAACTCGCCAGGGTACACGGCTTTGCCTCAAACTGACACTGACGGTTTTAAAAAGAAAAAAAGGCGTTGCTTCGATGACTGTTTGGAAAATAGAAAAAAAAATGTTTTGGAAAATCGAGAATACGGGATCATTTGTTGTGCAACTTGGCAGAAAGAGAAAACGAATTTATTCGACGTCCGTGGAAGAAGTGGCCACAGAAATGCAAGAGGAGTCGACTGGTGCTGTGCAAACGAGTATTGCACGGAGAATTGTCCGACCATTGTAGAAACCACTGAGCACGGTACGTAAAGTCCTAGATAACATCCTTCTTTGTATCCATTCAAAACTACCAATGTACACGAGTTGCTTCGTGTTGCCTGCCAGAAAGTAATAATTTCTCGCTCGCATGGAAGTGAACGGTCAATGGCCGTGAAAGATTTCGTGAACAGACGAACCCTACTTCCATCTGACAGGATATGTCAATAAAAAGATTTGTCGGGTATAGGCAACAGAAAATCTACACGCAAATCAGCATCTGTACTGAGATGGTCACTGTGTGGTGCAGGTTTACGCGATCATTTAACATAGGGAGATATTTTTTTGAAGAGACAGGTGCTTCCAATCCTTTGCCTGCACCGTCAATGGTAAGTGCAATGTGTGTCTTTTGCGCAACCACGTCATTCCAACAGCGTAAAAGTATGAAAGGCGTCTTTATATGCAAGACGGTACACCTCTGTATATTGAAAATCCAGTTCACCAACGCCTGAAGCGTTATTTCGGAAATGCTAGTATTACCAGCTGCCGTTTCCATACAGCCTGGCTTCCGATCACCTCATCTTAATGCATGTGGCTTCTGGATGTGAGGCTGTATAAAAGATATTGTCTTCATGCAAAATTAGCTGCATAGATGCCACTCATTGTTCAAAACATTATGAACGTGACCCCAGAAACACTTCGATCACTTGAGGAACAAGCTGTTTCTCTAACGTCTTGTAGAAAATTGACATTAAATATCCGATTTGATTTGGATTGATTTTTTTAACCCAGGTGTCCAGTCAAGATCGCGTTTTATACATTCGGATGACCGGTTACGACGTGTCTTGGAAGTCGTTTTCTAATCTCCTGTACATCTCGATGTTACATCTCATGTAGGCCCTAGGTACATGAGACATAACATCGAGATGTACAAGAGATCAGAAAATGATGTCTAAGACACGCCGAAAGCGGTCATCTGAATGAATAAAACACGATATTGGCTGAAAACCAGGGTAAATTGATTCCAGATCGCCTCAGTTAAGAAAGACTTCTTTTTATGCTGTTTTTGGCCTTAGGACAATTGAAAACTTATGGTTTATTAATGCTTTTTATGATTTTTTTCCTCAGGTCAATTCTTGTTGTTGTGGTCTTCGGTCCGGAGACTGGTTTGATGCAGCTCTCTACCCTACTTTATACTGAGGAAGCCTCTTCATCTCCACATAAGAACGGCAACCCACATCCATTTGATCTGCTTACTGTATTCGTGTCTTGGTCTCCCTCTTCGATTTTTCTTCCACACATTTCCCTACAATGCTAAATTTACGATTCCCTTATGTCTAAGAACGTGTCCTACCAATCGATCGCTTCATATCAAGGTATGCCAAACATTCGTTTTCTCCCCACTTATGTTCAGTACCTCTTCATTAGTTACGTGATGTTCAGCATACTTTTGTAGTACCACATTTCAAAAGCCTCTATCCTCTTCCAGTCTAAACTATTTATCATCCAAGTTTCACTCCCATACAAGGCATCAATCCGTACAAATGCCTTCAGAAAGAACTTCTTTGGACTTAAATTAATATTCGATGATAGCAAATTTCTCTTTTTCAAAAACGCTTTTCTACCCATTGCCATCTGCATTTTATATCCTCTGTAATGTGACCATCATGTTTTATTTTACTACTTAAGAAACAAAACTGATCTATTACCTTCATTGTTTCGTTACCTAATCTAATTTCAGAGTATGCTGATGCAATAGCCCCTTATCAAGTTATCATATACAACCTCTCGCTCAGCAAACGTTCCGTACCCCAAGAATGTATAGTTGCAAAGGTTACGCCAATATTCAAGAAAGACAATTGGATGATCCTCAAAAATACTGGCCTACATCACTGATGTCGGTTTGCAACAGGATTTTGGAACACATATTTTCCTCAAATATTATGAACTACCTCGAAGAGAACGACCTATTGACCCAAAGTCAGTATCATTCTTGTGAAACGCAGCTAGCTCTTTGCTCACATGATGTCAAATAGATTCCATATTTCTAGATTTTCCGGAAGGTTTTTAACAATGAACCTCACGTGACTTCTAATCAAACTGCGTGCTTATGGAATATCGTCAAAGTTGTGCGATTGGATTCGTGATTTCCTGTCAGAAAGGAGACAGTACGTTGTAACCGACGTAAAGTCATCGATTTGAAAGAAGTAATACCTGGCGTTCTCCAGGGAATAGAGCCCCCATTGTTCCATACTTTTATAAACTGTTAATCTGAGAAATTCCCTTGGACGGTTCACGGATCATGCTGTCAATTCAAGAAGATCAAAAACTACTGAAAATGATTTAAATATCTGTATGGTGCAAAAATTTCTAATTGAACCCTAATAATGAGAAGTGTGAGGTCATCCATATGACCATGTTACAATATAAACCAGTGAAAGATTAGGGCCGTAAACTCAAATAAATAACTGGGAGTAAATTACGAACAACTTAAGTTGAAAATATTGTAGGGAAAGCGAACGAAAGACTAAGTTTCGTTAGCAGAACGGAAGATGCAACAGTACTACTACAGAACTGCCTACACCACACTTGTGCGCCCTATTTTGGAGTACTGTTGCGCATTATGGGATCCCCACCAAGTGGGAGTAACAGACGATTTAGAAAAAGCATAGAGAAGTGGAGCCCGTTTTGTATTATCGCGATGTAGGGGAGAGAGTTGGAGTGGAAACCATTAAAGGAGTGATCTATTTGCCAAATTCCTTTCACCAACTTTCGAATGCGAACATATTTTATTAGCACCCATCTACACAGTAAGCGCACTATTCAGTCACTCGTTGATCATTCCGGGGCAGTAATAGAAGAAAGCAAACGGAAAACTAAAGTTATAAATTTAACCTTTAAAAAATCTTTCATGCATGAGGACCGCACAAATGTACCATCATTTGATCAATGTACTAATTCCGAAATGGAGGGCATGGTACTAGGTATTCGCGGTGTAGTGAAGCAACTGAGAGAGCTAAATACGAAAAAGTCTGCTGGTCCGTATGGAATACCAGTTCGGTTTTACAAAGAGTATTCTGCGGCAGTGGCCGCCTACTAGCTTGCATTTTTTCGCGAATCCTTAATTCAGCGCAAAGTTCCTAGTGATTGGTAAAATGCGCAGGTGACTCCCGTTTATAAGAAAGGAAAGAGAACTGATTCTCACTATTACAGGCCGATATCGTTGAAGTCAGTGTCCTGTAGAATTTTGATGCATATTCTCAGTTCGAATATAGTAACTTTCCTTGAAACGGAAAAGCGTCTTTCTATGAATCAGCTCGGGCTTAGGAAACATCGTTCATGTGAAACTCAGCTTTCCCCTTTTCTCGCATGACATCTTGCGAGCCATGGATGAAGGGCAACAGACGGATTGTGTTTTCCTCGACTTCAAAAAGCAAAAAGGCGTTCGACGCGGTGCCACACTGCAGACTGCTAACGAAGATACATGCTTATGGCACAGGTTCACAGATTTGTGACTGGCTGGAAGACTTCCTAAGCAATAGAACGCAGTACGTTGTTCTCGACGGCGAGTGTTCAGCAGAGACAGGTGTATCGTCAGGCGTGCCCCATGGGAGTGTGGTAGGATCGCTATTATTTTCTATATATACAAATGATCTTATGGACAGAGTAAGTTGTAATTTGCGGCTGTTTGCTGTCTGTTGTGTATGGGAGGGTGTCGTCGTTAACTGACTGTAATAGGATACAGGATGACTTAGACAAAATTTCTAGTTGGTGCGAAGAATGGCAGCTAGCTCTCAATGTTGAAAAATGTAAGGTGATGCGCATGAGTAGAAAAAACAATCTCATAATGTTCGATTACAGCATTAGTAGTGAGCTTCTTGATGCTGTCGCGGGAACATGTACTTCACCTGTAAAGGAGACCACGAATAAAACGCTTGTACGACCACGTCTTGACTATTGCTCAAGTGTTTGGGACTCGCAGCAGATCAGTTTAAAGGAAGACATAGAGGCGGTTCAGAGGCGAGCAGCTAGATATGTTACCGGTAGGTTCGACCAATGCGCGAGTGTCACGGAAATGCTCCGGCAACTCAATTGGGGATCGCTGGAAGAAAGACGATGTTATTTTCGTGAATTTCTGTTGATTAAATTTAGAGGGCCGGAATTTGAAGCTGAGTGTAGTCCGATCTTTCTGCCGCCTACTTACATTTTGCGTAGTGATCACAAAGACAAGAGAAATTAGGGCTTGTACGGAGGCATATAGGCATAATTTTTCCCCTGTTCTATTTGGGAGTGGAATAAGAAAGGAAATGCCTAGTAGTGGTACAGTGAATTGCGGAGTATGTATGTAGTAGAAGGTAGCAGAAATTATCTTACCCTACTCCACCGCCACCCATGATGGAATGGGGCTATGTATTCTGTCGTTCCATGTGAAAGTGTGTGATCATTTTCGAAATATTTGCGCATCGAGTAATAAAAGCCCACTGTACAGTTCAAATTACGTGCGCCTTTTTCACTTGTGTATACGTTAGGAACCACCCACCATAAACAATTTGTTTCAACTGGTATGAAGATGTACGAGACAGGGGAAATACCCTCAGACTTCAAGGAGAATATAGTAATTCCAATTCTTAAGAAAGAAAGTGCAGACAAAGATGTGATATTACAGAACTATCAATTTAATAAGTCATGGTTGCAAAAGACTAACACTAATTATTTACAGCCGAATGGAAAAGCAGGTGGAAGGTCAATTTGGAATTAGGAGAAATGTAGGAAGACGTGAGGCAATACTAACATTACTACATTACGACAGTTTAAGGGAAAGGAAACATACGTTTTTAGCATTTGTGAATATGGAGAAAGCTTTTGACATTGTTGCCTGGAATATGCTTTTTCATATTCTGAAGGCAGCAGGAGTAAAATACTGGAGATAAGAGTTATATTCAACTTCTACAAAAACCAGATAGCAGTTACTATTAGGTTCTAAGTTCATGAAAGGGTCGCAGTGGTTGGAAAGGCAGTAACACAAATGTTGTTCAATCTGTAAATTGCAGGCGAATGATGAAGATCAGATACCCACATAACAAATGAAGAGGTGCTCAACGGGATTTGGGAGAAAAGAGTTTCTGGCGTATCCTGACTAAGAGAAGAGATGGGTTGGTAGGACATAGTCTGAGACATCATGGTATTGTCAACTCAGCTTTAGAAGAAAGTATGTGGGGTAAAAATCGTAGAGGGATACCGAGGGACGAATACAGTAAGCACATTCAACAGGATAGAAGCTGCCGTTTGTGTTCTCAGATCAAGAGGCTTGCACAGGACAAGGTAGCGTGGAGAGCTGCATCATCACACCAGTCTGCGAAGTGAATACCAGTAGAACATCATATCCTATTGATGGTGTGAAAATGAATTCAAAACCAGATATTTTGTTCAAACACAAGGAGAGAGGCAGTTATGTCCCCACTGTTCAAGATTACTCCTATCTACTTTACCAAATACTTAAGACGTTTCGTGTACATTCGGAGGACAGTTCATGTTCTTTCGCACAAGAATACGATATGTACTACGTGGTTCACGGAAGACAATAAGACCTGAAAAAGAAGGAAGGAGATAGCGTTTAGGATGTTTCATCTCTTTCGTGTACTTTGCATGATGAAGACGGTAATTCAGTCTGGTGTACAACTTCTATCACGTAGGGCACGATACAAAATCCACTTACAATTAACTATGTCAAACATAAATACAGCATAGTCGGAATATACTTTTTTAGCAGTATCAAGTCTCTATGCAGCCGCTAAGATTACCTGCAACTTACGGTTTTTCAATTCAAATCTTTGTAAATCTATGGGACTCAACTGCTTGGTCCCTAGCTTACAAATCACTTAAACTAAGGTAAACTAACGACAACACATACAGCCATGCTCGAGGGAGGACTCGAACCCCCGACGCCGAACGGCCGCGCGCACCGCAGCATGGTGCCTACGTGCGCATGGCTATTCCGCCGCGGTACTGACGGTTTTTACTCCCGATTCAGCACGGGAAGCTAAAACGTGCGTTACTGCCATCTAATAGATCTGTTATGCCTACATAGAAAACTTGGTGTCAACGCTCGCGAGATTTTTGATGAATGTTGAGAGGGCTGAAGGTGGGCTTGCAAGTGTGTTCAAATCAAAAGATAACAAATTCTTCGGGGTTTTAATCCTCATTGTCTACATGGGATACTCTGCAAATCACTTTTAAGTGCCTGGCAGAGGGTTCATCGAACCACCATTATACTATTTATCTCCCATTCCATTCTCGAATAGCCCGCGGGAAGAAAGAGAGAGAACTTGAATCTATCCGTTCGAGCTCTGATTTCTCGTATTTTATTATTATGATCATTTCTACCTATGTAAGTGGGAGTCTACAACATATTTTCGCATTCGGAGGAGAATGTTGGCGATTGGAGTTTCGTAAGTAGCCCACGCCCCAGCGATAAGCGCCATTGTTGTAATGATTCCCATCCCAGATACTGTATCATTTCCGTAAAGCTGTCTTCCCTGTATCGTGGCAATGCGAAACGAGCTGTCCTTCTTTGGATTCTTTCGATGTCCTCCGTCAAACCCACCTGATAAGGATCCCACTCTGGGCAGCAATACTCCAAAAATGGACGGACAAGCGTAGTGTATGCAGTTTCTTTTGTAGTTCTGTTGCATGTTTTAAGGGTTCTGCCAATAAAACGCAGTTTCTGGTTCGCCTTTCCCACGACATTATCCACGTGTTCTTTCCAATTTAAGTGTGAAGTAAAAGTAATTCCTAGGTATTTTGTGGAGTTCACGGCCATCACGTTTGATTGATTTATCTCGTAAACAAAGTTTAACGGATTTCACGACTTCACACTTCTCATTATTTAGAGTCAATTGCCAATTTTTACACCATAATGATATCTCATTCAGATCGTTCTGCAGTTGGTTTTGATCTTCATATGATTTTACTAGACGGTAAATGACGGCCTCATCAGCAAACAACCTAAGAGAACTACTTACATTTCCCCTCAATCGTTTATGTAAATAAGGAACGTATAAAATTCTGACGTATCGGCCACTGTTGTAAGTGTCCTTTGTGAAGGTGTTTGGCTAATTGCCAAACATCTTGAGAAAGGCTGCTTACAACAGTGGTCGAAACGTCGGAATTTTATATATTGACAATGCGGCCAAAAACCTCGAAGAATTTTGACGACAGTGATAATGGCCTCGGAAGCCTTCCTTTACGAATGTTTAAATGTTTATAAACCTATTGGAACATACCAATATGGTCATCAGTTCCTAGACTTACATACTACTTAAACTAATTTAAGTACAATACGCACGCACGCACACACACACACACACACACACACACACACACACACACACACACATACACACATGTTGGTGGGAGGACTAGTACCTCTCACGGGGATCAACTGCATGTTCCGCAGGAAGGAACGTAAGAGCCCTCGGCCTCTCTACCGCAATTGGAAGTGTGTACCAGCCGGATAATCACCTAGTCTGGTGTGGAATACTGGTTAAAACTACACACAAGGCAGCAGACACACTGACCCTCTGTGTTAAGTCATCGAGTAAAACAGAAGTGATATCTGGCGTTCCCCAGCGAAGTGTTATACGTCCCCTACTCTTCCTTGTGTTTATAAACGATTTAGGAGACAATCTGAATAGCTCTCTTACGCTGTTCGCGGACGATACTGTCGTTTATCGGATAGTGAAGTCAACAGAGGATCAAAAGCATTTGCAAAGCGATTTAGACAAAATTTCTGTATGGAGCGATAATTGGCCACTAACACTAGACAATGAAAAGTGTGAAGTAATACACATGACCAATAAAAGAAATCCGCTGAACTTCAATTACATGATAAATCAGTTAATCCTTAAGGTCGTAAATTCTATGAAATACCTAAGAGTTACAATTACGAACAACTTAGACTGGAGAGAACACATAGAAAATATTGTGGTAAAGGCGAACCAAAGGTTAAGTTTCATTGTCCGAACGCTTCGACGATGCAACATCTCCACCAAAAAAGTCTGCCTACATCACACGTGTGCGTCCTATCCTGGAGTACTGTTGCCCAGTGTGGGACCCTCACCAGGTGACGGAAGACATTGAGAAGGTTCAGAGAAGGGCAGCTCGTTTTGTTTTATCACGTTACGGGGGGGGGGGGAGCGTCACGGAAATGTTGGACGATTTGTGGTGGAAATCATTAAGAGAACGACGTTGCCGACCACGGTGGCCGAGGGGACTGAGGCGCTCCAGCCGGCCGCAGTGGCCGAGGGGACTAAGGCGCTCCAGTCACGGTCTTCGCGGCCACTACGGTCGGGGGTTCGAATCCCCCCTCGGGCATGGATATTTGTGCCGTCCTATTTCGTAAGTAGTTTGTAAGTTTAGGGACTGATGACCGCGTAGTTAAGTCCCATAAGCTTAAAAAAAAAGAAAAAAAAAAGAGAGAGAGGCGCTCCAGTCATGGTCTGCACGGCCACTAAGGTCGGGGGTTCGAATCCCCACTCGGGCATGGATATTTGTGCCGTCCTAGTTCGTAAGTAGTTCATAAGTAGTTTGTAAGTTTAGGGACTGATGACCCCGTAGTTAAGGCCCATAAGCTTGACAAACATTTGAACATTTTATTAGAGAATGGAACGGTAGAGAAAGGTTAATGAACCCTCTTCCAGGCACTTAAATGTAATTTGCAGAGTCCAATGTAGATGTTAACATGCCGGATCCGACCTTGTAGCACCTCCGCGTATCAGGGACACAACACACAGGAATTCACTAGCGCTTCCTAATAGATTTCACTCATCCGCGTCCATTTTACGAAATTTTTATGCCTCCCCCCTCCTCTGTTGCTCACCCCTAATGTCATTTCCTCCACTTTGGCCGCGGCGACCGTTGCCACGGCAACAGCGCAGGCGTGCCAGCAGCTCGGCGGCCGTTAGGGCACGCGACCGCCGGCAAATTGCGGCCAGGGCCGGCGTTTATCGGCGGCTTGTAATAACCCGCACAGTATCGGCCAGGCGTGCCAACCCCGGCGCTCTCAAACGCCGCCCACTCCGCCGCGGGTAAACTTCCACATCGCCGCCACTCGTCTGCCCCGGGATGAACTCCACAAGTTTGGAGAGTCCGCCGCGCGCAGCCGAATCATTGGGAGCGGAGAGCTTCTCCAGCCGAGTGGCTGCGCCGGTTAAAACCAGCTGATTGAGGACTAACACTGTGTCAGCGCCGATAATGGAAACTGGGCGGACAATAAAAACCAGTTTTTTAACACACAAAACTGCTATACGATTTCCTGTGGTTTTCACAAATTACTACAGCATAGCTTTGGACAGAATACGTCCTTTATTTAATCAATATTATTTCGTCGAATAAAAAAAATGTAGGCGTGAGCCGGCCGTGGTGACCAAGGGGACTGAGTCGCATCAGTATCGGTCTGCACGGCCACTACGGTCGGGAGTTCGAATCCCCCCTCGGGCATAGATATTTGTGTTAGCTAGGTCATAAGTAGTTTGTACGTTTAGGGACTGATGACCAGCCGGCCTGCTGATTTCAGAATTTGAAAAAGTGTATTCCAATTAACATTGTCAAAAGTTTTCTCCAATGTTGCAAATGCTAGAAATGTAGGTTTCCCTTTCCTTAATCTAAGATAAGCCGTAAAGTGAGTATTGCCTCCAGTGTTCCAACATTTCTCCTGAATCCAAACTTATTATCCCGAAGTCATCTTCTATCAGCTTTTCCATCCTTCTGTAAATAATTCGTGTTAAAATTTTGCAACCATGACATTTTAAATTGATGGTTCTGTAATTTTCACACCTGTCTGCATCTGCTTTCTTCGGATTGGGGATTATTAAATTTTTCTTAAAGTCCAAGGGTATTTCTCCAGTCTCATACGTCTTAGGCAGCAGGTGGAATAGTTTGGTCGTGGCTGGTTGTCCGCCAGCTGCGGTGGCCGCGAGGACAGGCGCTCCAGTCACGGTCTGCACGGCCACTACGGTCGGGGGTTCGAATCCCCCTCGGGCATGGATATTTGTGCCGTCTTTAGTCTTAGCTATTCGTAAGTAGTTTGTAAGTTTAGGGACTGATGACCCCGTAGTTAAGTCCCATAAGTTCTACAAACATTTGAATTTTTTGACTGATGACCCCGTAGTTAAGTCCCATAAGCTATACAAACATTTGAACATTTTTTGTAGGCGTGACACAAAATTTGGGATGCCCAGTGGAGTTCATAACATTCTAACTGATTATAACGTTGCCCTTGCTTCGTATGTTGCCATAATTGTTAAAGTAGATTCCGCGATTTTTGGACAAGGAATTGATGGCGCCGAATTTTTGAATTTTAAATAATTTAGTTAAAGTACAGCACAAAATGAACGTTAAAGCAAATAAACCGCGGGTTTCATATTAAAGTCGGGCACCATACAAGCAACAGCACGTAATAAGACTTGCGGAAAGCATCTAGCTGGATCCTGCACTTCGTATTGTAGAAGCTGGAAATGATAACTTTTACCTATTTAATACATGAACGTTCGAGATACTTTCCGTAGGAGATCAATGTTCAGACTGTTCACTTCGCTTTTCATTGTTGTGTGACTGTGGGTGAAACATAAAGTTACTGGTAATGACAGATTAATACAAAATAATAATAATAATAATCGGACTTCATGAAATTACAAAAGAAATGACTGCAGGTTCGAAAATCAAGCAAAGTATTGTATAAGGATGATTGATTGATTGAAATTTTACAGACAATGCGAAGCGATTGTAATGGCGTCTGAACATTAAACTATTACGGATGTTGAGGAGCTGAAAACATTAAGAAATTAAATATTTGACGTGGATGAGTTTGATTTAAATGAAAACCAAGGAGAAGGAATGCTTTTAAATTTAAATAATATATTTTCAGCAACAGCTTGCATTATTCTTACTTACATGAGTGGATACAGGTATGAAAGACGTCTTCACGGTTCAGATACAAACAAGGGAGTGAGTGAAACTACTATCACGGTTCCGTCTTGTCGCTTGTTCGGAAGTAAAAAATGACGATCGAAATTAAATTAGTTGCATTGCTAATCAGAGGGAACGGGGGCGATAAGCATCGCTGATCAAAGATAAACAAACAAAAATTTTAGTGTATCGTTACATGATCTAACATTGTAATTGTATCCTGTGAGTTGTAATGTGCTTTTTTCTTCAAATTAATATTCGATCTTATCACATTATAGTAGAATGTAATAATCCGCACTGAAAAAAAGGAAATTTACGAGTTATTTTTGCATTCGAAGTAGCTTGTTGATACTGTTGCCTCAGCAATAATAATCTACTAAAGGAGGTTCGAGTTTCTACCAAATTAGTAATGACTTTTATAATAAAAACATATTATTAAAAAGTTGATATCTATTTTCTCAAAATAATAGTTCCCACAAATAATTAAAAAAAAACTGCCGTTCGTCTTGACATATAGACCAGGAATCAAAGTAAAACAACTGTCAAAATATCAGAGACACACAAACTGCCTGACGATACAGGACAGGCTCAAGTGGCCGCCTGCTTTTTGAGTGATTTGCTCAGTTCCTTCAATAGGAGTACAAAACTGAGCATACAGTCTTTGACTTTTTATACGAAATAATATAAATAAATATAAAATTAACTCATCAACTTTTGATAGCATTACATTTCTCATAAACATAGTTGACACCCTATGTCTTTGTGTTAATATTGACAAATATTAGCTGAGATTCTTTAAATAATAGTTGGTAAAAGTATTTGTTCTGAATATCGTTGTGTCTGTTTACATTGTGAATTTAGTGCAATTTAAAAAAAATACAGAGTAATTTAGTCAAAAATCTGAAGAGATTTCATAAATAGCGCTCATTAAAGTAAAAAAGTGGATTTTCATTCTTCGAGGCGGTCGTCATCAAGAAAAACAAAATAGGCATTAGCCCTTAATCCAGTAGAAATATTAGAAGATTTGAAAAGAGAAATGGATAGGATAAAGTTAGATATGGTGACGGATGAACAGGACTTTGGTTAGGTGAGTACAGTGTTATAAATACAAAATCAGATGTTGGTAACACAGGAGTATGATAATGAATAAGAAAATATGAAAGCGGGTAAGTTACTATGAACAGATGTGGTTCTTCAATTTCTCCATGCGTATTTCATGAAGAAATAGATCTCGGGTGAACAGCCTCGTGTGTGTGGCATAGGACACAATAATTCGGCAATCGATCATGTTGCCATCATCAGGTATACATCAGCACACCCGATGATGGAAACATGGCCGATTTCCGAAATATTGTGTCCTATGCACACTCTCACCAGCCTGTTCACCCGAGATATATTTCATTACTATGGACAGGATAATGAGCGCACTATCGTAGCAAAGATAGATACGAAGACTAAACCGACCACAGTAGTACAAGTTCATATGCCAACTAACTCTGCCGATGATGAGGAGATCAAAAATATGTATGAGGAGATAAAAGAAATTATTCAGACTGTTAAGAAAACTGAATGTAGATGTTGGACTGGAGCTCGGTAGTAGGAAAGGGAAGAGAATGAAATGTAGTAGGTGAATATGGACTGGGAAAAAGGAATGAAAGAGGACATCTGCTAGAATTTTGTGCTGAGCACAATCATCACAAAAACTTGGTTTATTCATCATGAAAACAAGGCTATATACGTGGAACTGACCAGGAGACACTGGAAGGTACCAGATGAATTTTATAATGGCAGGGCAAAGGTTTAGAAACCATTCTTGAGCTGTAAGACATATCAAGGGGGAGATAGAGACTCTGACCATAACTGACTGGTAATCAATTGTAGATTAAAACTTAAGAGACTGTAATAAGTTAGAAAAAGAAGGGGATGGAGCCTATACAATTTGAAGGAACCAGAGTTGGTTGAGAGTTTCAGAAGGAGCATTAGGCAAGGATTGGATGAAACGGAGCAAAGTAATACAGTAGAAGAAATATGGGTGCTCTGAGAGTCAGAGTAGTGAAGGTCACAGAGTATTATAGAGTCATGAGGATAAGGCCAAATAGAAACCCATGGTTGACACAGGAGGTACTGAATTGATGAAAGGAGAAAATATAAAATGCATCAAGTAAAGCAGGCAAAAGGGATTACAGATGTCTGAAATAAGAGGTTGACAAGGAAGTGTCACTGGCTAAGCAGGGGTGCCTTGAGGAGAAAGGAAATGTGTGGGGTAAGAATCGGAGACCGAGGGACGAATACAGTAAGCAGATTCAAATGTATGTAGGTTGCCGTACGTATTCTAAGGTTAGGAGGCTTGAACAGTGCACGATAGCACAGAGAGCAGAATCAAACCAGTCTGCGGATTGAAGACCACAACAACAACTACAACGGGTATCACTTTCTGCACCATAAAGTTACATTATATAAAGAGACCACAGTTCAACAACAAATTACAGTATCATCCCCAACAACCTAAGAATGCTCTCATTTTCTACCACAACAATTACACTATATATTGAAGGAAGTACAAATGAGCTGTACATTTACCATGTGATACGCACATATTACCCTTATTTCACTCCATGTCTTTCTATCAATTACTATCAACTGTGTCCTGCGATGCAAAAAGATATCTGAGAACGCATTCCTTAAACACTCAATTTGATTAAATATAGGATTCAAAGGCTTTCTGAAGTCTAACCGTCTGGACATATAAAGTCCATTGCCAGCTGTCTCACACCTACTGAGCACTGTTATATAAATTTAACATTTCCGTGAAGTAGCTACTCATAAAATCAGGGTTTCTCTTTTAAGAGTTTTGTTCTTGCGTATTTAGTCATAGTGTAGAGTAGCATTTTGGGCCGCCGTCGTAGAGTGGTCGAGCGGTCGAAGACTGTGTTTATAACTTGCGGTCGCTCCAGGCCGGAGGAATCGCTGCGGTTTGGCATTTCGCCGTTTCTCATAAGGCAGCGTGTGCCCTGATTACAGGCGCGGCCGCGGCGGCGGCCCTTCCGCTCTTACGCTGCGGCGTCAAAATACCAGCGGCTTCACTTCGAAACCGTTTACACCGCGGATAATGGGTCACTTCGGTGCGCATATGTTTGGCCGCTAGGTGGGAACAGGTAACTGCGGCTGAACAGCCTGCTGCGTGAGGTTGCTCCGCCGCGGAGGAACCGCGGACTAGAAACACAGCTTAAGGCGAAACGCTGAAGAGCGTGTGGTTGCTCGCCATCTTAGGTTCGAGTCCTCCCTAGTGCATACTTGTATGTGTTGTCCTTAGGTAAGTTTAATTTAGTTTAAGTAGTTTGTAAAGATAGGGACTAATAATTAATGAAGTTAAGTCCCATAGATATACAAACATTTGAACAATTGTAGAATTTTGATGTGTGATTTGTGTTTCAAAAGAAGTCGGAGACCGTTGCTTCATCTAATAAGTCAATCTGTGTAGTGTCAGCTGTCACCTGTCTCTCATCGGCAGAGCACTGTTTCGTAAATTAAAATTTTTCCGTATATTATTTTATGTAATCGATTATTCAGTTTGTTAGTATTTTTGTTTTTAAGAACTTAACCCTCACGTGCTGAGTCAGAAACCTGGCAGAGGAGGTAAGTGACTGCGCCATTGTGTGCGGACTCGAGAGGAGTTGGTCGCTGTGCGTAAGCAACTGGAGGGAGTGCCGCCCACGGTCAACAAGATTCAAATTGCTGCCCTTGGTTGATACGTCACCCGGACACCTAAGACTCATTCCGACACCTCAGATCCCTGATGCTACTGCGTGAAAGGCATGGCCTACGAGAAAGAAAGGCCATGGCGCATAATTACGTCACGTCATCAGAGAGGGCTTGAAACCACACGATCGCTATCTAACTGGCTGCTATGAGACAGTAGGCTGTGCCCCAAGGCCAGCCAGTCAGCTAGCGATTGTGTCGTTTAAAGCCCTCTCTCATCTCTGATGACGTGACGTGACGTATGTGCCACACCTTGTCTTTCTCGATGTTCCAGCCTGTTGATATTTGCCTGACGGTGTGTCGTGATCACGAAACCATGGACAGATGGCGGATCCAGGAACCGGCAGTGCGCTTGTCCCTCTACGCCTCAGCAAAAGTTTTGCGGTGTTTCCTACTGCTGACAACATCTCTGATCCGCACGGCCTGCCTCATCTGTTGTGGCAGTGGCCAAACCCTCTGAGAGGTCCGGACAGATGTAGAAGATGGATTTGCTACTCATAGGGAGCTCCAGTGTTAGATAGGTGATGTAGACCCTTAGGGAAATCGCGGGAACGTTGGAAGAGAATACCAGTGTGCAACCTGTTTGCTTGTTGTGGGAGGGAGATCTGATCCGCGATGCGCATGAGGCTCTGCTGGCGGCGATAGAGAGCAATTGGTGCACCCGAGTGCAAATCGTTGCTCATGACGTCACGAATCACTCTTCCCACCTGGGTTCAGATATCATACACGGCCTATTCAGGGGTCTGGCGTATTTGGTGAAAACAATGGCGTAGAATCAGAGGTACCGATTTACAGCATCTGTCTTATAACCAACCGAGGGCCTTTAGTTTGCAGGGGAGTTAAACCAAATGCGCCGGCCGCGGTGGCCGAGGGGACTGAGGCGCTCCAGTCACGGTCTGCACGGCCACTACGGTCGGGGGTTCGAATCCCCCCTCGGGCATGGATATTTGTGCCGTCCGTAGTCTTAGTTAGTTCATAAGTAGTTTGTAAGTTTAGGGACTGATGACCCCGTAGTTAAGTCCCATAGACTATACAAACATTTAAACATTTAAACCAAATGCTTAGACGATCCTGTTGGGGTCTTGGGTGCAAATTTCTTGACCACTTTATCGGATGAAGAAATATAGGATCTATATGTCAGGATGCACTACATGAAGAAAACGGCTTCAAGGACGGAAGGGAGATTAGGGTTTAAAGCCATATTGACAGCGGAGATCACGCTCGGACTTTGGGTGAGGATAGGGAAAGAAATCGGCCATGCCATTTTAAAGGAACATTTCCATTATTTGTGTGGAGTGATTTAGGAAAATCACGGAAAATCTAAATCGGAATAGCCAGAGGTATGTTTGAACAACCGTCCTCTCGAATGCGAGTCCCGAGTGTTTGTTCCACCTAGCTCGGTATGGCAACAAGGGTAGCGGAATACATGTGTAGTGCAGATGTGGATCTTTTAGGACTGAGGATCCCTCCCAAGGCCTGTTAAAATGCTTACTGATTCTATTCATGGTAGCACTCGGTACTATACAACGGAACAAAGAACAGGTTATTACAATAATAGATAATTGCAGGTGCTTCAATGATAAGATCCCAGAACTGGTTTCATTTTTAGATAGTTATAATGCCTGTGTTCTAGTGAGCTACGGAAAGCTGGCATGAATTTATTTATGTTTCTTGTCCAGAACACCATCCTTTACGGTCTAGTTTGGGTCCATGTAATAAATTTTCAAATTTAGACATTTCAAGCCCAGTAATCAGCCACACAGATGGCCTTGTGAAACACAGCTTGCCCTTTATTCACATGAAGTGTTAAGTGCCATCGACAAGGGATCTCAAATCGATTCCATATTTCTGGATTTCTTGAAGGCTTTTGACACTGTACCCCACAAGCGGCTTCTTATGAAATTGCGTGCTTATAGATATCTCGCCAATTGTGCGAATGGATTCACGATTTCCTATCAGAAAGAACACAGTTCGTTGTAATTGACGGTAAGTCATCGGGTAAAACAGAAGTGATACCTGGCGTTTTACAAGTAAGCGTTATAGGTCCCCTACACTTCCTCGTGATTTAGGAGACACTCTGAATAGCTCCCTTAGACTGTTCGCGGATGATGCCGTCGTTTATCGGTTAGTGAAGTCAACAGAGAATCAAAAGCAACTGCAAGGCGATTTAGACAAAATTTCTGCATGGTGCGAAAATTGGCAATTGACACTAAATAAAGAAAAGTGTGAAGCTATACACATGACCACGAAAAGAAAACCGCTGAACTTTAATTACGCGATAAATCAGTCAAACATTAAGTTCGTTGATTCTACCAAATACCTAGGAGTTACAATTACGAACAACTTTGACTGGAGAAAACACATAGAAAATATTGTGGGGAAGGCGAACCAAAGGTTACGTTTTATCGGCAGAACGCTTCGAAGATGCACCAGCTCCACCAAAGAGACTGCCTACATCACACTTGTGCGTCCTCTCCTGGAGTACTGTTGCCCCTTGTGGGACCCTCACCAGGTGGGACTGACGGAAGACATTGAGAAGGTTCACAGAAGGGCAGCTCGTTTTGTTTTATCACGTTACGGGGGGGAAAGCGTCACGGAAATGTTGCACGAATTGGGGTGGAAATCATTAAAAGAAAGACGTTATTCATTGCGGCGTGATCTGTTTGCGAAGTTTCAATCACCGAATTTTAGTTCTGAATGTGAAAATATTTTGCTAGCACCCACCTGCTTAGGGAAACATGACCATCCCAATAAAATAAGAGAAATCAGACCGAAAACGGAACGATTTAGGTGTTCTTTCTTCCTGCGCGCTATTAGAGAATGGAACGGTAGAGAAAAGTTATGAAAGTGGTTAATGAACCGTCTGCCAGGCACTTGAATGTGATTTGAAGAGTATCTATGTAGATGTAGATGATGTCACTCCTAAAGAAGTTACATATGGAAATCAGAACATCCATGTCACCAGACAGCCTTCTTGGCATACGATGCGCTCTTGCTGTAATTAGAAACTAAAAGGCATATGTACCGCTGTTTCCTGAACTTTATTCGTAGCTCGCCAATAAATAGCGATACCTAGGGCACGTTGTCTGTCGGCATGTAGATTAAGTTCACGCGGAAACGAGCTATATCGCTGATTATTTATAAATCAATGTGAAATGGTGACCTGATTAAGTCATTACCAGTGTGATTACAATACTAGCCTATAGGCGTCTGGCGACATCGTGTGTGTGTGTGTATTTGTGTGCGTGTGTGTGTGTGTGTGTGTGAAAGAGCGAGGGAGAGATAGAAAGTTAATCCGGTGTCAATATGTAGACAAATAACAGTCGACCAGTTGCGTTAAATTGGTTTTTAATGAAAAGTACTATTTTTTATTAAAAACTAATTTAACACAACTGGTCGGCTGTTATTTGTCTACAAATTAATACTGCAGCCATGTTGAAAATTTTGAAGTTCTTACCTGCATCCGAGTATTTGGACACTAAGTTGAAAAACATGAAAGCAGGTCCGACTTCTGAAGAAGGCCATGGTAGTTTTGCCGAAACCTGGTTAAATTTATAATAAAAAGAACTAACGCATATGATCAGCTATTGTTTGTCTACAAATTAATAACGAATTGTAGCCATCTTTAAGAATTAGTGTATGTTGTGCAATATAAGGTTAAGCCTAAGAGTTAATCATAATCGTTTATACAGATAGAAACAGAAAAACGGGAACTTCTTCACACTGCAATACAACTACAAGAGACGAAAGACACAAATTTAATTCATAGTAATTAAAAACGTACAAGTTTGCCATTTACGAAACACTGATGTCATTTATCATTAAAAGAAAAGGCCTTTAGACGGCGTCCTCTTGTACGAATACATTCAAACATTCGCGTTATTCTGTGTACCCATTAGCTCGAAATTGGATCACACCACCTTGAAAAAATCTCTTTAATCCTATCTTAACTTCGTATTACATGGTTTATACTTCTGTCACATATAATTATCGACAAACCACATTTCTGATTGATTGCTGCTTCATCAGATATTATACAATCCTTCTGAAACTGTATTTTCATCTGTCTGTAAGGAATACATATGTCAAATGTCGAAACCGGATATGTTCATTACCTTGTATTTTGTTATAACCAACTGAGAAGTTTTTAAAACGCAACATCACATTAGGATAATGTGTATAATAAATATTTCGGAGACAGAAATGCCGAGCTGAAGAGTCAAGAACTTCCAATGAAGGATGTTTCGACAGTGAAAGAGTTTACAAAATAGTGAAAGTAAAATGAATCGTGGGCAAAAAAGAAAAAAAAAGTTATTTGATGCGATGAATTTAAAGGCATTCCAAACTGACGACAAGAACGTGTAATTCACGCAAGCACTAAAAGGAATCATTTGATACACCCTCTGCCAATTCAAAGTTTGGGCTAGGCGGTGATAATCAGTCATTCCTGCCATAACTTTTTATATGTAGAGGTCCTGTGATTTTGTGATTTATATGGGCTTGGTGTTTATGTGTAGTTCGAGCAGCTTATATATTTGTTAGGTGTATGGCATATTAGGAGAAATATAAATTGCTCGTAAATTAATTTTTATTCTATTACGATCAGTAATTTTGTTGCAAGTTCTTAAACACCTCACAGTAAGCTTCACGTAGATGTAACGTCACAGAACATTTTTAATATGTAACAAACATTAAATTTTGTTACAATTACGGATATAGTTAATACGAGACACTGAGCAGCTAACTGATTTCTGTTTTCACCAACATTCGTACTTAATACTTGTGGCAGCGGACGATGTGACACACCTATATTTAATTTTCCTTCTCCTGGTTTTTACACATAGGAAAATATTTGAAGACATAAATTAAAAGATTCAAGGAAAACTAAAGTCAGTCGACCAAACCAACTACCATTTTTGTTTTAAACGAAAGGTGTTCATCCACAGATTTGTCATAAAGTATCAGAATTAACTTAAGTCTCTCCTTCCTTTATTTTAATTCAAACGCGGTATCCTTCTGTCCTTGAAATGAATAATATAATCGGTTTGTTTTACTATACCTTCGGTTCTAATTAAGGTAAGCAGTTATTTTTGATCTAACAACACTCAGTGGATCAACCTCTTTAATTTGCGCATATAAACACTTGTATTGATTGATTCTGAAGAAAGCTAAGTGTGAACATTGAATTTTACTTCCATTTTTTCCCAACGTTTTTGTTATTCCACTAACGGTGCGTTCTCACGGGTCCTTTAGTTTGTATTACTAGTGAATAAGAGAGTATTTTTCATTTAATTTTTTCGCACAGATTCCCTCATTTGTAATTAATTGAACGAACATTTTAGTTGATTCGTTCCAACGTAACGAGATTAGGACATCACTTTATTTCACAGTCAATCATATATATGATCAGTGAGAACTGCAGTTCATAGCTTACAAAACTAACGCAATATATTACATCGTCTCGTTTCTTAATATAATTTAGCCCACTATTAATTTATTTATAGTCAATTGAGATTGAAACAGTTTTATGTTGACTGTTTTATGTACTACACCATGTTAGACGTCACAGTTTCATTTAAGTCAGGTTTTAACTATGAGGTTTTTACCAATGGCGAATATGTTATGGAACAGCAATCTGAACAAGCAAATCTAGTTACAAAGTTTATTGTAAGACGGGCACCACGTCTTCGTAACAAAACACACATTTTTACGTTTGTAATGTCGGACATACTGTCGTATTTGACAGAATATTAATGATAATCATCAGTTTTCTTCTCATTTCATTTACTCATATAGATATAGTTCCTTTGATTCTAAAATACAAATTCACTTTCATTCTAATCTCGTGAAGTGCAGTCGACATTTTCGTGAAGAATATCATACGGTGTCACGAACTGTAATTTAGAAAACAGGGACAGATTATGCTATCGAAGGCTTGGTACGCCTGAAAGAACATTCGTGACAGATTAAAAGCATTTTTCGACCAGCGAATGCAGCTGTATTTCTTAAGATAGCGGGCTCTTTTCCTATGCTGAGGGGTAGAGAGAAGGGCACGAACCAAGCTTAGATTAACAGGTTTTATTACTCCGTTTCCTCTTGTTCTTACACTGATAACGAAAGTTCTTTTAGCCTGACAACAGAGTGTTACTCCTTTACGGAAAAGGGCTTTGAAGCAATCGCTTATTATTTTAAATTTCGGTAGAAAATGACAGCTGAACAGGATTCTGTTAACATACGACGTACACATTCTTTCTTCATTAGGTGAAATTCACTTTGCACACATCACGAAAAATATAACATTTCAGTAGACTACATATAAAATCTAAAGTCTATTTAGACTATTTCCGGCAATAAATGTAAGTAAACGGTGTTTTCTTGCTATTTTCTAAAAATCTGACATCTTGAGAACAGTTGCAGAAGTACATTAAGTTTTCTAATTTAAAACAGAACCATCTACAAGCATGATTGTCAAACGGTTCATTCTGAATGAAAGAACAGAGTCAAATATTTCTTACATCGATGACTTCCGAGAGGTCTGCCCAATGTTTAAACCGACGGAACATTTCCAAAGACCAAGTACTGACAAAGTTGATTCACAAATTAAATTAATTTTGTACCCATCTATTATGAATTCAATAAGAACCTTGTATCTTTTGTTTTAAATTCACATTAAAATGGTAGTCATAGTCTGATATAATAAAACATTAGAGCTTATTTGTTGCAACTGAAATTACTGATAAAAGAAGTACAATCTATTATTATTTATGATGTTTATTGCAGCCATTGATTTAACTGATAAAAAAGGTCTTTTTCTGTACTGTACTCTGTGTTTCGTTTCGTATATACAATTTTTTACAAACATTATTTCACCCGTAAGGCATGGCTAGAAGCGAATGAAAGTAGTGGAAGTCGGTCTATAAAGACATACTAGGGTAAAACGGCATAGCAGGGCTATGGAACGAACTAGTAGAATGACGTCTCCTGCAATGAGCTGAATAGAAACACGGTCTGGTAAACCTGTTCGTGTGTATATGGCGACAACCTACAAGCTTTCATCTTGTTGATTATTGTTCACATATTTTAATTCACTTGTAAGTAATTACATGTTTATGACAAGTTTCAGTTACTCGTTCACTGTATCTTATGAAGGATACATTTAACTATGGATGGAGTTTCCTATGGTTGAACTTATTAATATTCGAATACAGTATTAGTAGTGAGCTTGTTGATGCTGTCGCGTCGTTCAAATATCTAGGCGTAACATTGCAGAGCGATATGAAACGGAACGAACATGTCAGGACAGTTGTGAGTAAGGCGGACAGCCGACTTCGGTTTATGGGAGAACTTTGGGAAGATGTACTTCATCTGTAAAGGAAACCACGTATAAAACGCTTGTACGGTCACGTCTTGAGTATTGCTCAAGTGTTTGGGACTAGCAGCAGATCAGTTTAAAGGAAGACATAGAAGCAGTTCAGAGACGAGCAGCTAGGTTTGTTACTGGTAAGTTCGACCAATGCGCGAGTGTCACGGAAATACTCCGGCTACTCAATTGGGGATCGCAGAAGGAAAGACGACGTTCTTTTCATGAATTTCTGTTGAGTAAATTTAGAGGGCCGGAATTTGACGTAGAGTGTGGTACGATCTTGCTGCCGCCTACTTACATTTCGCGTAGTGATCACAAAGAGGAGATAAGAGAAATTAGGGCTCGTACGGAGGCATATAGGCATTCTTTTTTTCCTCGTTCTCTTTGGGCGTGGATTTGGAAAGGAAATGCCTAAGAGTGGTACAGTGTAGCCTCCGCCACGCCCCTTACGGTAGATTGCGGAGTATGTATGTAGATGTAGATGTAGAAATCAAAGAAAACGTTTCAGAGAAAACTCATACTGTATGCCTTTTTACCTGGATGAGGATTCCAGTTTTATTCAGTGGTTCTTTGATATAAAAGTAAGCAACTTCCTTTCTGTAGTTGCTTAAATTTATGAACAATAGAAGTACCTAAATAAAATAATGTGGGGAGACATGTGAGAAAAAAGATGCTGAAAAGAAGCGAACCAAAGAAGATCTTTAGTTTTGGAAACGATAGTTGAACATTCATTACACGGGAAAAGTCAAGGTTTCACAACAACAATGATGGTTCTGAAAATTGTCACAACTTGTACTGATGTAACTATACTCAGATTAAAAATCTAGAGAAAACTTCCACCAGCAGTGTAATTTGTGGCTACAC